>CM044435.1:82837584-82848328 GCA_024363595.1 Xenopus borealis | reverse complement strand
CCCCCCCCCCACTGCTGGTAAAAAACAATTTCAAAGGTGGCAACCCTAGTCGGGGCCCACCAGATTTTTTCCCGGTGTCCCGCTGGGCCTTGAACGCCTTGTCACAACCTCATGTCCCTTCCTAAATTGCTTAGCTGCAACCTATAGTGATGTGCGGTTCAGGAAAAACTCAACCCACACCTGACCCTTAACCTGCACCTGAACCTAACCTGCAAAATGTTGCCATTGTACTATCCGCATCCAACTAGTACCAGCATCTTCTTGCTCTGTACACTTCTTTGCATTTTTGGAAGTAGTGGAGTAGTGTACCAGTCTGACCCACAAGCAACTCTAATCTGCAAGGTTAGCAAAAACTCAACCAAAACCCACCCAGCAAATAGTCAGCCCGTGAGATCTTCCCCTCCTCTCCCTCCCAAATATCCTAAACTTTAAGTATTTGCAGACAGACAGCTATTGCAGTGGATAGGCATTAGGCCTGCTGAAGGGAACTAAAGAGGCAGATAGCTGTAGCACTGACAAGGCTTAGGTTGGCAGATCAACTCCTGAATATTATATGAATCAGGGTAGGACCAAAAGCTCTGTAGAAATTCCCCAATGTGTCCCTTTATCGCACGCTTTAGTACAGAGCTACTTTATTCCTTTCCTGGGGGTCGACATGAGAATAGCCCCCATAATACTACTGAAGTTGGCCTAGAGCAACTGGATGATCTAAAAACATTCCAGGGCTTCCAAAACATGTATACAAGTCTGACCATAGTCTGGCACAGTCTGTACATAAAGACATATAAGTTTATGAGGAAATAGCAGCTTGTGTTACCTGTAAACCTAGAAGGGGTTATGTTGCTTTAAAGGTTAGGAAAAGGCAGAAAATAAGGCTAAGCCTGATCACAAGCTCCAAAAGAGAGGGTAACCTTTCAACAACGCCAATGACTGACACTGTGCAAAGTGTAATGTGTGCTTTATTCACATAAACCCAATAAAGTTACACCTTGAAGACTACAAATATGCTCAGTTGGGCACTATATCGGGGCTGGTTGGGGTGAAATCCCTTTTAGGGTCAACTCTGCATTCAACTGTATATATATCTAACTGGATCATGCCACTGATACAACTCCAAATTATTTTGCTCTGCAAAAGTCTGCTCTCTGAGTTCTTATCTACCCTAAGTTTTTTTAGCTTTAGACACAGAGTTGTTTTGTTTGATGGTCAAAGTCTGTAACAATAAAATTGGAGGACTGAGGCCATACTGCCCAGCTGGACAGCGGTGAAAACACTAGGAAAGGTCCATAAGTAAATTGAAGAACTCACCACATACTGGAAGAGGCCCAAGTGGACGCCCTGAGCCTTCAGCTAAGGGAGCAGATCCAACCATATAAATGTAGGGCAGGCACCCAAAGACTTCAAAAACACGTGTTAAATAGATTTTTTTTTCTATTTGCCTCCACTACCCCCCCCCCCATTCAAGCACTGCAGATGATAGCTGTCATACATGTTCTTATTTTGCTTTATTTTAACCAGAAAAAATCGCCTTTTGCCAGTTTAGATTTGTATATTTTGTATAGATTACACATGCATTTTAAAGTAAATCTGGAATGTTCTGTGTTAATAAAATACAAAAAAATATCTTTTCTCTAATTACCACTTAATTCTTAAGTAAAATCTTTGTCTAAATATACCCCAAGGTAACATTCATATACCAAACGATATTGATGTCACTGAAAATATAGTGTACCATTTTGTATAACCTACAAATTGCTGTAAGCTCTACAGCTGGCCATAGACGCAAAAATCCAATCATACGAATCCTCGATTCTTATGATTTTCCGATCGTGTGTGGAGTGTCCTGACATTTATCTTGCCATACCGATTGGTCGTTCAGTCGATCGGACAAGTTAAAAGATTTCTGTCAGCTGCCGATAATGTATCTGCATATATTGCCGATCTGATGATCTTCAGTGGGAGATTGTCACTGTCAGCTTTGTTGGACAAAAACTTTCCTACGATTGCTGTGGGGCAGAACATCGGTTGATCTGTTCTTTACTACTAAATCACATTATTAGCCTTTATCTGTTTTTCTCACTGGCACACTTTGATCTCCAGTATTAAAATAAAGAACCTTTACCTCTCCTATAAATCATTTGCCACTCCACTCAGCCCCATAGAATACCTTCCTGCCTGTACCTAAAACTATCCGGGATTCCGGCAGCAAATCACCATTTTAGCCTACAAGCTTTATATACCTTCCATTGTTTTGTCACCTCCTTAGATGCTAAATGCATAAGTGGAAAGTAATGAAGGTTTAGGCAAGCTTAACCTCTCTAAAAAAACAACTGCCATCTACAAGCATATCGTTATAAACTCTTTCACAGAAAGCCATCTATTGTTAGCTTCCCTAAACAAAAAAATTCCCTCCCTAATTGTGTTTTCCTTTGAAAGTCAGTAAAGATAGGCCATCAAGTATAAGTGTGCGTCACTGAGTAGCAAGCTCTCATTTCCCACCAATACAATACGTATAATCACATCCCAGCAAGTTTATGGACTTAATGCATCTAGTTCAGCATTTATATATTTTATGATTCTTCATTTTTTACTTTATTCATTCATTCAAGAATTGCATACTCAAAAATAATATACAGCAATAGGTTGCCTTCACCATTGCTGGATTTCTATTTACTGTACACTTCATTGATAGAGAAGTCTGGCAATGCATTTCAGCCAACTGTACTAAAATAATCCTACAATCAGTTACTCTCTCTCTCAGTTTTGACAGACTATCATACAATCGATTTAGATTCAAGTGGACCTGCCTGCCATAGTCATATTTAGGATTTCATCAGCTGACCCATTATAAATGCTTTGAGATCTTTCAGTTCTGTCCACTAAACCAAACAAACAAAACAAACAATACACGTGTGGCCAAACAGAATTCAATTCTCTTGTACGTTTCTAGGAAGTCACTACATAAATCTATCTAACACTCTATATCTATCTCTCTATCTATCCACCCACCCGTCTATCTATCTATCTATCTATCTATCTATCTATCTATCTATCTATCTATCTATCTATCTATCAATATAGCACATGCAGTCGTATTGCTTGTATTAGCCAGTTAATTGTTTTTCTGCAGTATACTATGAATAGAGGTATTTATTTGCAACCTCAAAACATTATTTGCCAAAGCAATGGATTGTGAACAAGGGGCCATGTGTCTGGGTACTAATGGGGATATTCTGTTAATAGTCTGGTTTGCTCACATAATAGAGGGGTCAGAGAGTCCTACTAAGGTCTAAATTTACTGCCGACGGAAGGTGGTTAGTACAGTGTATACCTTTAGGACGTCCCTCGATACTGTGCAAGAATTTAGATATGCAAAGTGCAGTATTATAGTATAAGGTAAATTCTGTAATTAAGGTGGGGGATATGTGCTAAAACATGAAAATGGTTTTGATGTGCACTGCGTAATTCACTTTCTACCTTTTTTTCTAGTTGATAAGTACAAGGCCTTGTGTTTAGCCTTAGAGGCCATATCCATCAGTACAGCATGCTGTAGTTGTGTACTATGCAAAATAAAACTTAAAGAGGCTAAAGAAACACTTAAGTTTAGACGTCACTGTATAGGCATTAATTCCTAAACATGCACATATTTATACATACATAATCATATTTACACACATTAAATTACCCCATCTACATGTACACACAGACACACACATTAAGCCCATCTTTGTACACACTCATTTGTTCCCATATACATGTGTTTATGTAAGCACATCCATAGACTTGCAGGCACATTTACTAACAAAACCACAACAGGGGAGAAGAGCTTTCTTTATGGACGGCACATTTGCAGACTTCCTTACCTGGTATGCATCTAGCTGTTCATCTGTAAATATTGTTTGCTTATTGCCCATGATAGATGAGGGATCCTGGTTCTCCTGAAATGCATTACACAGGGAGGGGCAGGAGTGCTCTCTAGTTTATGCATTGGCATTTACATGCAGACAGAAGCAAGAGGGAACCCGGGCTGCATCAGGATATGCCTGATTCAGTCCTGGGCTGAACAGTACAATGCAGAGTATTGTCAAGAATGATGAAGCATCTCTAAAGGAGAATGCCACAGCTGGTCCCAGATCTGTGCCTCTGAGCCTGAAGCGTCTACTCCTTACTGAGGCAGATTCCAGTGTGAACAGCCTGCAGTCTCCAGGATGTCTGCTCATGTTCTACTTGTCCTGTCAGTGCATCAATGGGGACAAGACACTCCCTCTATAATGTCACATCCCAACTGTTCCACACATTACCACTAGATGCTGCACAGGCCTCCATGATTGCATAACCTGTCCAAACAGCTAAAGCTGGCCATAGACGTGCATATTTAGCCTTGATATCAGTGTGGTGCTACCTACCATTAACCATTCAGACCAAATAAAGTAGTTAGAGATCAAACTTTCCTGTTTTGAGCAGGACAATCCTGCTTTTGAGAGCTCAACCTGCAGTCCCAGCTTGTTACTGAAATGTCCCAACTTTTTAATTTCCTGCACTGAACAGCCAGAAACAGATACAAAGTTTCAGAACAGCTACCAGGTGCATTAAGATACTTTTGTAACAATTTTGAGATACATTTTCAGATAAACAAATACATAATTGTAACAATTTAACATAAATAGGTCTTTTGGGAGAACTTAAAGGGCACCTGTTGAGTAAAAATGTTATCCCCAACCTGTCCTCATTGTAATCCGATTGTTTGACCCTATTTCGGATTACCCCGAAATAGCCCAGTAATTAGTGGGCATATTGGGGAAAGATCCGCTTGATTGGCGATGTTGAGCAGATCTTATAGAATATATAAGGCCAGCTTAAAGGGCACCTGTTGGGTAAAAATGTTATCCCCAACCAAAGGTGCGGGCTGATAAGTCGCATGTGACAAAATCAAGGCAACTAATAGAAATGCCGGATGAAAATGCTGCAAGCTGCGTCTTCATCCGACAGTCGTTGGATCAACCGCGCAACACCATCCGACTTTCTATATGATTTTGTTGCATGCAACTTATCGCATGCATTTTACCTCCCAGCATCGTATGCGCTGAAAATGGAACACAATTGTCCGAAGAAGTGTGGAAGCAAAAGGCAGAACTCTGTCTGTTAAATGGCTTGTTTGACCTAACATGTATGGTTTGTTTGGTATGTTTTGTGCACCGTGAAACCTAGGATCCCAGGGGGCTGCCCTTATTTTTTAAAATGGCAGTTTTATATTTATGATTAAATAAAAAAAAGTATACTTACAAAAGTATATTATAATGAAAATTATGTATTTACATGAAGCAGAGTTTTACATTTGAGTTGAGCTGTTTTATGCAATATCTTTTTATAGAGACCAGCTTTGTGTAAGGGGTATAGTTTTCTGTTAATGCAGCAGACCATTGGGTCATGGTGCCAGAAGCATTTTAGTTTAGCACAATAATTGAATGCCCTGCATACATGGCAAATAATTAATATAATTTATTTTGGAATTAATACTTTGAAAACACATGCTACTGAAATCAGCTCTGCACAAATTAACACATGCAGAAAGTCTCAAGGAAAATAATTTACAGCATAAATACATGGTCCCGTGGTCCTGGGCTGCATCAATCACATAGGGGGCAGATTTATCATTGGTCGACTTTTGAATTGAAGATAATTTGAAATTCGACCATGTGAATAGTGAGGGAAGTAAAATCCTTCGAATTCAAATATCGAATTCAAAGGATTTGAATAGGAAAAATTTGATCGTTCGATAAAAAATTTGATTGATCGATTAAAACGTTCAAATCAAACCCTTCGATTGAGTTTTTCCTATTCGATAAAAAAAAAACTTTAAAACACCTATGGGAGCTTCCCATAGGGTTTTTAAGCAATTCGGTAGTTTCAATCTGGCGAACTGGCCTATCGAATGATTTTTTTAAAGGGGAAGTACTTCGACCATCGAATAATCGAATACAATTAAATCTGAATAATCGAATTATTCAAATCGATCAAATATTCGAAATTCGATGGTCAAATTTGCCTCATTTGCATATTCGAAATTCGAATCTTTTTGAAAATTCGATCGAATTTCGAATCCTTCATGTGAATTTGATAAATCTGCCGCATACTCTCAAGGATGGACATTGCCACTGTAAACAAACAGTGCTGCCTCTGCATGGAGTAGGACAAGCAGTTCATATGAGGTGCTCCTTATATCTAGGTATTTTATTAACAAATTTGATTATATTATACAATGCATTAAATTAAAATGATTTGCAAGTGAGCAGAGCCTATTTTTTAAGCTCATTTGGACAGATGATTGAATTGAGTAATTTAATTAAAAGGTTAATGCCTGTGGCAAACCATATGTATCTAAACTATGAATGTGATCTGAAGGGTTACTTGTCCATGGAGTCCACACAGTGCTTTAGTGTTTGTTATTTAGAGCACACGCAGAGTGTAAATTATAATCACACTTGTTTAAAGTCTGATATTTAGGATTCTACATATTTGCCTTCAGAGGGTATAATTATTGAACAGCTTCAGGCTCATATCAGACGTAATGGAGTGGGAGTGGAATAACTCACACCAGATCCCAAGGGTTTAATGTGTCCAGGCAACCAGAATTCAGCATGACCTAAATTATTTCCAATATATCACCAGGAAACACAAGGATTATTTAGGGTGATGAAACCTCTTTAAAAAAGGTTAAATGAAAACGCATGAACTATGAATTCTCAGCTGGCAAGAGTTAACATTAGTTACAGTATGATTTACCAGTTTCAGTAATTAAATAATAATATTTACTTTCTAGCTTTGATACCTTAATATTAATTTGTAAGTAAGGTTTGCAGGTGTGCAGAAAAGGAATTAAACAATCCCCATCTTTTTTGGCCCTAGTGTTGAGTGAGTGCCCTAACCTAATTGAATTCTACACCTAACTAACTGAATTGTTCATCCATAACAGACAACAAGGTACGGGTATCGGATCCATTGTCCGATTCCGCATTACAGGAAGGACATCTACAATTGACTCCCTTTAAAGCAAATTATTTGCATTTTTAAAAATGATCTCCTTTTTTCTCTGTAATAATAAAACAGGATCTTGATTCCAACTAAGTTTTTATTAATCCTTATTGGAGGCAAAAACCAGCCTATTAGGTTTAATTAATGTTTAAATTATTTCTTAGTAGGGATGCACTGAATCCAGGATTTGGTTCGGGATTCAGCCTTTTTCAGCAGGATTCGGATTCGGCCGAATCCTTCTGACGAGCTGAACCAAATGCGTGTCCTAATTTGCATATGCAGATTAGGGGTGGAGAGGGAAATTGCATGACTTTTTGTCACAAAACAAGGAAATAAAAAATGTTTTCCCCTTCCCACCCCTAATTTGCATATGCAAATTAGGGTTCGGATTCAGTTCCGTATTCATCTGAATCTTTCTAGAAATGCATCCCTATTTCTTAGTATACTTAAAGGAGAATTCAACCCCCCTTGATGGTAAGTCCCCATCTGCCCCCCTCCGTTCATCCCCCTCTCTTCCTTCCCCCCCTGCACAGACTTACCCCTGGATTCTTCTACCTGGAGAAATAGTAACTGGAAAAGCAAAGTGAGTGCAGCGGAGCACACAGCTGCTATCTTCGTAATCTTCAGTAATGTAAGTGAATGCTCCTTTAAGGCATGGAGATCCAAACTACAGAAAGATCCATTATCTGGAAAATCCCAGGTCCTGAGCATTCCGGATAATAGGTCTCGTACCTGTATGTTACAGTAATTGAAATGTATTTGTTTCAATGTATGTGTTTTGTGACAGATTGTGTGCAGTATCTTACAGACAAATCTAAAAACATGGCATCTGTTTTGCTATAGAGCTTGCTGCACTTATAGGGCAAATGGTTTTGTCTTTGCCATGAGCCAAGCTTAAAACCTTGCCTCATGTGACACTTTTCCAAGGGCAGCAAAAAACACTTCTGGTAGTTTTTAATTGAATCTCTGTCTCTTTTAACTAGAAGTTTACATTGACACTTCAGAGTAATTGTGTGAAGGAGCATCAAGGGGCTGCAGCCTACACAATGTTATTGATAGAGTTGTATTAATAGCCAGAGAAAATGTTTGAATTTGTATTGACAGTTTAATACATAGTTGTTATAATCATAAGGAAAACAATATGCAGTTGTCCATCTCTTCCCCCACAATGGTGCATTGGTTTCAGTGACTTGAATGGGAACTTGCATCCCCCCATCATACATGCTCCTGGTTTAGTAGGTTATGTTAAGCCAGAAATTTAGTTAAGCGCTAATCCTTTTTCCACTGCACCCGCAATTTACAGGTTGCATATGTTTCTGTGTACCATAAATGGGAGTGAAACTAACCTATCCTACCACTACATGATGTTTATTTAATAAGGTTTCACATTTCCTTTCTACTTCTTCTAATGAGAGTTTTTAGTAATGGACCTCTGAAAAACAATATTACTGGAAATAAGGCTAAACATTATGTGCACTCCTTCTTGCCCCCTTTTGGGGACAAATACAATCCGTCATATTAAAGGAAAGTGCATTGGCTTAATACTTCTGGCTTTAGGAGAAGCTATGGTTCTAAAATGCTTGTATTTCAGAACATGCATTACAGCAGGAGCGTGGCATTAGGTCTGACGTTGTAACTCAATTCTACTATATCATATGTGAGACAATCTCTTATATCACTTGAACTCTGGAGGATGGGAACAGGACAGTTAAATAATTAATCCTCATGTAATGAAATTGCAGATCTCATCCCACAGAGGTATCTCTTCCTGCACCTAAAAACACAGACCCTTTATGTTAAAGTTCCTGAAGAGAACTATCATAAGATGTAAACACAATGGGAAGAGCATGTGTCAGGGTAAAAACTAGATACACAGAAAGCCTCATCTGTTTGAAATTGGTAATCATGGGTGATGTTACCTTTAAATATTAAACTCAAGTTCTGGGTGGCTGTGGGCAAATAAAGCGGCTGAACTGTTTATATTCAGTTAGCTTTAAATTGTGACAATATCTATGCAATATGATATGCAATATAATACACAGAGGTAGCAGAGAAATCATAAGGTTGACAGCAAAATGTGTGACACAAATGTGTATTTTCCTGTGTGTTATTTCTGTACTTGGCCCATTCTACATAGCCACCTACCCTAATGACATACTAGTTATATGTCCTTATATATGTTCTATCCTCAGCCATGAGCAAGTGGTTCAGTATGTATAAAATATATTGTATATGCATTATTATAATTAATAATAAGAAGAAATATTTGTAAAGTGGCAACATGTTCTACATGTATCGACGGCTAATTGCTCATTAAAGGGTTCTTTTAGTATGATTTAGAGAGTAATATTCTGAGACCAATTGGTTTGACATTTTATTTGTGTTTTTTTTTTAGTTATTTAGCTTTTAATTCAGCAGCTCTTCAGTTTCAGCAATCTGATTACTAGGGTCCACATTACCAAGGCAATCATACACTGATTTGAATAAGAGACTGGAATATGAATAGAACAGGACCTAAATAGAAAGATACGTAATAAAAAGTAGCAATAACAATACATGTACTTTGTATCCTTACAGAGCATTTGTTTTTAGATAGGGTCAGTGACTCACATTTGAAAGCTGGAAAGAGTCAGAAGTAGACGGCAAATAATTCAAAAACTATAAAACATAAACAATGCAGACCTATAAAAGTTGCTCATAATTGGCCATTCTATAACATACTAAATGTTCAACTTAAAGGTAAACCATCACTGACAAAGATATATATTTTTTATCTATTGAGGTCTTATTAAACTACAATATCAGATATTCCTTAAATATAATATTAAAGGAACACAAAAAAAGTGTAAGTAATGAAAATCTAATGTACTTTTGTGCTGCACTGGAACAATTGATGTGTTTGCTTCAGAAACACAACTATACTTTTTATAATTTTTTAAAATGTACTTTAGAACACCAACACCAAAACATGAAATATAAAAATATAATGCCCTGCTACAGTCCAGTAGTGTGAAAAAATCCCAAAACTTTGGAAATAAAAAGAGGGACACATTTTTCATTTTACAAAATGTTATGAAAGTTTGAACATTTTTCTGTGTTTTTTCAATTATTACAGTTTTACTAATGAAGGCGAATTGCCATTTAATCTGTGAATCTAACTTTTCCCAAGGGACCTGTTATCTTATTTTCAAATGAGCAATTTCAAATGAGCTAGATTGCAAGTGCTTGTGCTGAGCTAACTGTTGGTCAGGTATATGAAACCACTGAAGCAGTTTGCTGGCAGCCCCTTGCAGGATTACTACCCATGGAAATTCGCAAACTTACTCATTTGCTTAGCTCAAAATTGTTACAAAAGTATCTTTTCTGTACCTGGGGTTGCCAACGGTATTTTACTGGCCTGGCCGGTATAAATGATGGTTGATAGCAATGTTATTAATAGGGTAAAAAGCTAAATATATAGGAAGGCTGGTATTTTTTTCCAGAAAAGATGGCAAACCTATCTACACCTAATGGCAGTTCTGGGCTCTCTGCCAAATGCCAATAAAGTTATTAACATTGGGGCTCATTTATAAACATTGGGCATTGGGCAATAACCCATGTCAATAAATCAAGTGTTTGCTTTCATTGTTCAATCTGCAGCTGCCTTAGAAAAAGCTAATCACTGATTGGTTGCTATGGGTAACTGCCCAGGTGCAAATTTGCCCAATGTTTA
>CM044435.1:82824029-82837484 GCA_024363595.1 Xenopus borealis | reverse complement strand
GCTAATGTAAGGGCAAGGGAGGAAGCCATAAGGGCCATGGTACTTATGGGTCCCTACATTTATAAATGAGCTACATTGTATCATTTTTTTAACTGTTCAATGCAGAGAAAATCAGGACTTAACGCAGGACTGTAGGTTGAGCTGTCACAATCTGAAAATGGGAAAGTTAGTTGTTTGAAGAACTTGCACTCACATAGCGTGAATAAAAGGAATGCCCTCAAGGAAAATAACATTTATTTTTATTCATGCTAAGACCTGTGAGTGCGGCTTCTTCGGACAACTATTTCTACTAACTTCGAGGTTTGCACCCAGGCAGAATATACTCAGGGCTGGATTTACACTGCAGTTTATCGCCCCCATACTCTGCCCTTTATTTGCAAATTTTCTTCATCAAGACCGTAGAAATGGGGATTGGTGCCTGTGAAATTTAAAAAACTATTGTATCTCCTGCGTATAGTGTTGCCATCTGGCTGGTATTTTACCGGCCTGGCCGGTATTTTTGATGGTTGATGCCAATGTTATTAATAGGAAAAAGAGATTAATATGTAAGAAGGCCGGTATTTTTTTCAAGAAACGGTGGCAACCCTACCTGCGTATCCCCAGTGTTTCCGGACCAATGTGGGTGTGGCTGGGCAGTATGCTGCCCCCTAAAATCCTGTCACCCTAGGCCAGGACCTAGGAGGCCTTTCCACAAATCCGGGCCTGAATACACTACATTAAAAACCCTTCTGTGACTATGGGAGCTGCTATTTCAGCTGACCAGGACTATAAGGCCTGACACCTTTACACAGCTGATAATAGGCGAGGCTGGCGAGCTCAGAATAATAATTGATTTTATTGGAGACATAATTGACTGACAATTCTCATTCAATTAATAGGGCATTTGTTGTCAAAAAATATTTTCCTGCAGAAACAGCAGCAAACTGTAAAATGAAAACAAAAAAAGACTTAATACTAGTGCTACTCATTGAAATACGTGCTGACATCACGCCTTACCCGCAAAAGGACCGCGCTTCCGGGAGTTCAGTGGGAGGGGCAAAATCACCGCTAACAAGTTTCCCCGCCTCTCGTCTGTTCCTTCATGAACATGGCTGGCAGCGCCTGGAGGTCACTGGTGAGAAGCTGTATCAATATGGGGAAACAAGGCACGGGTGGGAAGTTGCCGTTATGGGGGAGTTATGCTAAGGACATTAAGGCTTCGCCATATAGATAGTCCGCGGCAGGCAAGGGTGCTGTGTTATCCCTAGTGTAGGGACGGGCGCTGTGCTGTTGCAGAACTAAAATTCACACAATGGCAGCATTGGTTAGAGTAAACTATAACCGGGAGGATAATGTAGTCATATTTATTCCCTTTCTTTAGGCTGCTGTGCCAATGCCACAGGGCATCTAGTATGTACCCTGCCCGCCCCCACGTGTATTACCGCTGTCAAGAGACATCTGCTGCGCCCGCCCCTACGTGTAATCTAGTAGAGTCTGTGAGTAATAAGCTGCCAGGGATTCCCATACATTAAACTAGCGTGATAGTGATGCCATTATAATCATACAGGGAGTCCCTTCTGTGAAGTGAAGTACAAATGCCCTTTATCAGCCAGAGAGGCATCCCACACAGTCAGCAGGTCTCTTTCCTGTTCCACACTGGCTCTTGGGAGTTGCTGGATTGCTACATTTCCCCATGCATCCCCTGCACACTGTTGTGTTGACCTTTGTGGGAATGCGTGTGTATTTTCTGTAAGGTCACAGGCTTGTAATGGGTTTACATGTCCTATGTAACTGTGACCTATCTCTATTGCATCTTGGGATTTGTACAGCATAGCCTGTATATGGAATATAATGTATTTAATCATTTGCCCATAAGCCAATCCCTTGAATTTGCTACATCTGAAAGTGAAGTAACTCCAGGGTTGTTGCCAGGACTTCATATGGGTCTGTTCTATGAGAAAAATGTATTGGCAACACATTTGTTTTTTGTTTATAGTTCACAGTTGCACGTACGTGTTTGTGGAATTTCTCGCTTTGTGGCTTTGAATTCTAGAATTTCAGTGGCCATTTTAAACAACATAAGTCTCCTTTTAGATCTGTTCATGGGAAGGCCAACTTGGCGAATGTCCATGGGTAGTAATATCCTGCAAGTGGCTGCCAGAAAACTGATTCAGTGGCTTCATATATCTGACCAACAGTTAGCTCAGCTCAAGCACTTGCAATCTAGCACATTTGAGACCACATACTGTTCATTTAGTTGATTGTTTATCAAGCAAAGGTACAAATCTGTGGCTGAACAAATTTCCATTTATCACACGTACAGTAGAAAGACCAGAGTGTTTTGATTGCATTTTCCTTTGCTCATTTGTGTAAGACACTGGGGGCTTTCAGGACAGCAGACATATTGGGACATTTTGCCTTGAGAGTGGATAAGCTGACTTATGTGAGACAGAGTACATATATGCACTAATCTTTGCCTGATTTGGCCAGTGATAGGATAATAACTAGTATCCCTATGCAGGCCTGTCAGGAGATGTCATTGCACCAATGCATTCCCTCCACCTGAAAATGTTTTTTAACCTGCCTGATAGAAATCAGTCAGTTCTTGGTAATATATCTACCAGGCAGTCGTTGGGTAGAGCCTAAATACTGGCAGATATGCTACCAACTTAAAGGAGAAGGAAAGGTTAAAACTAAGTAAGCCTTATCAGAAATGTCCACCTAAATATACCAGTAAACCCTGAAAGTAGTGTTGCTCTGAGCCTCTGTCAAAAGAAACACTGCATTCTTTTCCTATTGTGTACATATGTACATATCTGTATCAGATTTAAACCTCCTTGCCCCGGGTATGAGCATGCTCTATTTGCTCCTTTACCTCCCCCACCCCCATTCTCTGCTGTAATCTGAACCCAGAGCTATAAATGAGCAGGAAGTGATGTCACACCAAGCTAATACTGCAGCTGCTATCCTAAACAAACAGAATAAATATAGCGGTCTATCTTGCACTATTGCAACTAATCTATTGGCAATAAAATGCCTCTGTAGTTTTCCTTCTCGTTTAACATCTTAAATCTGCCTATGGTCATCTAAAGATTGCTTCTTTTGAGATTATTGAATAGAAAATAACTGTGCTGAGTTTTGGATTATTCTTATGCTTCACCTGCCAATAAAGTCAGACAAAAAGGGGGACACACTGTCACACATTCACTGTATTGGGGAGCAGTTGAAGATACCCAGAAATAGAAATTTACAGAAAAAACTTCAGTAGGTTCAAACTTAGCTTAGCGGAGTTCGTGTAATGTGGTCTTGGCAAAGATGTGGTGCTTTACTATGTACTGCTCTGCAAGAGTATAGTGGCTCTTAAAAATGCAGAAAATGCTTGAATTACAGCTCCTTGTTTTAAAATTACTGCTTGCAGTACGGGTCTGTATTTGCATCCTGTTTTGTTCTTATTTGCAAGTGTCATCAGAGGCACATGCCATAAATGGGGAAACCAAGCTGCCATTTTTCATTACTGGCCAGAAGTAGCACAGTTCTGTGTTTTATCTGGCATAACCTATACAGCAGTCCTGTAACAATCAGGATTTATAAACAGGAAATGTGGTAGTAGTGTAGTAATATTATGTGTTTCTACAGATCTCTCGTGTGGCGGGGGCAATCACTGCACCAGAATATGGAGCCAGGCGGCTTTCTAATCATGTAAGTGTTTGGTTATTATCCTTTGTTGATATGGGGCTGATATATTACACAGCTCTGTATATTATTCACTTTAGTTTCTACCTCTTACAAGGTCCCTATCACATTTACTAAGTTCAGGTTTATTAGAAGCCATTTATCTTTCCTGTACGGTTTTGGAGTGTGAGCAGAAACCAGAGTATGTAGAGAGAATCTGTACAAGCCCGGGAAGAACATGCAAACTCCTTGCACACAGACAAGAGGTCTTCATTCTAGCCTGGTGATGTGCCCCCAACAACCAGCTTGTTTTGTGGTTCTTTTCAACAGAGTAGTGGTACCGTCAAATCAGCAAACCTTTACAAATCCGTACAAACTGCACTCTGGAGAACCACATGTAATCATCAAGTTGTTCTGTTTATTCTGTAATGCACAACATTCTGATGTATAACAATGCTTCATCAGGTGCTTATTCAGAACTAAGCACCTAATGAAGGATTGTTATATTCGAAACATGTCGTGCAGTACAGAATAAACAGAACAACTTGATGATTAGACATGGTTGTTTAGAGTGCAGTTTGTACTGATTTGTACAGACGAGGTCCTCTGCACTCACAACCAATGTGCTACATTGATGGGAATATGTAATCATTTTTATGGTGTAGTTTCTGTTACTAAACTACACTGTGTACATTGCAAGTAATTACTTCTACCATTTAAAATGTTATTCTTGAACCAATAAAAGTATTTTCTTTTGGTAGTAATATTGGTGTGTAGGCAGCCATCTTGGATCATTGTGCCTGATCCTGTGCTTTCAGAAAGAGCCAGTGCTGTACTATGGAACTGCTTTTTGATGAGCTATTCTTCGTAAAACTGAAATGAGTTGTGGTTCTGATACATTGGGGTATTTATAAAGCTTTGTTTGAGCTCACATAGGCCAAGGAACCGTTAGGGCCCTTACACACGGGCGTTTTTACCTGCGCTCCCCTGCATTCCGTTTTGCTGCGTTCAGCCGCAGGGGAGCGCAGGTATAGACGCACTCAATTATTTTCAATGGGGCTGTACTCACACGAACGCATGTAGGCGCCAAACGCAGGAAAAATGCAGCATGTTGCGTCTGAACCAGCGTTCGGCGCTTACACGCGTCTCGTGGATACAACCTCATTGAAAAGAATGAGGTGCGTCTAGACCTGCGCTTCCCTGCGGCTGAACGCAGCCAAACGCAACACAGGGGAGCGCAGGTCCAAAACGCCCGTGTGTAAGGGCCCTTAGAAGGAAGTGGTACTGGCATCAACAGTATCATTTGTGATGATCATTTGTGATGATCATTTTTGGTGTTTAGTAATCCCAGAAGTTCATTTAACCATCTGTCTCTCTCATGTATGCTCAACACCTTTAGCCCATGGGGGAGCATAATTGCCCCATGTGCCATAATCCATTATACCAAATGTATCCGAGCTGATCATAAATGTCACTATTATGCACACATGGGCACATATAATTTGTACCTTGAATGCACAACCTTTGATATTACATGTTTATATAATATTGGGGGAAGAAACGTAAAATATATTGCACTTTAGCTCTAGAGATAACAAAGGAATCTTTTGTAGCTTTTTTGTCATTTGTCTTTATTACTTAAAGAATTTTTCATTCCTCCCATCACACTCAACCAAAGTTCTACTGGTTGTATATTTAATGTTATGCTGAAAGGCCTGGACAAAGCACTTAGAGATCAAACTTGCATATTTCTATACAGGTGCACACTGTCACTCTCATTCCAGGGGATGGAATTGGCCCAGAGATTTCAGCAGCTGTCATGAAGATTTTTGAGACTGCCAAAGTGAGTGTTGTAGATGACCAGTGTGCAATTTGTATATCTTTATAATTCAATTGTTTTATATGCTGGTTGGAATTGTTATTCTATTTTTCAGGCCTTCGTTTCAATGCAGTAGTTTAGTTACACAAATAAAATGTGTAGAAATAAAAATTTGTGTTCCAGTGAAAGAGCTGTGACCATATCATGCCTTCTGTAGTGTGACACAATGCTTAGGTATCATAGCTTTTCTAAGCTAAGCATCTTTTGCTTTGTAAGCATGTCTAAGGTTTTGCTATACTGACTGTGTGCATTTACAGATAAACATATGTCTGTTGAACATGTAGATAACAAAGGGTGTTTCTTTATTTTATCATTGCCTTTAAAAGAAACAAGGAAAGAGTTATTCATTGGTTGGGTGTCGATTTAGGCATCCCCTTTGGTTAAAATCCTTTTACCTCAGTCCCTGGAACAGTGCTTTTCTTCACTGAAAAAATACACCAGCACAGGTTTCTATTTCTTCCATCCTGTTTTCTATCCCAGGATCTTTGCTGTGGCCCTGGGCTATGAACATGTGCAGTGAGAGTCAAATGGATTGACAAAGTGTAATAGGAAATGAAAGCAAAGCACATCAAGTTCTAATTATTAAACACTGTTATTATGTACTGTTAGGCTCCTGTACAGTGGGAAGAGAGAAATGTAACCGCAATTAAAGGGCCTGGTGGAAAGTGGATGATTCCCCCTGAAGCCAAAGAATCCATGGATAAGAACAAGATGGGATTGAAAGGTAAAGTAGATGCTCAGTCTCCATGATGGCGCTAGGCTACCTTGTCCCCACAGAGAACTGTGCCCCCTTTGGTGACAAAGTGCATAATTTCCCAGGGACAACAATTATTCTCCAAGTATCGGGGCCAAGAGCAAATGCTTATTTACAATGTTGGAGAGTGATTGTTTCTGATATTGGTATATTTGTTATGAGCTAAAAGTTGGAAGACATCTAGAAAAAAATTGTGCATTTTGCTGCTCACCTCTCAATTTGTGATTTTTTTTTTCTTGCAGAATAAAACACATCCATATCTGCAGATTTTATGTTTCAAATATTTTTGCTTCATAAATCACACCGAATGATTCGGCCAAATACCGAACCAAAATCCAAAACCCTAATTTGTATATGCAAATTATGGGTGGGAAGGTGAAAACATTTTTTACTTCCTTATTTTGTGCCAAAAAGTGACGCTATTGCCATCCCTTGCCCTAATTTGCATATGCAAATTAGGATTCGATTTGGTTCGGCCAGGCAGAAGGATTTGGCTGAATCCTGGATTTGGTGCTTCCCTAAAAATGTCAGAGGTCAATATTTCATTAAATGGGGGACAGAGCTTAGCATGTCATTACAGTTTACCCCTTTTCATGCCAATCATGGTTGCTGTCGCTCATATAGACATAAGTGCAAAATGTCTTCCAGCAGGCACATACTGTATGTTTTACTAAATAATTGTAGCAAACCCTATTGGTTAACATGGTATGATTTATGGAAAGTCTTGATGTCTTTTCTCTTTTTAATTTGCTATGTTCTTCTAGGACCTTTAAAGACACCCATCGCTGCTGGGCATCCGTCCATGAACTTGCTGCTCCGCAAAACATTTGATCTCTATGCAAATGTGCGTCCATGTGTTTCCATTGAGGGATACAGGACCCCTTACACAGATGTAGACCTGGTCACAATCCGTGAGAACACAGAAGGAGAATATAGTGGAATAGAGCATGTGGTATGTGCATTAGATGTCATTTCCGATCCTATCATATGTTTTTGTTCTTCTTTTGTACTGATAAAGTCACGCATTTATATGCAGGATTGTAAAAATAATGAGACAACTGATTTTTTCTGTTAATGCAGAATACTAACTTGTTTTTAAATTTTTTTTAAAGGAGAACTAAACCCTAAAAATGAATATGGCTAAAAATGCCATGTTTTATATTTTGAATTAATTGCACCCGTGTAAAGTTTCAGCTTGTCAATAGCAGCAATGATCCAGAAATTCAAACTTGTCACAAGGGGCCACCATTTTGTAAAGTGTCTGTGACACTTACATGCTCAGTGGGCTCTGAGTAGCTGTTGAGAAGCTAAGCTTAGGGGTCATCACAGATAAGAAGATGGGGAGCTACTGGGGGATCTTTGGAGACACTTATCTTTACTGCTAAAGGGCTGTAGTTAGCTTGGGCTGATACAGAGTCCCACAACAGAATGTACAGCATTTCTAGCCTACTTCTTTAGTTAGGCATTAGTTCTCCTTTAACCATAGTTTATATTCCCACACAGTATGTGAATAACAGAGCTCTGATTATTTTTTTCAGATTGTGGAAGGTGTGGTGCAAAGTATTAAGCTTATTACAGAGGAAGCAAGCCATCGCATTGCACAGTTTGCCTTTGAGTATGCAAGGAACAACCAGAGAAGCACAGTGACTGCAGTGCACAAAGCTAATATAATGTAAGTGTAAATGGATGCTGTGAAATCTCACCTAACTTACTAGGCTTTTTATTGAGAATTAACTCCTTTTACCACAGCTGCTTTAACATCCAAATGAAATACATTCTTTTTTTTTTTTTGTGTGTTTCTGCCACAAATCGGTCACCTTGGGACAAAATTAAGGAATTCAGTCCTCTAGTATTAAGGAGTAGCATTGGCCCCTGGAATTTCATATGATGCAGACATAGTATGCATTTTCTTACCCCTAACCACTGTCCTATAGTTCATGTGGTTGTTTCAGAGTATAAATTACATATTGTAAGAAGATACCAAGATCTGCCAGAGTACAGAGCTCTCTCTGAAAGTAATTTTAATGGACCCTACTTATCACATGTACATAAACAGTGGTCCACTGTCCATTTATTGGCAAGATTATTTAGCCTTCTAAGGAACTGTTCAGTGTAAAAATGAAATCTGGCAAATAGGCTGTGCAAAAAAAACATGTTTTCAATATAGTCAGTTAGCCAAAAATGCAACAAACTGTATAAAGGCTGGTGTGAAGGGGAATAGCCAGAGCACTACTTCCTTCTTCGCAGTTCTTTCACCCGCTACTAGTCAGTACGCAGTCGGTGACTTGAAGTGGGTCTGCAACTGTTTGTATGGGATGTAACTGTTCAGTTCATTTGGTTTTGAATCTGACCTGCATGCTAAGAATCAAAAGCAAACTATCTGAACAGGTGTTTCCCATGTGCCACCCCCCCTTTCAACTTGCTGATTAACAAAGAGGTTAGAGAGCTGCAGAGCAGGAATTTGGGTTCCGGCTTTTCTTTTAGACATCCAGTCACTCCAGCCTTTATACACCTTTTTGGCTAACTAACTATATTAGAAATATTCTTTATTTTGCACAGCCTATCTATTTACCTATTACAGTTGCATTGAACTGTTCAGTTAAAGGGACAAACACTAGGGGAGTCTTCCTGGCAAATCACAAGATGGTTTGGATTAATTTTTATCTTTCATTTAGCAGTGCTTCAGGTTTCTGTGGGGAATAAAGTGGATTACGTAACAAATGGACCTTCAGAGTAGGGTAATCTGTGTTCATGAAATTAATGCAATTCATAGGTTTCTGTGTAAGAAGACTCTTAAAGGGATCCTGTCATGGGAAAATTTTTTTTTCAAAATGCATCAGTTAATAGTGTTGTTCCAGAAGAATTCTGCATTGAAATCCATTTCTCAAGAGGAAACAGATTTTTTTTATATTTCATTTTGAAATCTGACATGGGGCTAGACATATTGTCAATTTCCCAGCTGCCCCAAGTCATGTGACTTGTGCTCTGATAAACTTCAATCACTCTTTACTGCTGTACTGCAAGTCGGAGTGAAATCACCCCCTCCCTTTCCCCAACCCAGCAGCCTAACAAAAGAACAATGAGAAGATAAGCAGATAACCGCTCCTTAACACAAGAAAACTGGTAGATATAAGAACTGCACTCAGTAGTAAAACTCGTGTCCCACTGTGTACTATTCAGTTACATTGAGAAGGAAAAACAGCCTGCTAGAAAGCAGTTCCCTCCTAAAGTGCTGGCACAAGTCACATGACCAGGGCAGCTGGGAAATTGACAAAATGGCTAGCCCCATGTCCGATTTCAAAACTGAATATAAAAAAATCTGTTTGCTCTTTTGGGAAATGGATTTCAGTGCAGAGGTCTGCTGGAGCAGCAGTATTAACTGATGCATTTAAAAAAAAAAAATTACCCATGACAGTTTCCCTTTAAAATAATGTATGTGGGGACAGCATTGGAAATTAGAAAAAGTAATGCATCAATAACTTCTGGATGCATGCAAGTGTTAACATATTCAGAGCTATAAAGTAAGGCAGCACATCTTTATATAATGGTATGTTTTTTTTCCTCCAGGAGGATGTCTGATGGGCTGTTCCTGAAAAATTGTCGAGAAGTTGCAGAAAGCTTTAAAGACATTAAGTTTAATGAAATGTACCTGGATACCGTGTGTCTTAATGTAAGAAATGGGCTCCTCCAATGGGCTGTCACTGTTAATTTTATTTTATTTTTTTCCCTATAGGTTTTTTTAATCTATTCTCTGAACTCTCTTCCCACTTGTCTTTATGAATTCTACATTATTCTACGGGGGCTCCTTTTTTAACCACTAAAGAAAGCCATACATAAGATTTTATTATTATAATAATTAATTTGTATTTATATAGCGCCAACATATTTCGTAGCTCTAACAATTTTATGGGAATATTGTAAAAACAGTATTAAAATCGACAATCTGTAGGTTTTACAGGTGCCCCAAAAGAAAGCAAAAAGAAACCGCACACATAGGACTTTCTCAAAGATGAAAAAATTCAAAAGTTTTATCCGTTTCAGCCCTATTATCGGGCCATCTTCAGGCCTGAGAAAAGGCCCGAAACTTTGAATTACATTTTTGCATTTTTTCATCTTTGAGAATGTGTGCGGTTTCTTTTTGCTTTATTGTATATATGTATTACAAACCAGCACCAAGGCAGTGTTTTTGATGCTTGTTGTGCACCAGCTTTTGGTTTATATCCATGTGATCTGTTATCCAGAAAGCTCAGTGTTATGGAAAGACAATCTCATAGACTGCATTTTATCCAAATAATTTATATTTTTCAAAATTATTTCCTTTTTTTCTGTAATAATAAAACAGTACCTTGTACTTGATGCAAATTTAGATACAATTAATTCTTGTCAGCAAAACCACTGGATTTATGTAATGTTTATATAATTTTCTTGTAACATAGTAAGTTAGGTCGAAAAAAGACACGCATCCATAAACCTTTTAACACTATTTTAACCTGCCTAACTGTTAGTTGATCCAGAGGAAGAAAAAAAGACCCTTTTGAAGCTTCTCTGATTTGCCTCAGAGGGGGAAGAAATTCCTTCAGAACTAGTCAGACTAGTCCCTGGATCAACTTACACTACACGCTATCTTCCATAACCCTGTATTCCCTCACTTGCTAAAAACCATCCAAACCTTTTTTAAAGCTAATTTACTCTTCACTTTCCCCCTAATAAATCTATAAATAATAAATAACCGGCTCTGTTTCTCTGCATGTTTGCCAGAGTCCATTATTTTGCTATGTTTTGATTGTGCTGGATTTGGGTTGTTTGAGTAATTCTATTAAGAATTGGAGCCCCCCTAAAAGACATATGAGACCTTACCTGTTGATCAAAATCTGACCCAGAACTCCGCATGAATAGTAACAGGTTGTTGAAAGTGGGATACTGAAGAGAAACTTGATTATTTCTTACACAGTACAGAATGTTTAATTGATTGTACTTTAAAAGTCTTATTTCAGTGAGATGATTACTTTCACTTTAAAAATGTCCCCTTCATTGAGCTCCCCATAGATTCTCTCTGGTCACTGTGTGTGAAATAACTGGTGGTGGGAATCCTTGTCAGAAGCAGGTGGGTAACCAATCTTAGCCCTCCATTTACACAGGCAAAGAGAGGCCGCAGTTCCTTCTCAGGTGTGCCTAGCTGCTGATTGGCTGGCATCCTACAGTCCAAAGTGCTGACAGCTGCTGGCTCTACTGCAGTGCCTGGGAATGATAGCATGCAGGAAGTGGAACAGATGGACAGTGCTAGTATGTTTTTGGGGGACATTTTCAAAGCACAGTTAAATGCAACAGCACATCATTGTGTTTTGTTTTTTTACTACAATAAGTGCAATGTATTTTCCAGCTATTGGTGTCAGCATGATTGAGCCATACAATGGGATGTGTCTCCGTATAGTAAAAATAGTACACCTTTGGCCTTATCAACACATACTAAATGGCTGTTTGGAATGCCTGTGGCTAATCCAACGACTGCAAAATAGATGAGAAGAATGAGCTGAATCAATGGAACTATTCAGCTGTTAAAGGACCAGTAACATAAAAATGAAATAGTTTCAAAGTAATAAAAATATAATGCAGTGTTGCCCTGCACTGGTAAAACTGCAGTATTTGCTTCAGAAGCACTGCTATTGTTTATATAAATAAGCTGTTGTGTAGTAATGGGGGCAACTAGTCAAAAGAGAAAAGGCTCAAGTTACACAGCAGATAGCAGATAAGCTCTGTAGAACATAATGTTATCGGTTATCCATTACTTTTCCTGTGCCATATAGCTGTTTTTCAATTTCCGCCTTTGCTACTTAGCAGCTTGTTTATATTAACTATAATAGTGTTTCTGAAGCAAACCGATCGGTTTTAACAATGCAGTTTAACACTACATGATATTTTCTTTACTTTAAAACACTTTTTTTTGATGTTACTGTTCCTTTAAAGTCTGTATATATTAAAGCTGAACTTCAAATATGGTATGGATGCATTTGGAGAAGAGGGTCCCTTCAGGTTGTGTAGAAGGTTAACAAAAATGGGGGGGGGGGGGGGGGGGGGGGGTTATGTGAACACAGTACCCTTTTACTATAATCTGAAGTCATCCCATTGTGTTTTCATCCTCAGATGGTCCAGGATCCTACCCAGTTTGATGTGCTAGTCATGCCAAACCTCTATGGTGACATATTGAGGTAAATATTTGCATATGCCTATAACTTTCAATGAGATACTGTTACTGATTCCAGGATTCCGTCCAGAATTCAGCCCTTTTCACTGGGATTCAGCTAAATCTAAGTGATTGGCCAAACTGAATCTTTAAAGGGGTGGTTCACCTTCAAACTAACTTAGTATATTGTTGAAGGGCCAATTCTAAGAAACTTTTCAATTCGTCTTCATTATTTATGTTTCATAGTTTTTTAATGATTTGCTGTTCTGTTTCTTTGCAGCTTTCAAATGGGGGTCACTGACACCATCTAAAAACAAATGCTCTGTAAGGCTACAAATGTATTGTTATTGCCTCTTTTTATTATCATTTTATTCAGTCCCTCTCCTATTCATATTCCAGTCTCTTATTCAAATTGCAGGGTTGCTAGGGTCATTTGTACCCTAGAAACCAAGTTGCTGACACTGCAAACCAGAGAGCTGCTGAATAAAAATATAAATAACTCAGAAACTAAGAATAATAGAAAATGAAAAACAAATTCAAATTGTCTCTGAATATCACTCTCTACATTATACTAAAAGTTAACTCAGAGGTGAACAACCCCTTTAAAATAACCTGACTTTTAATCGATTGTGCTGCAATTAGTTTTATTTAACCCTCTTTGCCCTAATTTGCATATGCATTGTGACAGTATACCATAAAGCACCTATCAGCCAACTTATAAAATAGTCAGTTTATTGAAACCCATTGCATCCTATCAAGGCACTATCGATCAGTTATGTAACCGCTGTAAATAAAATAAATTTATCAACAAGATTTGTTTTTTTGTCATTTTGCATGGTCTGAGTAACATTTCTTCTCAAGTCTTTCAACTGTCATTCTCGTTACTGATTTAGAGTACTCTGAAATATAAAATCTGGAGTATTGATGCATTTGTGTGTGCACAGGCCCATTTCCTGTTGTATTCTAATATGACTTTTTTTTTTTTTTTTT
>CM044435.1:82796971-82823979 GCA_024363595.1 Xenopus borealis | reverse complement strand
TTTTTTTTTTTTTTTGTAATCAAGTGACCTTTGTGCAGGTCTAATTGGAGGTCTGGGAGTGACACCAAGTGGAAATATTGGCGCTAATGGGGTAGCAATCTTTGAATCGGTAATTTATTTTTATTACTCGTAAAATGTATTTCAAATGGATATTGAACTACATATATACATTTTGCCATTTTTATAATGTCTGTACCTAACACAATTCCAAAGTCTATATATATATATATTTTTTTTTTTTTTTAACTTTAAGAATTTTTTTAACCAAGGTTTAACTTTGTCCTGAATTTTCTTATCACTTTAAGCCAACCAAGGTGGCTCTGGTTGCTTTTCTAAATAGATATGTATGCATACCTAAACCATAGAGGTAGTGCTACCGTTTACATGAAAATCCATACATACATACAGTACATACAAGTTTGTGGGGTCAGCACTTCTGTTGCATAAACTGTTTTAATGCATGTTCTGTTTATGCAATATATGTTTAAATAAATCTGTTCATCTACACAGCCAATATATTGATTCTGTGCATTTATATGATGGTTGGTTATATTGTATACAGGTTCATGGCACAGCCCCAGATATTGCTGGGAAAGACTTGGCTAACCCCACTGCTCTCCTCCTAAGCGCAGTCATGATGCTGCGGCACATGGGTCTCCACGAACATGGGCGCAAGATAGAAAATGCCTGCTTTGAGACTATCAAATCTGGCAAGGTAAGAAAGGGAGAGGATGACTAAAGTGATAGATTATATAGAATTTCATATCTTTATCTGATTGTATCTTATATCAATGAGCATCACCTAAAGTGAAATTTTGAGTAACCACCTTGGGGTAGGGGGTGGAAGATATCTGAAAAAAGTTATAAACCTTCCTTTGCTTAATTTCTCTCTTACATCTTCTGGTCTTTTGTTAACCTTCATTTCTTGCTTTTTTGGTTCCTAGGTTCTGACTAAAGACTTGGGTGGTAACTCAAAGTGCTCTGAATTTACCAATGAAATCTGCCGCAGAATACAGGAGAGCGATTAGCTTTTGACTTCTTCATTTACTACTGTCAGAACAGTCAACTGATCTGACAAGCACATAACTTCTTGCTGTCTTTCATATTGTGCATCAGTGCTTTATCTTCTTCACAGAAAACCAAAAGCCCTGCTATGCATGGCATGCTACTCGGTGTCTATAGGCTTCTCTGGCAGTGAAAGATTTCAGTGGAATCTCAGATTTTCATTGCAGTAATCCGTAATTAGAATCAATGCAGCAACACTGGTTAGACTTAAGGGTTTATACATATTCTGACCATTGTATTTTTGTCAATTACGCAGCTTTTACCAAGGCCAGTTTTGTGATTTATCTGTATGCCGAGCATTCCCTTTCTCATCGCACACTGAATTTGTTGTATTTAAGAAACTTTAATTTTGGCAAAAGAACATATATCCATGTATATTAGCACAACCAAACATGTCCTACCCTTGTATAACTTTACTACTGTAACAAGAAATTATGTGTATTACTGCTGCAGTTAAAAATAATGGCTGATTACAGCTCCCCTCTCTGCACAAGGTCTTTTAATGGTTTCTCAACTAATTCACCAGCAGAAGAGAAGGTGCTGCTAAGCAGCAATGCCAGAACCTGAAATTACTATTCTACATTTTATGTTGAAGCCTTAAACTTTGTAATTCAAAAGTTATATTTATTTACAATTTCACTCCATTCTTCCAATGTTTGGAGGTACCTTTCTTTTTATTTTCTGATTATGCACTTTTTTTTGTGTTTTGCATTTTCATTAAATGTGCAGTCAAAGAGACATTTGAATGTCCAAAACCTGATGCAGTTAAGTATGTTTTGTTATAGTGAAAATGATTGTTTGGTGGCAGCCCATAAAGCTTTTATTTTTAAGCCTGTTAACAGTGTCGACTGTATAGGAGGGTAAAAATCATACTCCAGGAGGAGGCTAGAAGTTACAGTAGGAATTGAACCAAAGTTTGAATTTAATTGAAGCAGGTCTTATTTTCCAAGCCTTTACAATGTAACTTTATGAGGTTATGAGGTTAAATCATACTGTTTACTAATACACTCAACAGAGATGCTACACCTCCAATGCAAATATCAAACACTAACAATTCTTGCACTCACCTTGTTCGTAGGCAGGTTCCAGAGCTCAAACCCTGAACCCCTCGCATGAAATCACCTTCCAACAAATAGACTATGTATTGCAAATCCCTTACTCCTCCGGGTCAGTGGTCTAGGTGCAGCACCCTGAACCCGTAGCAAGGGGAAACAAGACAATTTTCCAAAAGAAAGGCAGATGAAGAAATAAACCGCTTTATTTCACAAATACATTTCCTGATGCGTCAGGAACTGTATTTGTAAAACATACTGTTTGCCTATAATAGGGGAACCCTAACTATAGGAGGTTGTCCTATCAAAATCTACTGCCTCAGTAGCATTGCCATAATTCTGTTGATGTGCAGTAGAGTCAATTTATTAAACTATTATTTAACATATATATGTGGTTGCATAACATAAAGACAGAACTTTGTCCATTAATTGGCTCATGTGACCTAACATGTATGTGTGTGTGCCATGAATTATATTGTCCAAGGAAGGCGGCCCTTCAGTCTTAAAATGGCAACTTTCTATTGATGATTATCTTATGGCACATACCAGTAAAAAGTATATTTATATGAAAATGGTTTATTTACATATATGCTGTTTTATGCAATACATTTTTATACAGACCTACATTTTACAGGGGTATAGATTTCCTCTAAAGCAGTTGGTCAGGGTAAAAGTAAAAACTGGGTAAATAGATAGGATGTACAAAATAAAAATGTTTCTTATATAACTAGTTAGCCAAAAATGTAATGTATAAAGACTGGAGTGACTGGATGTCTAACATAATAACCAGAACACTACTTCCTTCTTTTTAGCTCTCTTGGTTTCCACTAATTGGTTACCAGACAGTAACCAATCAGTGATTTGAGGGGGACCATGTAGGTCATAAATGTTGCTTTTGAATCTGAGCTGAATGCTGAGGATCAATTGCAAACTCACTGAACAGTTGTGTCCCATGTGGCCCCCCTTCAAGTCACTGACTAACTTAGAGAAAGTAGGAAGTAGGGTTCTAGCTATTATGTTAGACATCCAGTCACTGCAGCCTTTATACATTACAATTTTGGCTAACTAACTATATTAGAAACATTTTTATTTTGTACAGCCTATCTATTTACCCAGTTTTTATTTTTACTGTGATCTTTTAAATGTCTTCAGATAAACGAACAAAATGGCTTTGTTCCATTCTAAATGTCACTTCTTTAGTATAGTTCACTGCAGAGGGTCCAGATTCTGCCTTTTGTTTTATTTGGAGATCACTGTTGTAGTAATAAAGTGCTGTTTTTGATTCTATACTGCTGACAGAATTTAGTATAGTTTCGGAAGCAGAGGGAACACTGCACAGTTATCTAATATGCTATTTTACAGTTACAATTTAAAGTTAAATACCTCCATAGATCATTTTTCCTGTAACTGATAAATGAACACCTACAGGTTTATTTGTTAAAGGGCAAAAGACCATGCCAAGTTAGGATACTGGCACACAGGCATTTAAATCTGCTGTACTGTGGGTGACCAATTTCCCTGAAACGCTTTCTCAGCAGAAATAAAGTAAATCGCTGATGAGTAAAGCATATGCAGCTCTTCATTTTCCAAATAGCTTTGATTTTACATGTACACCTACACAGTTCACTTATGCTCATGGCTAGGGTTGTCACCTTTTCTTGAAAAGAATACCGGCCTTCCTATATGTTTATCTTTTTTTTTCTCTCTATTAATAACATTGGGATCAACCATCAAAAATACCGGCCAGGCCGGTAAAATAGCGGTATCCCTACTCATGGCACACTGGGAGTTTTTTTGCCTGATTTAATCACACGCTACAGTTGTCTCAGTGTACCATTAGCCTAATTGAAAGGGAAATGTTGCAGTTACGAATAGGATTGTTTATGGCTATAATACTCAATTGAGTGAACTATACTTTAACCAGGCCCAAACCGGCAATCTGTGGTTCTGAATAATGCAGTAGACCGTCACTATTTATCGGGCTGGTGGGGGGTGTTTGGGGCCTCTGTGTGCCTGAAATGCCAGGGCCTATTTTGAATCTCAGGCCAGACCTGATTTTAACAAAAACCATGTACCACTGAATGGAGAACAGAGTAACTCCTCTCTGGTGAACTGAGCGGGTCTATGTGTAATATCAAAACCATAGGAGCGCACTCACAGGATATAAAAGTGGGGTTTTTTTTTTTCAAAATATGTTGGACAGACCACGTCCTGTTACTTTTGGCCATAAAATGTATCTATAATAATTACAATAATAGTTTGATGAAAAGCAGGGGCTGGGTAAATAACAAGCCTATTATATAAAATTTAAATGAGAAATAGGTTGATAAAGTGGCTAAACTAAGCAAAGAAACCATTTTAGCACTGTAAGTTTCTTATCTAGTTTACTATAAAATTGGCCATTCACATAATATCTGCCATTTTGGCCAGGTCTAATTTGACCAACCAAGTGTTGAGAAACCAGGCAGAGTATTTCTGCATTCAGGCTAGGCATGCACCAAATCCAGGATTGAGCAAAGATTCTGCCTTTTTCAGCAGAATTCTGATTCTACCGAATCCAAGTGCTTGACCGAGCTGAACCCGAAAAATCACAACATTTTTCATCCCATAAACAAGGAAAACTTTCTTTTGTAACTTTATGCTGAGCATGCAGTTCTCTTTCCCCCTCGTTTTCCTAATTTACATATGCAAATTAAGGTCCTGACTTGGTTTGGTATTTAGCCTAATCTTTCACAAATGATTCAGGATTCGTCCGAATCCTAAAATAGTGGATTCGGTGCATCCCTAGTACAGGCATTTTTAGATTGGCTGCTACTGCTCACCTTTAACTTTCTTTTTAGACTGTCAGAGGATTATATTTATGCCCAATATAAATGAGGATATTACTATATCGATGTATCACTTTGCTGTTCTTTTAGGTTTAGAGGTTACAGTTCTGCATTTTCAATGTTTCAGTACTTCTTTACAGCAGCATATTTCTTAATATTGATGTCTAACCTCTGCAGTGCCTCTTATTATTTTATAGCTTTGGTGTTTGGCAACCAAGTTAATAGTGGGAAGATCGTTATTGGGCTTGCCAAGTTTGGATTATACGTGAGGCACAGGCATTTAAAGGTGTTGAGCAGATGCATACTATATATGAATCTAAAAGAAGAACTAGTAATAAACCCTCTAAATACTTATTTGCCAGTAGATCTTTCCAGAAGGCATGTTCTTGAGCTTATTACAAAGGGATGTCATCTTACAGTGCTGTGTGGGTTTGTTTCAGTGAAGAATGTGCCTGAAGCAGTAGATCTGCAAGCTGCTGAAAGATATTCATCTATGTAGTACAATGTTGGTTCAAGGGCTTGTGTGAAGATCTTTTTCCCCTTCTGAGGCTAGAAACATATTCAGATTTTTCCCACTCCCTTGTTCTGAATCATCTGTAAGAAATTTAGAAATTGTATGAGCTAGCTGAACCCATTTGCATTCATGAACCCATTTGCCACCCTGAAGCAGCTTTCACGATGCCCTCCCTCATCCCCCAGTGCTAACTCTTTCAGTGCCAGTGGGGTTCCTGGGTAGGCCACATCGCTATTGCTTAGAACACAGTTCTGCACTCTGTATCAGATTTGTCTAATTTCCAGTTTAATAACCTAGGAACGTGGCTCTTAAAATTACCAGGGAGACTGCCACCTGAGACAAGGTTCTCACCTCATTGGCCTCTGAGGAAGTTGCTGAGTATCTCCAAGGTGTGCCTTCATTGGGAATCCTACGGCAGTGGTAATTTGATTTTATTCAATTCAAATACAAGTGTAATCTTAAACGCATAAGATTTCATTAAACAGGTTTAATGCTATTGGCACTAAGACTGGAAAAGCTGATTTCCCCCCCCCCCCCCCCCCCCCCCCCCCCCCCCACACACTGAGAATTGACTTTATCTTTAATGTTGTACTACTATCAATAGCTGTTTTTTTAACCTTTTTATTTAGTTTATCTTCTAGTGAAAGGCTAACCCAAGTCTGCCCTAAAGTCGAACCCATTAAAAGTTGTCAACCTGACAACATACAAATGTGTGTCTTTTCACAGTATGAGAATACTAAATATTTAAATTACGTCTGAGCACTGGCTCTATTTTCAAAATCTTTTTAAGGTTCTCACAAGGTGCCCCTGTTTATAGGGAAGACACAAAGACCCAGACAAAAGAAACACCTGTGCCAGGCGTGTATCAATATTAGTTCCAGTCACTGCCCTACTGTAAGTAGACCACATGGCAAAATGGGTTTGCTCACAGAAAAAAAATGGATGACACAATGGCCTACACTGGTATCTAACTAAAATAATGGGGAGAAATTTTCTTCCCCCAACTTAATGACAGTTTAAAAAAAAATGTGCACCCATAGGCCACCCAACCCCCTCGCACCCGACCATCTACCCCCTGCACCTAACCTGCTCCCTTCCAGCTATAGTCAGGTGATCCCACTGGTGTCTAATAAAAGGGCATCCATGATTGGGAGTTTTACTTTGAAAGCCGCAAGTAATTTGCAGGTAAAACTAAATGTTTAATGAAGTAATGGAATTCTTAATGAATCAGATGAAAATTGAGCGTAGGACTGGCCAGATATGGGATGACTTTGACGTAGTTGGCCAGCTTAAATATATTGCAATATATGGACAAACAATCCCTGTTGTTTAAAGGGTAAGGCATTTTTTAGTAGCTGTATGCACAGAATGTCTCAATGTCTTAAATATATTGATAATGGGTTGAGTGCAGAGGACCTCTTGCATTTGCCTAACCTGCTCCCCCCATTTCTGGGGCGGTATCGCTAATATGCTGAAAGTAAACTTAATGGCGAACCAACCCTATAAGGCTGGGGACAGACAGGGAGATTCGGGGAGATTCTGTCGCCTGGCGTTTAATAGCAGGCGACAATCTCCTGAATTTCCTTCTCCCTGTCTGTCGCAAGTTTAAATGGAAGAGCGCCGGCGCTGTGCACACGCGGTGCGGCGATTTCCGGAATCGCTCGAAGTTACTTCGTGAGGAAACTTCGGGCGATTCCAGAAATCGCCACACCACGTGTGCACAGCTCTGGTGCTTTTCCATTTAAACTAGCGACGGACAGGGAGAAGGAAGTTCGGGAAATTGTCGTCCTGCTATTAAACGCCAGGCGACAGAATCTCCCTGAATCTCCCTGTCTGTCCCCAGCCTAAAGCTGAGGAATAATCATGTCACTAATAGACAATGTGAGCAGTAGGCTGTGGGTTCTCATACCCCAGAGTGTTGATTTACTGACAAAAGTGCAATAGAGGTATGGGATCTGTTATCTGGAAAACTGCTATCCAGAAACCACCAAATTATGGGAAGGCCATCCCCCCATAGACTCAATTTTAATCAAATTTTAAAAAACTCAAATTTAAAAAAAATAAAATTAATTCCTGTAATAACAAAACAGGGGGTGGTTCACCTTTCATTTAGATTTTAATGTTATAGAATGGCTCATTTTAAGCAACTTTTCAATTTCTCTTCATTAATAATTTTCTTGTTTTTTAATTATTTGGCGCCTTTTAACTATTTTTACCTTTCAAATCTAAAAACAAATTTTGTGCTGCCATTTTCTAACTTGTAATTGCTTGAAGAAATATAATACAAATATTATAATGCCAATACTAATTAGTATAAGTAACCTATAGAACCTATGTAGTTTAATTAAATAAAATAACTCACCATTTTGTAGAATATGTTTTAAACATTATAAAAAGCTTCAACGTGCTCTTTGTACTTTTCCAGTATTGTATGACGCTTCAACTTCATTGTTGGGCCTGAAAAAATAACATACATATAAGAAAAGCTAAATTTATAGAAACTGGTGTCAGAACTCTTTCATATAATGTATTTATTTACTAGCATTGATAGCTATAGTTATTTCTGTTGGCATTAGGAATGCAGGCAGGGAGTACATTGAGTTGAATCAGGAAATGGGTGCAGGGAACTATGGGAGAAAGGGGGTTGACTTAAGATAGTGGAAAATACTTGCTTGTTGTATTAGAAAATAAAGAGGAAAAAACATATTTTTTAAAAAGCATCAGTTAATAGTGCGTGCTGCTCCAGACTTCTGCACTGAAATCCATTTCTCAAAAGAGCAAACATATTTTTTATATTCAGTTTTGAAATCTGACATGGTGCTAGCCATTTTGTCAATTTCCCAGCTGCCCCGGTCATGTGACTTGTGCCAGCACTTCAGGACGGAACTGCTTGGGTCGGGGAAAGGGAGGGGGTGATATCACTTCAACTTGCAATACAGCAGTAAAGAGTGATTGAAGTTTATCAGAGCACAAGTCACATGACTTGGGGCAGCTGGGAAATTGACTATGTCTAGCCCCATGTCCGATTTCAAAATGAAATATAAAAAAAATCTGTTTGCAGAAATGGATTTCAATGCAGAATTCTTCTGGAACAGCACTATTAACTGATGCAATTTGAAAAAAAATTTTTCCCATGACAGGATCCCTTTAAGGAAAAATAATGGTTAGTGAATTTGAATTTTAAGAAGTGCTTAAAGGGAAAATATACATACAAATAATTGGGTTTATGTAGAAAAGAGGTATAAATACTGACTAAACTTACAAAAATAAAGTCAGACAAACCTGATTGTTACAGCACAATTATGCATCAATGCACATAGCAAGGTCTATATAGAATGTACAGAGCAATGTCCTCAACTCGTCAAGGCCTGTGGGATGAACTGGAGCACCGACTATAACCTGGACAATGGTGTCCAACCTCACTTATGACCTTGTAGCTGAGTGGAAGCAAATACCAACCGCAATGCTCTAGTATCTGGAAATTCTCTTAAAGGAGAATTAATGTTTGTCATTGGAGTGGGGCAAAATTAGGCACCCCCCAAATGATCATACTGCCTTAACCAATACCGCAGGGCAGTGCTACTGTTCTGTAAAAAACTGCACCAGCCTGGGTAGAATATTTCATTTAGCATATCAATGAATAAATATAATCTTCTCACCCATTTCTCCACCAGATATTGAGAAATCCTTGGGCAGAATTGTCCACTTTTGTATACGCTGGGCATTGGACACTGCTTCCCTATTCACCTTGTTTATTCCCTCTTCAATTGCTTTGTATAGAGTTTGGTCTTTCCTTCCTACAATATCTGACACTTTGGTAGCTTTACTGCCCACATCTTGGCAAAACCGTATTGCTTCCTGGGTTAGATCATCTGTTGATTCTAAAGTATCTGGATTCACAGTGCTCTAGGAGATAAAAAGTAATGTCATCACTTGCTGTTTAGTTCCACAGTGTCTTCAAAGAATTGTACTGTACCTTCAGTGTAAGAAGCATTGATAGGAATTTTCTCTTGTCCCCAATGAGTACAGCATTACTAACAACTGGTAATTGTCTCTTCACTGAATCTTCAATAAGTATGGGAGGCACATTCTCCCCACCAGCAGTAATAATTAACTCTTTTCAGAAAGACAAAATACAGATTAGGTGTGAGTGTTGTGTATATACAATAAAAAACCTTTTGTAAAGAAAATGTCATAGTTAGGCTTGTTATGACTAGGGTCATTATTTCTACTACTGTGCTTGGTCTTATCTTGGATTCAGAAAATAAGGACACCACGGCAAGCCAAAACAAATACAAGATTATTAAAAAGTTTGTCATTGCCAATCCTGTTCACCTGCCGATAACCCAATTTCAGTTATTTATGAATTTAGTCTCTGGTCTGTCATCTTTGTTTTCATGTGGTCTAGAATTCAGTAAACCATTTGTAGTCTCTGTCTCCACTGAAAATTAACCTTGACCAATTTTGGTTTTGAGTTGGACTTGACCTCACCCCCCAACCCAGTCCTTAGCCATGATTTGGGCATTTTTTTTTAATCAAGCTGGAAATTGTCATTTGTCTTCTATTGCTAAGAAATAGTAACTAATTACTCTGGATTTATAAAGCCTTTTAACCTTTGATCCTCCCAGTTACTTGCAGGAACCCTTCAGCATCCATCTTCCCAATATCTCCTGAGTGTAGCCATCCCTCGTCATCGAATACTTCCTTTGTTTTGCTGGCCATATTCAGATAGCCCATGAATACTGTCCTGCCCCAAAAACAGATCTCTCCATTTCCCTCAGCATCTTTGTTTACCAGTTTCACTTGACATCCAGGGACAACCTTACCGCAGCTGTAATAAGTGCAACATGTTAGACTGGGATAAGGTGCTCACTCTGCATCACTGCCACGTACAGTTTGTTATTGTAGGAATAGTTTAGATTATGCAATCACTGAATAGAAAATGGATTACCAGTCTTACCACTGCAATCGATGCGTTTGTGGACCAGACATACAGTGGGGTCCTGTTGTCTCACTCATGCCATATGCTTCATACAATGTGATATTGAGGCCAAGGAAAAATTCTAGGGTTTCCAGGGAAATTGGTGCTGCTCCTGAGAAATGTTTTTGGCAACTAGAAAATCCTAGGAGTTTACGGATCTTTGCCAGGACAAAGTAATCCGCCAGTGATGGAAGAAATGACTTCAGCCCACCACTAATACAAAGGAGAAGAGGGAAACTGATTAGTAAAGATGGAGCACAGTTCATTCCCTTCTCCCCCTTTCCTCTGCTTTGCCCTTTGTTGAAAGCTTAAATAATACATTTTTTAATGAAAACATGAACTTAATGGATTTACATTTTTATTCACATTTGCCTCCTCCAAGTAGAAACCAGTGGCACGGCTATTGGAAAAATCAAAGAATGTTCTCTAAAGCAGCACAGGGAGCACTAACCTGTACTTAGAAGAGGAGTTGTTTTACAATAAGCCCTCTCTGCTCTGAGAGTAAGTCTAATGCACATGGGTAAATTTCTTCACCATATGCCAGTGCCATTAGATGTGCAGCCAGATCTTTTCTGCGGGGAAAACTCAGAAAAAAAGCTTGTAACAGTAAGTTATTTGGAAGTCTCTTTTTTGTTGTTGTTGAATAAATACTGGCATTAATATAAATTTTGGGTGGTGAGGCAACGTCTCGTCTGCCATCACCCTGATGATATTATTTAGTGATGTTTTTCTGATTTTGTAAATTGAGACATAGGTCAATCTCTCTGTAGTAACTGTCTGCTCGGAGATCCAACTTGTTTAAAGGGCAGGAGCAAACAGCCTGACCTTGGCCTGTTTACTGGATACAAAGTAGCAGGGAGCCCTCATGTTCCAACACCCTCGATACATAGAGCTGCAACGTGTATCGGCCCTCTCCCAAGGGCGGTAAATTCCAAAGTCCGTAAGAAAAAGCACGGAGCTCTGTCGATAGGGCTAAAATTCACTTTATTGTAGAATCCTTAAAATCACAGGAGCATACACGCTTGACGCGTTTCGTGGTTAGCACCACTTCCTCATAAGCATGAAACATAATGAGTACATCTAGGTATTTAAAGACATATGTGCACACACCCATTAAAAACAATTAACTCTATGTGTGAAAAAAGGATGTCCAAGGAGATGTAGATTTAAAAACTTTTCCTTATGGGAAAAGGGGATCGTGTGTTCCCACATCAATCAATGAATACATTTAAAGAGTTGATGTGTTCCTTGGAAGGATCGATGGACATCCATTAAATTGAGCATTACTTATAAGGGATGGTATATAATCACATATCAAATATCGAATATATTTAATGGGACTGTCATAATAAATTGCAGTAATCGACAATAAATATATATAAATAGAAACAGTATACTCAAAAACAGCGCGGAAGGGAAAAATTCAAATTATAAAGTTTATGGCAAAGATAATGGGTAGTTAGAACCGACAATGTAACTAATTATTATCGGGGGAGATGGTTAACACAAATCCCTGGTCAGCTCTAAATTTCTTGTATCTTGAAGAGGCTATGAAGATATATTAAGTTTCCAATTAAAAGAAACAAGTCAATTCCCAGTCTCTATTGAGACCACCATGGTTTTCTATTGTTCTCAAATGATATATCCAATAGGTTTCTAATCTTGACAAACTCCTATCTCTGTCTCCTCTACGGATGTTGAAAGGGGGGGTATCTATAATCTGAAAAGAGAAGTCTGCGTGTCCACAATGCTGTTCAATAGTATGTTTCGCTATCGCTGATTTAGTATCACCCCTTCCTATCGCTGATAGGTGTTCAAGTATTCTAGTCCCAACCGCTCTCGTTGTTTTACCCACATATTGTGCACCACAACCACATGTCACTAGATAAATTACCCAAGTAGATTTACAATTAAAATATTGTTTAATAGGGTAGCTTTTATGTGTATTCGAGCTGCAAAAAGTAGAAGAGACATTGATAATCGAACATGCTTTGCATATATTGTGACCACATTTGAAATTTCCTTTATATTTAAGCCAAGTGGGTTTGTGGGTGTGTTGCTTGGACGTATATAGACTGGGTGATAGCCATGACGCTAGGGATTTCCCTCTACGGGACACAAAGGAGGGACTCTTTTGTAACACTTGTTTCAAGATAGGATCTTGTAACAAAATATTCCAATGTTTGCGGATACTTCGCTGTATGTAAAAAGTATCACTACTATATGTAGAGCTAAAGCGCAAAATTGGTTCTTCTCGTGGCCGCCGTATGTTTCGTTTATCTTTAGGTTTCAATAGGGCTGATCTATTCAAAAGAACTGCTTTATCGTAAGCTGCTTTTATGACATGGGTCTCATAACCCCGTTCTAAGAACCTATCCCACAGATCCATTGCTTTTGTTTGAAATGTATCCCAGGTAGAACAGATACGCCGTAGCCTTGTGAACTGGCCCACTGGGATGCCCCTTATGCAGTGACCTGGATGGGCACTGCGGGCATGTAATAACGTATTTCGTGTAATGGGTTTGCGGTATAGTGTGGTAGAAATTCTGTCATTATTAACCGAAAAAATTACATCTAGAAAAGGGATTGAGTTATCGTTGGTCTCGTAAGTAAACGCAATGCCCGGTATCTTACCATTACAATATTCAACAAAGGAAGCCAGGGATGATGCATCCCCGTCCCAAATACCTATGATGTCATCGATGTAGCGATAAAAACAAATAATATGATTGGAAAAGGGGTTTAGATCTCCAAAGACGTGGTGTCTCTCCCACCAACCCATAAAGAGATTGGCGTAAGTGGGCGCAAAGGATGCACCCATCGCGGCACCACGCCTCTGGAGATAAAAAGACCAATTGAAATAGAAATAGTTGGAATAAAGTAAGAAACGAACACAATCAAGAATAAATTTGTTCTGGATGTCAGGAAAGCAATTTGTTTGTGTTAACCAATATTCAATGGCTTGTAACCCAAGCTCATGTTCAATAGATGAATACTGAGCTGTCAAAGCCATCGAGAACCAACGATAACTCGATCTCCAGGTAATCCCTTCTAACTTCCCAATGCACATTGTTGTATCTTTCAAAAAGGTCGGGAGTTTTTCAACAATTGGGATAAGTAGGCGGTCCACATATTTTGATAAATTCTCACTCAAAGAGCCTATACTGGGTACAATCGGTCTGCCCTTAACATCGATCAATGACTTGTGCACTTTAGGAAGGATATGGAAAATCGGGATCACCGGACTATTGGAGATTAAAAATTCACATTCAGACCTACTCAATATACCACTTCCAAAACCCAGAGAAACTAAATTCTCCATATCCTTGCCAAATTTCGCTGTTGGGTCTGATAGTAATCTTACATATGTATCTGCATCATCAAGTTGTCTCATTATTTCTTTCTCATAATCGGAAGAATTCATGACTACCACTGCTCCGCCTTTATCGGCTTGTTTAATAACAATATTATCATTATCATGTAGTGCAGTGAGAGCCATGTGTTCTCCCTGGGTAAGGTTCCTAGATTTCTTTTGAGAAATTGTTCTATTTGCCAACATTTCTATATCGTTATACACCAATTTATGAAAAATCTCTATATAATTACTTTTGGACTGTACCGGGTAATATGTAGATTTATTTTTCAAGCTTGTACGGATGATATTCCTATCGGGGGTCAAACATATATCACTCTCTCTCTGTAGATCTTGTAAAGTATATAGGGTGCATGCCTCTTTGAAATCGGAAAAGATCATTTAATCTGCTAGGCCCTCTACATTAGCATGCACATCTTCCGTATTGGGAGAAATAGAATCATTTAATTGAACGGAAGGTGTATCTATTGTACCTGCATAAAAGTGTCTCCTTAAGGTAATTGATCTCACAAATCTATTCAGATCTAAAATGGCAGAGAATACATCGCTATTCTTATCTGGTATATAGTTAAGCCCCTTAGATAGGAGGCTCAATTCAACATCCGAAAGCCTGTGGGATGAAAGATTAATCACATTCACTTTAGATATATTATCAATGTCATTAGTAGGAGAGAGAAAACCGTCCCTATTACCGTCCATGATATATGGGCCCTGGTCATCTCCGGTCTGTACTCCTAGCGGCCCCCTTTCTTGCGATTCACCGTTTTCGCGCTGGAATCTTGATCCCTTGGAGCGTCGTCCGCCGCGTCTAGATCTTCTCTGCGACTGCGGGTCAGCACCGATCTCTGAGTTAACGTCGGCATACTGATCCTTTCTTGTCGATCTATCGGTCTATCTACTTTTTGCAGCTCGAATACACATAAAAGCTACCCTATTAAACAATATTTTAATTGTAAATCTACTTGGGTAATTTATCTAGTGACATGTGGTTGTGGTGCACAATATGTGGGTAAAACAACGAGAGCGGTTGGGACTAGAATACTTGAACACCTATCAGCGATAGGAAGGGGTGATACTAAATCAGCGATAGCGAAACATACTATTGAACAGCATTGTGGACGCGCAGACTTCTCTTTTCAGGTTATAGATACCCCCCCTTTCAACATCCGTAGAGGAGACAGAGATAGGAGTTTGTCAAGATTAGAAACCTATTGGATATATCATTTGAGAACAATAGAAAACCATGGTGGTCTCAATAGAGACTGGGAATTGACTTGTTTCTTTTAATTGGAAACTTAATATATCTTCATAGCCTCTTTAAGATACAAGAAATTTAGTGCTGACCAGGGATTTGTGTTAACCATCTCCCCCGATAATAATTAGTTACATTGTCGGTTCTAACTACCCATTATCTTTGCCATAAACTTTATAATTTGAATTTTTCCCTTCCGCGCTGTTTTTGAGTATACTGTTTCTATTTATATTTATATATATTTATTGTCGATTACTGCAATTTATTATGACAGTCCCATTAAATATATTCGATATTTGATATGTGATTATATACCATCCCTTATAAGTAATGCTCAATTTAATGGATGTCCATCGATCCTTCCAAGGAACACATCAACTCTTTAAATGTATTCATTGATTGATGTGGGAACACACGATCCCCTTTTCCCATAAGGAAAAGTTTTTAAATCTACATCTCCTTGGACATCCTTTTTTCACACATAGAGTTAATTGTTTTTAATGGGTGTGTGCACATATGTCTTTAAATACCTAGATGTACTCATTATGTTTCATGCTTATGAGGAAGTGGTGCTAACCACGAAACGCGTCAAGCGTGTATGCTCCTGTGATTTTAAGGATTCTACAATAAAGTGAATTTTAGCCCTATCGACAGAGCTCTGTGCTTTTTCTTACGGACCTTGGCCTGTTTAAAAGCAAGACTTACGGTATATATACAAATATGTGCTCAAATGTCACTCCCTTTGCAAGACCTAACAGTAGAAATATTATTAGTAGTATTCTAAAAATTGTATTTTCATAAAATTCTACTGCCTATAGGTGAAATAGTTTGTACTGTAAAGTCATGATGCAATTTTCCACTTGGATTTTGCCTATGGTGGCCTGTAAGAAAATCCTTTTATGTTATCCATGTTAACCTGGTACCATGGTGTAAAGCATATCATGAATGTCCCTCACCTTTCAGATTCATTTTTATATTGTACCTTCAGATGCCATTTATATTGTACCTGGAGATGCTTCGGTTCTTCTCTAAGCTGAGGAACATTGCCCAGGACAGAAGCATCTTTTGGACAGTTCCTGATTGTGCTGACACATCTTTAATATGCTCCATGATTTTCTCCCACACTCTTGGCACGCCCATATGGGATGTAGGCTGCACCTCCTTCAATGTATCCACCAAGGAACCCTGTCACCCATAGAATAGAACTAATATAGTTGACTTTTGCCATTTTAAGTAAAAATAACAATATTACAAAGAATTTTTCGATAAAAACAATCTATATATCTGATGCTGGAAGAAGTGAACATTAAGAAGTTAAAGGGAGAAATCCACTAAACTGCAGAGAATAATATTTTTTTCTGATATTTGTATATATTTATACAGTCTGTATTTATTCAGTGTGCTGAAAAAATATTATTTAAACATTAAAGAATCCCAATAGGATTATTTTGCCTCAGAAAGCATAACTCTATCTTAGTTGGGATCAAGTACAGTGTACTGTTTTATTATTACAGAGGAAAAATAAATCATTAAATCAATATTTAATTTTTTTTATCACAGGTATTCCAAAAACCATTTATCCAAATATTACAGATTTTTTAAAATGATTTCCTTTTTCTCTGTAATAATAAAACAATACCTCATACTTGATCCAAACTAAGATATAATTAATCCTTAGTGGAAGCAAAAGTAACCTGTTTACGGTTTAGTTACTGTTTACGTGATTTTCTAATAGACTTAAGGTATGAAGATCCAAATAACGGAAATATCTGTCATTCAAAAAACCCCAGGTCCAGAGAATTCCATTTTATTCTAACTGGTTACACCCAAGCATATTTGTTTCTCCTTTGTAGCACAGTCAAGTAAGCTTCTGCATTTTTATGCTTTTGATAAAAACCTGTTCAATTATGGAAATGTATGTTAAACTCACAAAATTGCTTATAATACATACATTTGGATGAGTTCAGTGTGGATTTAAGTTGATATGCATTCAATAGCCCATATGTAGAGGCCCTAAAGCTCAATCATTGGAAAACAAATGGATTCAGGGCCCCTAGCAAATTAATTTCCCACTTCTCAAATTAGGTCATAGTGAAAAAAAAGTCCCATGTCTTGTCTGATTTGCGGCTTTATACTAAAGCATTCAACTCTAGTACAGTGTATTTATAAATTTAAAGCAGATGGAGCCACTAGAGGGTGCTCCTACTAAGTATAAGGGGAATAGCAATGCTAGTAAATAAATAGTTTTATTGCATATTGCCAAAATAGGTTGTCATTCATGAATATTTAAACAGCTACAACTCATACGAAGCAATGTAGTGATGGAAACATATGAGGCATAGCTATAGGTTTTCAACATGAAACCTCCAAACAAGTTATATGTTCAAGCAAACCTCAGTCAAACAGATTGCAAAGCTAAAATCCAGTACTAGGAGATTCTAAAACTGTCTATACAATTACTGATAATATCATATGAAACAGAAATTTGTATATATTTTAGTATGTAGTATTTGGTGGTGCACCAGTTCCATCTCATATGTTGTACTGTCTTTTGATTTAGAGTACAGGCATGTTGGGAAACATCATCTGATACATTATATTTCCTCCAGTTCCAGTGATTGGTGCTGTCTGCCTAAACAATCAGAGCAATAGAATGGGAGTGTATATAGAACAATAATTCTATTCATAGTTTATGGTTTGTGAAACATAATGCTTCTCCAAAAGCTAAACACATTTGCTCTGCATTACACAATGCGGCTGTTAAACCTGTTTTGGTTGTTGAGCTATGGAAAAGTCCTGCAGAGGAAGAAGACATACTGAAATTGTGCATCAGACACCCTTTCTGATATGTTTCTAGAATAAACTGGTAAACAATTCTTTGTCTAAGCAAAAACTGGTATATCTGGCATATGGATGCCCTGTAAATGTGGGGATCCTGGCTAGATCATCAGCCTTCATGGTCATTACATCTGTTCCCACCTAGTTAAATCTTTTACTTATTTGGCTCAAATTGGCCCAATTTGGCTCAAATTCTCCTTTTTTTTAACTCTTGTTTTCTTTAATTTCTCTATGTAAAAATGTCAAATGAAAAAAAATTTCAGAAATTTATATATATTATATTATAGATAGAGCAATTTTCCTCCAGTCTTCATTATCTATTTTTACATATTGCCTATTTCAAGCTAATATACAGACCTTAAGAGCATCTGGATCTGCAAAGTAGACATGTTCTCCCCATTTAATTCCGGTCCATAGATCATATATCTGAGCTGCTATGTGACTGAGAGGCAGGTAACTGACTATGGTTTCCTGCTGGATCTCTGCAGGTATCATATCACCTGCACGGCTTGCATGGGCAGCTGTCCAGGTTATCTGTGTTGGAAAGGAAACAAATACAGTAACTATGATATAATCTTTGGTCATACAGGAAAGTTGTATATTCTACATACGTTGTCATGGCTCAGCATAACTCCTTTTGGGTTTCCAGTGGTACCAGAAGTGTAGATAAGGACACAGCATTGATTGGCTTTCTGTGAGTTTATGATGTCATCCAAGTAAGTATCTGTGACATCCTTCCCAAATTCCATGAATTCTTCCCACTAACAAAGAAGTTTGAAGACAAATATACCTTGATTGTCATATTTGTATTGTAATGTCGATTTGAATACAGTGTAAAATTGGTATATGGCCTCAACAGAATAAATGCATTTGTAATAATGAATATACGTTTAACTATGCTTCAACTAAAGGATATTCTTTCTTTCTTAGGAAATTAGAAAATACTCAGGGCCACCAACGTTGTCTATTATTATTATTATTATTATTAACATGTATTTCTATAGCGCCAACTTGTTGCGTAGCGCTGTAAAGTGAATGTGATTATACAACCAAATCACATGAATTACATATATAGAACATAAAGAGTTACATACATCATAATAAATATGGAGTTACTGTGCATGCATCACAATAAATACTGGTACAGGAGGTGAGGAAGGCCCTGTACAGAAAAAGCTAACGGGAAGGGAGTGATACACAAGGTGTGGGAGAGGGCAAGATCAGAGTAAAGTGGGTGAGAGATGTAGTAATGTAAGCGGTATTGCATTGAGTGGTTAACAGTGAGGGTAGGCTTCTCTAAAAAAGTGGGTTTTTAGAGATTTCTTGAAAGCTGAAAGATTGGGAGAAAGTCGGACAGACCGTGGGAGAGAATTCCAGAGGAGGGGTGCAGCTCTTGCAAAGTCTTGAATGCGAGCATGTGAGGAGGTAATGAGAGAAGAGTTGAGTAACAGGTCAGTAGAGGAGCGTAGTAGGCGGTTGGGTGAGTAAATGGAGATTAGTTCAGAGATGTAGGGAGGGGCAGAGTTATGAAGTGCTTTGAATGTCAGGGTCAGTAATTTGAATTTAATTCTGAAGGGGAGTGGAAGCCAGTGCAGGGATTGGCAGAATGGTATGGCAGAGGAGGAGCGGTTGCTGAGGTGTATAAGCCTAGCAGCAGTGTTCATTATGGACTGGAGAGGTGAGAGTTTCTGGAGGGGAAGGCCAATTAAGAGAGAGTTACAATAGTCTAGACGCGATATGATGAGAGTGAATAAGAATTTTGGCAGCGTCTGGGGTGATAAATGATCGTATTTTGGATATGTTCCTTAGGTGGAAGTGACATGACTTAACAAGTGACTGGATGTGAGGAGTGAATGTCAGGGCAGAATCTAGGATAACCCCAAGGCACCGGGCCTGGGGAGATGGGGTGATAGTGGAATTGTTAACTACGATGGATACTTCTGGGATGTTAGTGGTGTTAGTTGGAGGAAAAAGAACCATTTCTGTTTTGGAGAGGTTTAGTTTAAGGTAGCGTTGTGACATCCAAGTAGAGATAGCAGACAGGCAGGAGGAGACACGAGTAAGGAGTTCAGGGTTGAGATCAGGAGAGGAGAGATAGATCTGAGTATCGTCAGCGTAGAGGTGGTAGTGGAACCCATACGAGCTGATTAATTTGCCGAGGGAGGAAGTATATAGAGAAAATAATAGGGGTCCCAGGACAGAGCCTTGAGGAACCCCGACAGAGAGAGGTAGGGGGGAAGATGCTACTCCGTTGTAGGAGACACTGAAGGAACGATTGGTGAGGTAGGAGGAAAACCAGGATAAGGCTGTGTCATGAAGGCCGAGCGAATGGAGGGACTGGAGGAGGAGAGGGTGATCTACAGTGTCAAAAGCAGCTGAGAGATCAAGCAGAATTAATAGTGAGAATTTTTTCTTGGCTTTAGCTGTTAGAAGGTCATTAGTTAGACGGGTCAGAGCAGTTTCGGTGGAGTGTTGCGTTTTAAAACCAGATTGTAAGGGGTCCAGCAGGTTATTGTCAGAGAGGAATGAGGTTAATCGGTTGTAGACTAGGCGCTCAAGTAGTTTAGAGATGAAAGGTAGCAGAGAGATAGGTCGGAGGTTGTCAAGATTAGAGGGATCAAGAGAGGGTTTTTTCAGAATGGGGGTGACAAGAGCATGTTTTAGTTGAGATGGGAATAGTCCAGTTGAGAGCGAGAGATTAAATAGATGAGTTAGGGCTTTAATAAGACACGGGTCGGTATTGCGGAGAAGTTTTGAAGGAATTGGATCAAGTGGGCAGGTGGTAAGGTGAGAGGAGGCCAAAAGTTTTGAGACTTCCTCATCAGTAACAGGGGTGAAGGAGCACAGGAGAGACTCGGGAGTGTGTGGGGAGGGTGGTGGAAGCCTAGGTGGGTTTAGTAGTGTAATGTCCCCTCTGATAGTGTCAATTTTGTTTTTGAAGTGCTCAGCAATGTCTTGAGCAGAGACAGATGTGCATGGAGGGGGTGGAGAAGGGGAAAGGAGGGTGTTAAAGGTGGAGAAAAGTTGTGCCGGTTTTTTGGAAAGGGAATTAATGAGTGAAGTAAAGTATGTTTGTTTGGCTTGGGAAAGGCTGGTGTTAAAGGAGTGTTGTCTAAGGACAGAATGAATGTATTCCTCCTATGTCATAACCTTTATTGTATATAATATTTTCCAGCTATGTAAAGAGATGCATAACTATTGTTGCAACTAAACAAATGCAAAATTATGGATACAAATAGACAAATGCAAAATTATGGATACAAACAGCTTGTGGACTTCATAATGAAAACTTTTAATTAGTAAACTATAATCCAGCATTTTGGCCTTATTTCAACCTTAAAAAAGTAATCATGCTATATAATATTGCCTACCGTGTATAAATCTGGCCTCTTCTCCTGCAAGCTGCCTTTATACTGAACAACTGCTTTAAGATGAGGTAGACGATCCCAAATCTGTAATTTACAGAACAAAGTATGTGTATAGAAAAACATCTTTCAGCTGCCAGTACTTTATATTCCTGGCCCACTAGGGACAATCCTGCAATGTATTGCAGGAGCCACTTATCAACCACCGGCCTTATAGGGAAGAGAAAATCATCATGTATTGTTGTCATTGTGAGAAATTATATTAGAATAGTTATAAAAAAATAGCTGTTTTTTTCCACCAGAAACTGGAAAGACAAAAACAAAACATCAGGCGCAAAGAGGAAGAAGCTCACCTTCTGTTGCAAATAGAAAAAAACAGTTAGTTTGGGGCAAATCTTGATCATAGGGGATTTCAATTACACAGATATTGGCTTGAGCACCGCAGTACTGACAATCCAGAACCTATCCCCACCCCCATCTACCTGAAATGTTATGACGAAAAGGAATGTTCTGACCAAACAGTTTGCTGTGCCCTTTTGCCTTCTGTTAATACAACACCATCAATGAAAACAAACAGTGCCAGTAAATATCCTGTTTAAGCCACACAAGGAAACAAGTCTACTAGCTTTTCTTGTTTAGTTGTTTTAGACTGTACCTGCAGGATTTTCCCCAGCTGTTTCTGATTCTCAACCACAATGATGTTCATTTTGCAGTCGCTTGCGACATAATGACAAGCTTCTGGCGAATTGGTTGTGTAAATCCCTGTGATGATCCCCCTAAAGTTAAATAGATGTAGTGTTATATCTACTTTAGTTCTTTACAAATGCAAGCAGTTTATCCGAACAGGTAATAGGCTGAGCTGAGAGATATATAGTGGAGAGGGAGTAAATCTGATGTAAAGTAGCAGGGGTGTATGTAGGCCATTGGGTCCTATTGCAGAATTAGGTCTTAGCTCCCTTCTCGTCATTCCCCAACATCCATATCTAAATTTAGTTTAGTAGTTTCTTAATCCAATCCCTTTTATCTTCCCAAATTCCTCAATTTCTAATGCCCATGGGATACCCTTAGGGAAGAGACAAGCGCGAAGATTCAGGGAGATTTAGTCAACAAATCGCCTCTTCTACAGACTGGAAACTTCGGGCGACTTTGGAAAAAGAAGTGCTTCCGAGTGCCTTCCGACCAGCAATTTAGATGCTAGCTGGCGGGAAGGATCTTCAGGGAGATTAGTCACTTGAAGAAGAAGCAATCTGTCATTGGGCAACTAAACCTTCCCCAAATCTTTGCTTACGTCTGCCCTGTTATTTAGGTCCAACTGTAATTCTTACCACTGCAACCACTGTAGCTCTCATAGTCTGACAAAGCTGTAATTGTGTCTAAGGCAAAACTAATTGGCCCAGTGCTCCATCTGCTCCCCCTTTGTACTCACGTCCAATGGCCCTACTCATACCCCCCATCCCAGGCCTGCTGTTCACTCTACTGTTGGAATTGAACCCCTACCGCTTTGCGCATTAGGCAGCTACCTCTGCTACCTAACCCTAGTTTTGGCCTTGGATACGTTCAGTATGAGAAGTAATTATTTTGCATCTGGACCAAAATATATATTTTTTTATGTTACTGGTCCATGTGAGAGGACACCAAAAAAAAGTGTATGAAAGTCATATTTTTGCTTTAGTGTGTCAATAATTGTCTTCTACCATAATAAGCCATAGCACAATTGCATCTAAAATGTTCTGCCATTGCACCAGTGTGAACAAAAATATAATAAATAAATTATTTAGGTCTATGCAACTTCATTGAAGCTTAATTATAGCATTACAAGTTATGGCCAAAAAGCCAAAGCACCTATGAACATGTTAAAATGGAGGTTGAAGATAAAGTGGATAAAATAAATGATACCTAATTAGTCTTATTATAATTAATGATCACAAGCAGGCCATGCTCATGGCTAGAGATAGAAAAAGGTTCAATTTGCATTTGACCTCAGAGAATGCATAAATGAGATCATGCCAGAAGAAAACAGGCTTGTTAACTGTCAGAGGCGTATAATTTTGCACTTATTATTTCATTTCCACAGGTTTGATTGAAGGGGTATTTTGAACTTATTTCCCCAGACAGGTCAACACTCTTAAACTAGATAGAGGACTCTCCCTTTCATGTCAAACCTATGCCAGTGTTTTATGCATTCATCTTTTACATTTAATTGTTTGAGGTATAGAGTTTCTCCATAAAAAGTTTGGAATTATGGTTCTGAATTTTAAGACTGTTCTAATAAAGCGCTAATAAAGCAGTGGTTCTGGATGCATAGCTGGCAATGGAGACATAAAAGTCATTTGCATGGTTTCACCAATAAATCCTTGCAATCTATATTTTACTGTTTAATGGAATGCTGTGTGTGTGTAGGTTACGACACGTGATTACTTTGTGATTTAGGTAGACTTTCACTGTGTTTGTTCCCATAAGTGTATGTTGTCTTTTTATCTGTGTTTATTGATGGTATGGGTTATTTAAAGTTTTAACAAAAAGTGAAGCTATCCCCTCCTAACTATTGTAAATCTGCTGCATAATCCAGAATACTAGACTTTAGTCAAATTCTCCTCCCAGTTAAACCCCAGTATAATGAAAACCTTTTTTATTGGCTGTAATTCAGACATGAGTAATAACTACACGCATAAAAAAGTTCTAAAATATACTACATAGTTTACTTACCCAGCAAACACAGTTCCAATTGCTGAAATAAACCATTCCTCTGAGTTAAACCCCAGAATTCCGACACTGTGGAAACGTTCTAGACCAAGCTGCAAATATAATGCAAAACATAATAATGGAATACATTCATTATCAATGATAAAACAAGGGGTAAATGCAAATTTTTTGTGACAATAGAGCTTGAAAGGGGTTGCTAATAGTTACAGTCATATGATACATGGAACTACTGTAGTTTAAGATGAGAGAGCTCAGTAATGAACCGAGTGGGATAATCATATTAAATACCTGTAATCATGAGTGTTTGCTATATTTTTAGAACATGGCATAAGATTCCAGGTGGGTTTATATTCCAATACCAAAGAGGGCACCCCAAAGCCAAGCCCCCTTGTACGGTCCATGTGCCCCTACGCTCCCACTCAGCTCACTTCTGCTCCCCTTTGCGCACATCCACTCCTCTGGTCTCTGGACCACACAGGAGTTTTAAAGCAACATTTCTAGCCTGTTTCTTTAGTTAAAGGGATCAGTTTTATCAGTTAATAGTGCTCCAGCAGACTTCTGCACTGAAATCTAATTTTTTTGTACTGATCTTTTTATATTTAATTTTGAAATCTGACATGGGGGCTAGATATATTGTCAGTTTCCCAGTGATGTGAATTATGCGCTGATAAACTTCAGTCACTCTTTACTGCTGTACTGCAAGTTGGAGCGATATGACCCCCCTCCCTCCCCCCCCCCAGCAACCGTACAACAGAACAGTGGTACAAGATAACAGCTTCCTGGTAGATATAAGAAATCCAGGTCCCACTACAACAACTTCAGTTACATTGAGTAGGAGAAACAACAGCTTGCCAGAAAGCAGTTCCATCCTAAAGTGCTGTCTCTTTCTGAAAGCAGTTGAACAGGCAAAATGACCTGAGATGGCTGCCTACACATCAATATTACAACTAAAAAATACACTTGCTAGTTCAGGAATTACATTTTATATAATAAAGTGAATTATTTGCAGTGTAAACCATGATAAAAATCATAACAGCATCCCTTTAAAGTGATACTGACATGAAATACTAGTCTTCAAAAAAATAAATGTAACTATAGGTCATGCTGATAATTTTTGCCATTTTCAAAAATAACGACAGCCTCCTGGGATCGTATGATTCAACTGTGCACACAAACATACCAAACAAACTATAAAGTTAGGTCACACCAGCCAATTAACAGACAGAGTTGTGTCTTTTGCTTCAAGACTTCTTCCTGTTACAGTTAGAGTTGAAATATTTCTGGTCAGGTGATCTCTGAGGCAGCACACAGACCATCACTAAATAGTGGTTCAAGGCAAGAGATGTAAAAGGTCAATATTTAATTAAATATATATATTCCAGTTTGGTAAGATTCTTGAATATGTCACACAAAATTAATTTTGGGGGTACAGTTTTCCTTTAAAGTAACTAAACCTGACTGTTTTGCCAACCTGACTGTCCCTTCTCAAACTGTCTGTTAGAGTTTCTAATTCTAATAGACTTCTGTTTCACAAATATGGCAGCCCCTGCATAAAGGAACACAGTGGATCAGATATGTAATGTTAAAGCATCAGGCAAAACACACTTAAGGCAACATTCTAAATAGCATGCAAAGTCAAGGTTATGATAAATGTAAAAAAAAAGTTTTCTAGTGTCAGTATCTCTTTAATAATAATAATCCTTCTGATGTAACCCTACTGATATATTTGATCTGTATGCTTTGCAATGCTTTTCTCTGTCTCTGTAACTTCAACCCTGAATATGACTCAGAATACTCCCTGAGCTTTCTATTTACTTTCTGTGTCTATTAAATACACATAGTGAAGCTGTTTGACTGGAAAGTTTACTGCTTTCTGAAAATGGCCTGCTTAGAGCAGAAAGATTGTATCACTAACTGTTTGCCCCCAGCTACTGTGTGTTTAGCTCCCAGCCAGAGGCTTCCTGGCAACACTGACAGATGTAGTATGATAATATCTAACAGCCAATCATTTAATACTACTGGATTATTTTGCTATTCATTTTTATTTCACTTCTGGTGGTAGTAGTTATAATGAATCTAATGAGTGCAGAGAAAAGGACTAGTAAGCCAGGCTCTGCTGTACTTAAAGATGAAGACTAATGAATATTTGTTTACGCTTCATATTATTATCACAAATAATTTGGACATTAAATGCAACAAAACATTTCTGGGACACCCTCCTATCCAGGAGAAAAGCAATGACTTGCACTTTGTGTGCACAAAGCTTTGTACCACCACTAGAGTCTACCATTCTATCTGACCAATCAGATGTCAGTATTCTTAGGGTACAATTGAATGCAACAAAATCTACCTAGGGGTTTAAATGCTGCCGCCGGGCTTCAATATGCAATCAGTTTAGCACAAAATCACAAGCCTAACTGTCTGATCAATCATACAGAGACTCCATTCCATAGAATTATTCAGCATGCAGCATCATCCCATGGAATATTATCAACACTTTGTCTGCAATTCTGATTGGTTTACCAGTGAATGCTGAGCACAAGGACTTGTATCTAACTGATGAAATTGCATACCCCTGGAAAATTTCCCAGCAGTGCAAATGTTCTAAATAATACATAATGTTCTACATATTGTAATAAATATTGTTTAAAACAATATTCAATTATTTTATGAGCTAGTATTCACATACAATTTTAATTTCTCAATTAGAAAGTCTTCTACTGGTAGCTCTCTGAACAAAAAGTCCATGCATACTCTTTTGAATCTGTTAAAGCCTGACTTGGGAGGCTACGGGATAGAGTGCTAAAGGTTAGCATATACTGTATATATACTGTAAATACAAAGGTTTTTTGTTTTGTCACTCCTGACGAAGATCCTTGTGTGAAACGTTGAGTTCTAAATAAATATAACCTTTTTATTCTCACAATCCTGTGAGTGCCGCAACTGTTTTGCTATAGGATTCTTTTTCTTCTTGCTGGCACCCAGGTATTACTTGGGTTAACCGTGTGCACCATTACTTGCTGATATATATATATAT
>CM044435.1:82745168-82794095 GCA_024363595.1 Xenopus borealis | reverse complement strand
AAACGCTTGATTGCAATTATTGCTGCTAAGGGTGGCCCAACCAGTTATTAGGTTCAGGGGTAGGGATGGGCGAATTTATTCGCCAGGGGCGAATTCGCGCGATTCGCCGCTGGCGAATAAATTTGGGAAACGGGCAAAAAAATTCGCCAAAAAAGTTCGCCGCGCAAAAAAGAGACGCGTCGGAATTGACGCGACGCGCGTAAAAAACGACGCTACACACGTCAAAAAACGACGCGACGCGCGTCAAAAACGACGCGCGTCAAAATCGTTTCGCGAATCAGCGAAAAATTCGCGAATTTCATCACTATTCAGGGGGCAATTACTTTTTCACACAGGTTTGGATTTTTTTTCTCCCTAAATAATAAAAACCCTCATTTAAAAACTGCATTTTGTGTTTACTTGTGTTTACTTGTGTTATCTTTGACTAATAGTTAAATGTGTTTGATGATCAGAAACATTTTGTGTGACAAACATGCAAAAGAATAAGAAATCAGGAAGGGGGCAAATAGTTTTTCACACCACTGTATGTGAGGCCAAGCGAGGGTCCAGAAACTGCAGGAACAGGAGTAATCTGAAAGGTAATATCACAAATAGTTTACATTTTTACTTATAACATACAAATAAAAACTGTAAATGTACTTTGCGGTTAACTATAATTCTGTGTTCATCTAGAAACCCCACAATCATTTAGTTAAGGCTGGTATTAGAAATATGACAGCCCCAATTTAAGAGAAGATACAACACTACAGGGGCCATTTACAACAGTTATTGTTGCTCAAATGTCACTCCAGTCAGTTGTGTGTAAACCCCATTTAATAAAGGTGTTTGTGCCAAAATGAACTCTTCGCACGTCCATATAATTGTGTTCAGACAGCTTTCAAACCCTCCTGCCTTTCATTCTTAATCAAGCGCAATTGCAACTATTGATGCCAGTGAACCGTTTTGCTATCGCCACCTCCAGGCAGCCGCTCCAGGGTTCCCTCAGCCATACATCAAAAATGACACCAGCCCAGCCAGACTTAGAAAACATTCAGCACAATTGCATCTGATATATTTTGAAGACCCAGTGCAATTGTATGAATTATGACACATGAGTTTCAATTGCTTCAGACACAGCAAACCCTAGGAGTGCACAATGCTGGAATTCTGGGAAAAACTGCGCATAGCCCACACCTAAGTCTAGAGGAGAAGTGAGGTGCCCCTAAGTACGACATTCAATTTCTTTATCATTTACAGTTTTAGAATTGTACAAGAGATCTATGCCATATACATAATAATAGACTACAAAGTTATAGAACTATACAGTTTAAACTTTAAAACTATAGAGGTAAAATAGAGGGAAGAAATCGATAAAAGGACAAATTGAAATATAAAGACATATAGAGGAAGAGACAAACTGTATATTTAATTTCCATGTCTTTTTTTTTTTAGATCAAACTCATCAAGTAACCTATTTTTGTAATTGAACTGTATCACATGCATAGTGATGCTGTGCTGGTATACTTTGTGGTTAATTAGTTCATCCAAACAAGAGAACCAGGCAAAGCGGGGGTCCTCTTGCTGTTGAACAGTTTAAACCAAAAGATAGCAGGTTGTTATGAAAACTTTAGGCAAGTATTAAGGGTACTATAGATTAAAAGGTTTGTTTAGCAGGGTTATGTTGTTTATAGAGGTCATGTTATATTTTTGAAATGCTCTTACCTTTGAGAAACTTTTGGCTGCTTGACGACAGAGCTTGTAGAAGTCCATGAAAGTAACATGTTCCCACATTCCATTCCTCTTGGTAGACATTGCATTCAGAGCCCCATATTTATCCACAGATTCAAGAAACATCTGGTGCACAGTGTTTGGACTCTGAGGGCACAAAGTATCTATCCGAAGCTTAACTGAGTCATTTGCATTTGTGGTCCACAATTTCTCTACAGGAGGGGTGAAAAAAGCCACAAAACAATAAGCAAATCTAATTTCATTTCACAGTGCATAAGGCACTTACACACCTAGATATAATACCACAAATATAAAATGATCATGTTTTATTTCATTCAAGAAGCATAAATGGTCAAAACTGTATATCCCCCCCCTTAAGGTAATGGCACACAACGTGTTGCCAAATGCTTTTGGTGCTGCATTTCTTCAGTATCCCGAAATCATGGCATAAGACTACTTCTAATCTTCTGAAAATTGCTTGTGTGGGGGGATTTGGATGGGGGTGCTTTGTTGCCATGTTTTTGAGCCAAAATGTTAGGCAACTCCCTAGAGAATATAATCTCTCAAACGAGAGCCCAGGCTGTTGCAGCAGCAGCAGAACAACAACAATGTCCAAGTAACTAACATAACAATACCGCCTCAATTATTGTGGTTATATGGCTTTAAAATTGGTGTGGGTCTTAGAGATCCCTCCTATATTAAAAATCCAGTGGGGGATGATCAGTCTCTAAGACCAACGCACACGTTTCACCCTTTTCACAAATAAATGCAACCTGCATGAATCTGCTGACCTATGGAAAATATGATCACTAACGAAACCCATTTTCTGATAAATCCATGATTTGAGACCATTGGGAGGTATGCATGTATATAATATTTGTTATTGAGTTATAAATGGATTTCACCTTCATTTCTCTTGATTGGTACATCAGTGGATTGATCAGCCACCACAGAGGACTCCATGGACTTTCTATAGAAAATGGATCTGGATAATACAGTGATAAGAAAAAGATACACATTTACTATGTAAAGTAAAAAGTATAATAGGGAAAGTGATAAAATTTATGTGTAGTTGCAAAAGGACTACTTAACAAACTTAGTGCTAAAAAGTTATAAACACGCCAGTGAATATATTTTCACAACTTTGCAATGTTGAAAACTGATGGCTTTCATATGCAGGTATGTGATTCATTATTCGGAAACCCATTATCCAGAAAGCTCAGAATTATGAAAAGGCTATTTCCCATAGAATTCATTTTATCAAAATAATCCAAATTCTTAAAATGATTTCCTTTTTCTCTGTAGCAATAAATCAGTACCTTGTAAATAATCCAAACTAAGGTTGAAGTAATCCTTAAAAAACCCGAGGTCCCCAGCATTCTGGGGTCCAGGCATATTGTTGTTAAAGGGAAACTGTCATGGGAAAACATGTTTTTTTTTAATGCATCAGTTAATAGTGCTGCTCCAATAGACTTCTGCACTGAAATCCATTTCTCAAAAGAGCAAACAGATTTTTTTATATTCAGTTTTGAAATCTGACATGGGGCAGGCTGTTGTTTCCTTCTCAATGTAACTGAATAGTATGCAGTGGGACATGGTTACCTTCCCATTGTTCTGCTGTTAGGCTGCTGGGTGGGGGAAAGGGAGGGGGTGATTTCACTCCAACTTGCAGTACAGCAGTAAAGACTGATTGAAGTTTATCAGAGCACAAGTCACATGACTTGGGGCAGCTGGGAAATTGACAATATGTCTAGCCCCATGTCAGATTTCAAAATGTAATATAAAAAAATCTGTTTGCTCTTTTGAGAAATGGATTTCAATGCAGAATTCTTCTGGAACAGCACTATTAACTGATACATTTTGAAAAATGTTTTTTCCCATGACAGGATCCCTTTAAGAAACTCTCTTGATGGCTTTAAGGTCCCTGCATTAGGGAGAGGCATCAGTTAGTGAGCTTACATCTCTATTTGTTTAATGTAGTTGTATGAATTGTAATTAACTTGGTGGGGAAGAAACAGGGACTAAACCAGAAATATGTTTGTAATCCCAAGGGCCAGGGTAAATTGGTAGAGTTCATGGTTCAATACTGACCCCATTAATCACTACCCCATTGGGCACAGGGCAGGCAGAAAGAAGCCGCTATTCATTTGTCCCAGCATAGTAAGCACAGGTAATTATAGTAATTATATTTAGGTATTCAGGGCTGCCATCAGATGAGTACTGCAGTCCCCATGGCCTCACAGAAGATGGGGACACAGAGATGGACTGGTATGAAAGTGGCAGGGTTTACAGCTTAAGTGGGGAGTGGCCAGGGCAGATCAGGGTGTGACTATGTGTAAGGGGACAATTTATTTGCTGGTAGGGCCCAGCACCCAAGCCTTGTTAATTGGGCTAGTAATTGTGGCCCCCTGGGGAGGCCTGCTAGTACAGGGTCCCATGATTATCAGTCCCTTTGCATTGCTGACTAATAAACAAATAAATGCAAAGAGTTTTAGCTTAACTCTGCAATGTGTTGCAGATAGGGTTGCCACCTTTTCTTAAAAAAATATACTATATATATTCAGCTTTTTTTCCTATTAATAACATTGTGATCAGCCATCAAAAATACCAGCCAGGCCGCTAAAAAACGGGCCAGGTGGCAACCCTAGTTGCAGAACTTTACTACAACTTACCTCACACCTCGGAAACCAATGTCACAGAAAAGAAGTAGATTTGTATGCAGTGACCACTTTCATAAATAAGCCTCTGTGTTTTATCTTACAGTTTTGCATATTGTTGAACATCACATATTAAGCAATGTCTAGCAATGCATGCAATATACTATCTGCAGGATCAGTAAACAAATCATATAGCATAAAGGTAACCTGTAAAATTCTATACGAGTTTTGTCATTACTGACTAATGTCTAATAGAATACCTGTGTAAACTAACAACATTTATATTTCATATAGTTTATTATTATTGCAAGTGGCCACATTCCATATCAGAGTATGTAGGGAGGTTTGTAATTATTAACACAATTATCTAATAAAATATCCTGTAAAAAATATTTATACATAGTTTACAATTTACATTGTCTGTTTAATGGATATCACTACATCAAAGAAATGTTTACCTGGCAAGTAGTTTTCTTTTCTCTCAGATCAGTAATTGTGCAAATTCCTCAGTTTTGCAAAATATTTAGATATTCTTCCCAAAGTTGCAATGAGAAAGTGTTTCTTGCATGCCCATTCTTTGAAGTAAACTAAAAAATGCACTGCTCTCTCTTATTGCATGAAAGTCAGACTTTATTTTTTTTACCCTAGCTGTTGTATTTAATTGGACACGTCAGGAATTTCAATGAGATTTAGCCTCTTTTACATGCAAATCTGTCCACTCCTTACAGCCAATCGTAAGTGTCCTCCAAGTTGCACAAATCTGGGCCTTTCTGTGAGGTATTGTCTAGGAGAAAGAAAGGAACACAGAGGAATTAGGATGAGATTTCAAACTCCAAACAACAAGATCTTTGTGTGGCTTTGAGGTTTATACTTTTTTCCCAGAGCCCCTCACTGAAACACTGCCAGCTCTTATCTGTACCAATGTGAACTTTTTTTGTTAATTTTGGAGGAAGCACAGTGGTTGGAAGACTTTGCTACTGTTGAAAAAATGCATTTCATTATTTTTTCATTTCATAATAGGAAATGTTAATCATTGTTAAGTATGTAGCCTGTGATTACAGCGCTTTGAGCTTTTACACAACCACAATCTAAAAATAGTTCTTCCTGCTGCATGAAAACAATAAAAATACAGTAGTTACTACTAATAATACTATGTATTTTTCAAAGTCATACACTTTTTTTAGCCTTTTATTTTAGGTCACAGCAAAAATGTTTTGTTGTATTCCTTCCTTCCTATGTTCAAAACAGCACATGTGATTCTAACATGATACAGGGTTTTACTCTTTCATATAGAATTTACATTGAATGTAATCATTAAAGTACATTACTGTGTTTGCACTACATCCTTTGTTGTTTTGCAATCTCCATCTCATATCATATCAATTCAGAATACAGAAGAGCTCGCCATCCCCATAGCAGCTGCTTACCTCTGTTCCAATATATAGAAGAATTATTTAATAATTATAAATTAAATAAATTAAACAATTGTTTATGGAGAGGTGTCTTAAAAGGAACAGTAACACCAAAAAATGAAAGTGTTTTAAAGTAATGAAAATATCATGTAGTGTTGCCCTGCACTGTTAAAACTGACCTGTTTGCTGCAGAAACACTACTATAGTTCATATAAACAAGCTGCACAGTAGCAATGGCAGAAATTGAAAAACGGCTATATGGCACAGGATAAGTAAAGGATAACAGATAACATTATGTTCTACAGAGCTTATCTGCTACCTGCTGTGTAACTTGAGCCTTTTCTCCTTTGATTAATTGCCCCCATGGCTACACAACAGCTTATTTATATAAACAATAGTAGTGTTTCTGAAGCAAACAATGCAGTTTTACAAGTGCAGGGCAATATTGCATTATATTTTTATTACTTTAAAACAATTTCTTTTTTGATGTTACTGGTCCTTTAAGAACCTGGGCATATGGACACAGCTTTAGAACACAGAATATAAATAATTCATATAATTTGAATTTATTTTAGTTTTTGCAGAGAGCAAGATTGTCAATGTACTATAATATTGGGTTGAATTCATCTGATCCTTGACTTTAACAAGGGAGATTCAAACAGAAACACTACTTGCAATTGGCCACCTTAAATACCTTTTGCCATGATTGGGCAAAGGTCATGACTGGAACCAGGCCACTGCATTGAATTAATTAACAGATAATCTTACAAGTTGACAAATGTGGACAGTTGTTAAAGGAATTGTTCAGTATAAAAATTAAAAAAACTGGGTAAAATAAAAAATGTTTTCAATATAGTTAGTTAACCAAAAATGTAATGTATAAAGGCTGGAGTGAGTGGATGTCTAACATAATAGCCAGAACACTACTCCCTTGGTTTCCACTGATCAGTGACTTGAGATGGGACTGCATGGGTCATAACTATTTTTAATATGAGCTGCACACTAAGGATCAATTGCAAACTCACTGAACAGTTATGTCCCATGTTGTTGTGTTTGGTAGCCGAGGATGAGGAGAGTATAACAGTGCTTTATTAGCAGGTCATGCAGCCATTACATAATAGCAGTAAGTCTTACTTTCACTTTCAAGTTGTACAGAAAGTCCTATGTATGCACAGTGCCACCTGCAGGCCATTTGTATAAACACCACACATGTGCCCTCCCCCCTTGCTGACTAACTCAGTTAAAGAAGCTACAAAGCAGGAGGTAGTATTCTGGTTATTTTGTTAGACATCCAATCTCTCCGGCCTTTATACATTACATTTTTGGCTAACTAACTATATTAGAAACATCTTTCATTTTGCACAGCCTATGAATTTACCCAGTTTTAATTTTTACACTGAACTGTTCCTTTAACGTCTGCAGTAATCAGGGTCACCATTAGAAATCTAGATGTCCCCATACAAACTAATGGTGTTGGCCCCTCTACAGCCTAATTGCCATCATTGTGCCAATGTGCCCCACTCTCCATAACCATGGTCACTACTCTGTCCCCCTATGCTCTGCATTCATCTTTCTGGGAAGCGGGTCAGACCTTAGTAGTGTAGGGACCTGAAGTAAACTGCACATTGGGGGTCCTCCCTATTACTTTTTTCACAAGATCACCAGTAATCATTTTTGGCCCTATACACTTTATCCCAGTTATCCTATGTAGGCATTTATATATGATAAAATTGCACACGGATTCATACCATTCATAAAATATATTTGTGTCCATACATGCTTCTTGCGTTTATGCATACTAGTGGGGAGTAACAATGAACCTGCCTACCCTGTTTAATTACATTTGATAAGGTTATAAGAACTTTAGTAACATTAACAACACGTATAACTGTTATAACAGATACAGAAAAGGCAAATGTGCTAAATCTCTTCTCTTCTCTTCTTCAGTGTATACAATAGAGGAATCTGAGTTCTCAGGCTCACTTCATAGCTGTACTGATGGCTCAGCTTAATCTAGTCAGTGGCTTTAATAAAAAATAAAGTAAACAAGGCTCCAGGGCCTGATGGCATACACCCCTGGGTTCTAAGAGAGCTTAGTTCGTTTTTTGACTAGTCCCTATTTCTTATTTTCTCAGATTCGCTTTCATCTGGTATAGTGCCTATGGATTAAAGAATCAGTATCAGAATCATACCAGTATTTAAAAAGGAATTATGATCTCAGCCTGGAAATTATAGGCCAGTAAGTTTGACATCTGTGGTGGGCAAATTATTTGAAGGCTTGTTAAAGGGGAATGAAACCCCCCCAGCGTTAACCCAAACCCCCCACCCCCCCTGTAGGTCCCCCTCCCTCCACCCCCCGACCTACCTCTCCCCTCAGGGTATTGCCCCTAAGTCCCTAGGTCCCCTCCAGCGATGTTCACAGGGTCCATATTCTCTTCAAACTGCTGCTTCCGGGATCTGACGGCGATGGGTGCGCATGCGCAGTAGGACCCCGGTACTAAAGCGCATGTGCCGAAAGTTCAGTTCCCGGAAGAAGAGAAGAAGAAGAAGAGAAGAAATGGTTAGAAGGGAGAGAAGATGGCCCCTTAGAACATCGCTGGAGGGGACCTGCATTAAGGGGTAAGTAGGGATTTAGGGGCAAATTTTGTCCTAGTGAATGGTATTATGAGCAGCAATCAGCATGGCTTTATGAAGGATAGGTCATGTCAGACAAATTTGATTGCTTTTTATGATGAGGTAAGTAAGATGCTGGACTGGGTGGGGGGGGGGGCAGTAGATGTGATCTATTTGGATTTTACCAAAGTGTTTTATACCGTCACAAACTATTGCTTTCTAATCTAAGGTCTGTTGGGCTTAATGAAGGATAGGAAACTGGCTACTGGATCGTTTACAGAAGGTGGTTGTTAATGGTACATTCTCTACTTGGAGTAAGGTTCTTACTGGGGTCCCTCAGGGCTCGGTATTGGGTCCACTTTTATTTAACTTGTTCATTAATGACTTAGGGGAGAGTATTGTAAGTAATCTATCAGTGTTTGCAGATGACACAAAACTATCCAGCCCAATTAATTCCATCCAGGATGTGGAATCCTTGCAACAGCAACTGGCAATCTGGGCAGCTAAGTGGCAAATTAGATTCAATGGTGATAAATGCAAAGTCATGCACCTGGGAAATATTCAAGCCACTTATACCCTTAATGGGACTGCACTAGGCAAATCCATTATGGAAAAGGATCTTGGAGTCCTTGTAGATAATAAACTTGGCTGTAGCAAGCAATGCCAGTCAGGAGCGTCAAGAGCAAATAAGGTCTTGAGCTGTATTAAAAGGGGCATAGAGTCACAGGAGGAGGGGGTCATTCTTCCACTTTATAGAGCACTTTTAAGGCCACATCTAGAATATGCCGTATTGTTTTTGTCTCCATCATCCAATCAATACATTACTGGGAAGGGCAACTAAGCTGGTAACAGGTATGGGAAATTTAGCTATGAGGGAAGACTGGCCAAACTGGGGATGTTTACATTGGAGAAGAGGCGCTTAAGGGGTGATATGATTACTATGTATAAATATATAAGGGGATCATATAATAATCTCTCTAATGCTTTATTCACCAGTAGGTCTTTGCAGCTGACATGAGGTCACCCATTCCATTTAGAAGAAAAGAGGTTCCACCTAAATATTAGGAAGGGACTTTTTACAGTGAGAGCTGTGAAGATGTGGAATTCTCTCCCTGAATCAGTGGTACAGGCTGATACATTAGATAGCTTTAAGAAGGGGTTTTACTGATTTTTAGCAAGTGAGGGAATACAGTGGAAGATAGCTCATAGTACAAGTTGATCCAGGGACTAGTATGATTGCCTTTTGGAGTCAGGAAGGATTTTTTTCCCTCTCCGAGGCAAATTGGAGAGTCTTCAAATGGGTTTTTTTGCCTTCCTCTGCATTAACTAGCAGTTAGGCAGCCCTGCTCTGCAAATGTTAGCAACAACTCACGTGCAATTTACAGAAATGATCAAAGCAGTACTACAAGGAATTTTCACCGTTTGTACTACTAATTCCTTAGGTGAACTGGATATTAATACTAGGGAAATGTCACAATAGAGTGAATTCCTTTTTCCTGTAATCATAAAAAGTACCTAGTACAGTGTACTTGATTCTAACTAACCTGCATGAATCCATATTGGTGGAAATAAAAATCTATTGCGTTTAATGATTTTTAGTAGACTTGAAGGTATGCAGATCCAAGTTACAAAAATATCCCCAGGTCCCAAGCATTCCTGATAACAGATCCCATAACTAAATATTGTCACACTTATTCTATTTAATTATACAATGCAATCAAGCAGTACAGTATGTACAAATTTAGTTTCATGTAAATCTATTGATGCTCTTTTGGGCCCCAAAAACCCTAGACATACAGCAATATCAATGCATGTTTATTGTCCCCAGAACACACAGCTGTATAAATGCACAAATGTAAACTTTTTAGATGAGCCTGAAAAAGTCTGATTGAATTAAGGGCTCTTCACTACTCTGTATGGAACTACCATACAAGCATTTCATAATCTTCATTTTATTTGTTTTCTTTTGCACATAAATTAATGTTAACATTTTAAAAAATACATTGGTTGCACAATACTGACAGAACACAAGCAGCGGAGTGTCTTGCCCATATACCGACCACCACAGCTGAACCTGAAGCCTATCCCCCAAATGGGGCTGCATCACTAGTATTACTGGGGCCTGTATCGACTGAGGCAAATATACACTTTATCACAGTGTAATTATCAAGATATTCAAAATATTCATAGTAGTGGTGTATAGTAAGTGATCCATTTTACGCCATTTGCACTTTAATTTATTTTTTATAACAAGGTGGTTGATCCACTGGTAAAAAAAAATAATTTTGACAGGGAATTTGGAATAATCACATTGTAATGACAAATGGAAATTTTGATTTGAGAACAAGTAAATAGCCATTACAATGAAGTAGTATGATGTAATTGATTAAATAGCAATTTTTGGCAAATATGTAGCTACTAGTTGATCACTTTATACAATTGTAGAGATATCTTACCCTAGAGATACAATAGTGCTTATCTACTTGATACATAGCTTTGAATGTGTTTTTGTAACCATATCATTGTTGCTAAGGTATAAGATTTCTAATTTTTAGAGTTATATGGCATTAGTACAATGGCAACCAATGGTGTTTTTAAATATATTTGATCACATTTTATCATTTCATTAGTTTGAACATTTTTTATACATTCATTTATTAATTTAGTCTATACATTGTTTAAATACATGTTTGAAATATTGCAGTGGGCGTATACATATATTGCTACACTAATGATTGCTATGTAAATTGCTCACAATTCATAATTAACACTATTCACTGATTGGTGGGTGTTGAAATGTATGCACCATGTGATGACTTCTGAGTGCATCCTGACAAAGGTTCAAGGTGAACGGAAACGTGTTAATGTGGGGGAGTTGGTAAAACTTCAATAAATGAATTCTTCATTATATCCGTGAGTTCTCCTGTTGTTTCCCATTACATGTTCTAAATAAGGAGCACCCGGGAATTAAGGGAAGTGTGGTGAGTGCCGGTGTACACACTGACTGTTTATATATATATATATATATAGAGAGAGAGAGAGATACATACATATATATGTGTAACTCATAACACTCATAAACATTCGTGGTAGCATGCTTTGTAACAAAAATCCCCTCCTCTTTGTGCTGCACCCTGTTTGCTGTTATTCAGTTACTAATAACTTCCTGGTTTCTGTCCTTGAATAATTTTGAACTGCTATGTGAAGGAAGCAGAGTCTCATTGCAGCCCAGGTTTGAACATGGATCCAAGAGGTGTCAGATGGACTGAGAATGAGTATTCTCTCAATGATTATGTGTCCAAATATATCAGCTCATTTCCAAGCATCATAAAAATCACGGAAGGATTTTTAGGGAAGCAGGAAATAGACAGTATCAGTTCAAGTATGGTAAGAAAGTTCATGTCAATTTTAATTTCTTGTACATATGTGTTCTGTCACATTCACTTCTTTCTCTGTTTCTGCCTTGCATCCCAGGGACCCCCTATAATTATAATCAGAAATGTATATCATTACCAGATCAGTTGATCATGGACAGATCTAGAAGCACTGCACGGATTGCGATTTAAACTATATAGTATTATCATTATATAGATATATATATACTGTAAAATGTATTTATTTAAGCCCTGCAAAATACATTTATTAGATATTCCCTGAATTGTTTAGTGGTCTGGTAAGCCTATTATAAAGAACATATTTTGCAGTGCTGTACACTAGAAGCACACTTACATACATTACAAACACTGTCAATCTGGAAGTAAAGATGGCCCTACTTGTTTTTAAAATATGGGAGCAGATTTGTTAAAGTGTGGGAAATTAGAGTGTACCACAAAAAAAAACACCCACTTTCTAGTCATTCCAATGAGATTTTTTTAGAAGTGTATTTATCATTGAGTGAATGTTACAGTTCACCATTTGACAAATACGATTCTAAAAATCTCATAGGAATGAATAGAAGTGAGTGATTTTTTTTTCAGGGATGAGCTACAATTTTACATTTTGATAAATATGCCCCATATTACTTAAATTATTTGAACTAGATTATTTGAATTTTGAATTTTCTTCTTACAAAACTCAATGCCCCATGTAATTCCTTTCTATAATGTCAGCCGCATGTTATGACATTTTGAATTGTTGAACTACTTCTATAGACTAGAGCTATGAATTCTATTTTATTAAATAGAAATTTTATTTATATTTTATTAAATAGAAAATAATATGCTCTTCCAGTTCTGAGATTTTGAAACACAAAATATACACTGATATACACTTAGGATGGTGGAAAACTGGGCGATCAGCCACCAATCGTCAAACCACCGCCCTTAAGACTTGTTATGTTGCTTTTCAGGTTTACATATGTCTTTGACCTTTTCCAAAGAGAAATGCAGATTAGATGTGATAAGATAATACTTCTGCTGTCTTTTATTTCTTGTCTGTTAAGAAGCAAACACAAAAATTCTAGTACTTTTAGGCTGTGGGCACACAGGCTGATGGCTCTGGTTGTTGTCAGCCTGCTTGTTTTTGCAGGCTAAGAGAAGGAGATCTAATCAACTTGTTTGCACTCACACACAGCAGAGCTGAAGCTGAGGTCAGTCCAGAGGCTTCAACTTTGCTGTGTAAAGCTGGCCATAGATGTAAAGATTTTTGAAAGACTAATGGTTATCGTGAGACCATGATTGTCTCAAAACGATCGTTTAAATGCCTGATGTGTCCATCAACTAAAAAGACCATTTCAGGTGATATTGCCAGCAAAACTGAAGGATCGCAGCCTGCTTGGTCCTGCAAATATAGATAGATTGCATGGGGACCGATAAAGATTTTCTAACCTGGCCGATCAATCTTCTGACCGATGTCGGACAAAAAATCGTAAGATGTACGATCGTTTGTATCCCACTAACCGCACGATAATTTGACAGATTGGTCGGACTTCACTAAAGGTGGCCATACACGAAGAGATCCGCTCGTTTGGCGATGTTGCCAAACGAGCGGATCTCTCCCCGATATGCCCACCTTGAGGTGGGCGATATCGGGCTGATCCGATCGTGGGCCCTAGGGCCCAACGTTCGGATCAGTACGGGCGGTCGGATCGCGGGACCGCATCAACGAACAGATGCGGCCGCGATCCGACGGGATTTTTAATCCTGCCCAATCGACATCTGGCCGACTTTCGGCCAGATATCGATTGGGAAAGCCCGTCGGAGGGCCCCCCACACGGACAGACTGTGTCGGCAGCTTTTATCTGCCCGTGTATGGCCACCTTAAGATCGGTCGTTCAGCAGGGAAAGATTGTTGTGTCTATGGGGAGCTTTAGACTGCACACGGGCTGATTGTATTCAAATTAATGGAGTAGGGGCACTGAGCAAATTTGCTTCTCTCAGCCTGCAAAATGAAGTCTGACAACAGCCAGAGCCATCAGCCTGTGTACCCATAGCCAAAAGGTAATGGCACACAGAACTACAGCATGTGGGGGAAAATTTACTATTATTCCCCAAAATTTGTTCGACCAAATTCGATATTCGATTAGCATTTGATCGTCGAATGCTAAACGAATAGTTTTAGGCTACCTTTTATTCGATATTCAACCATTCGACGATCTAATACAAAGATCAGTCGAATAAATCATTCGATCATTCAAATGATTCGTACGATTCAAAAGACTTCGATCGTAGGAATCCTATTCGATCAGGACTTAGCCTCAGAAGCCTATGGGAGTGCTCCCATGGGCTTCTATTGCAATTCGGCAGGTCCAATCTGGCAAAGTAGGCAATCGAATAAACTTACAAAATTAAATCCTTCGCTAATCGAATGATCGAATATTCGTTCATTCGAATCTATTCGATTGCATTAGATTGTTTGACCATTAGCTATTCGATGATCGAATATGCCAAAATTTGCATATTCGACCAAACGAATAAATCCTACGTTCGAAATTTGATCGAATTCGATCTATTAACGTGAATTTAGTACATCGGCCCCTTGGTGTCTAAAACTTTGGGGTATTCTCCCACATACCAACTTTTCTGCCTTACAAGCCAGAATGCTGTTGTTTTTTTGTAACACTGTGTTTGGTATGTACTAAATTATATTTTTTAATGACTTTGTAATTATACACTGTTGTAATTACATGCTTTATTAAATAATTTGTTTGCATACCTTAAGGGTGGTGGCAGATGTGAAGGTTAGTTGCCCAGAGACAAATCTTCTCTACTGCGGGCGACTAATCTCCCCAAATGCCTTACCATCGGCAAGAATAGGAATCACTGGTGGGATGGCATATGAATCGCTTCAGATTTCCAAAGTTTCCCGAAGTTGTCTCATGAAGTTGCCCACAGTAGTCGCTGGGTGACTAATCTCTTCATCTGCCACCACCGTAAAGGAACAGTAACTGGTAAAACTAATGTGTTTGCTTCAGAAACACAACTTTAGTTTATATAAGGAAGCTGCTGTGTAGCAACGGGGCAGCCATTCAAGCTCAGGATATACAGTAGATAACAGATAGGTTCTGAGGAATCCCATTATATACTACAGAGCTTATCTGTTAGTTGCTGCGTATCATGTACCTTTTCTCCTTTTTCAATTTTGAATGGTTGCCCCCATGGCTACACATCAGCTTTGTTGTATAAACTATTGTTTAGTTATAGTTTTTGAAGCAAATACACAATTTTTACCAGTGCAGGGCAACAGTTGTTTATATTGTCGTTCCTTTAAAATACTTTCATTTCTTGGTATTACTTTTCCTTATGTGTAATAATGGTGTGCAGAGTAACTTTTATAGCTCTGAGTATGTTATGGCTCTATTTGCTAAATTTGTATAAAGGAAGTGCCCTCCATTAATTGATGTTTTTGTGATTACAAAGGGAGTTTCCTGACATTGCTACAAGTGACTTAAAATGCATCCACCTGTCATTGCTGCGAGCGACTCAAATTGCATCCACCTATCACTGCTAAGAAAGGAAAGATGCACATTTCAATTTTTTTGTCTGAAATCCACCCTGTGTGCACAATGACAGGTTGATGCCATTTAAGTCACCTGCAGCATTACTGTGGTTTGGAGCCACATTGCCATTCCCACTGAGCAACACTCTGTGCACCATTAAAATAAGAATTGAGGTTTCATCTTAATATGCAAAAGGTGTTTCTTTATTGTAAACTTCAGCTCTATCCCTAGTACTAGTAGAGAAAATAGGAGTCATTTCCATAACCCCTGGGCACAAGTGAAAGAGCACTAAGGGGCAATAAGAGGACATCCCTTAGTGCTAGGAAGTAATTGTTCCAGGTATACTAGGTGTCTCTGGTGCTGAGAGCTGGATAAAAATCTGCAGCTTGGTGCAGGCGTTACCGTTTTCATTCACTTTGCCGATTTACGCCAGGTGACTTTTTGCCCTGGCGAATGGACGCGAATGGAAGCAAATTCACTAAAATGGGGATTTTACTGAAAGACTTGCCTTCGCCAGCTCAGACCTGTTGAAGTACAATCTTCAGTTACTTCATATATTGAGTGGAAATTTCTTCTAAGTTGAAAAAACACTGGCGACTTTTCACATTTTCAGTGTGATAGGCTGCAAAAGTGAAATTTTTTTTTCACTAATCGGTTTCCCCCATATATTTTATAACATATGGAACATTATTTTACAGTGCGATTATGTGTAGGGCATTAAAACAACTCTATTGACTTTATTAAGGTTGCCTTGGCATGTCTATTTATCAGTGTAAATGTAATGTATTAGATGCACCATGTAGCATAAAGAAGTGCATTCAACTTAAAATTTCCCACTGTATGCAAATTAGCCTGAGCACAAGACCTCTAGCAAAGTTGCACTAGGCAAAATTGAACGCTAGTGCAGCTTCGCTTTGATTTTCTCACTCTGCCGAAGTAACGATAGCGAAAATTCTCTAGCGTCTGTCGCCAGGGATCGAGCTTCACAACAGTTTTTGTTGTCTGAGTGTTGTGATAGCTGTGAAGCCATGGCTGGTGAATTTTCACCCTTTAGTAAATTTTCCCCTATGTGTCTTCCCCCCTGCTCTTCACTAATACATCACTGACTAACACAGAAATGGAGCCAGAGACCTCCAGCTATTTGCACACTCAGAATGCAGTGTGCAAGTGCAATAAAATGGCAGCCTAAATTCTTTTTTGCACTTTGCACACTGTGGGTTAGTAAATGAGTCATAACAGCTTCACTCAAGTGTCATTTTTGGCAAGTGAGAGAATAGTTACTACTGTTAATAGGACAAAGCTGACACAGCCTTTGGCATTTCCCTGCATCAAACTACAGAAAACCCTTCCCATATGTACAATTGAAAAGTTTCACAGCCAGCCGGAAAAGCCAGTTCAAGGCCAGGGGCAGGTGTGTCGCATTTTCTGCATTCTGGCATTTACACGCCAGAGGAAAAAAGCTGATCCTGTGCCTTTCATTCTATAACTGTATGTGCACTGACAGGCATGGGATCAATCCCTAAGTGCACACATGGAGATCATTTCACACATAAGCACTACAAGAATTAATTTTTGTGCTGAAATACACTTTGTAACCTGTGTGCCATTGACTGTCCCTTTTCAAAAGGAAGTACCACATCATGGACTTGCAAATGAGTGGGCTTTTCTTTAGGCACAGAAAGGCACTTACATATAATTATCATGATCCTTTTATCTATAAAAGTTCAAGGTACATTTTTAACCTTGCCTGTATGGATATTATAGTATCTCTTCTGAAAGACTACTGTATATATATTTTATCCCACTATGCACACAGAATTAACAGACATCTTACAGTTTATTGACTGCTACATCAAAAGGTAATGGCACACAGGACTACAGCATACACAGTGCATTTCTTTTCAGAATCCCCTTGACAAAAAAACTCAGTGTCCAAAACTTTGGAGTATTCTCCCACATACCAACTTTTCTGCCTTACAAGCCTGAGTGCTGTGTTTGGTATGTACTAAATTATATTTTTTAATGACTTTGTAATTATACACTGTTGTAATTAAATGCTTTATTAAATCATTTGTTTGCATACCTTAAGGCTGGTGGCAGATGGGAAGATTAGTTGCCCAGTGACAAATCTTCTCTACTGCGGGCGACTAATCTCCCCAAATGTCTTACCATCGGCAAGAATAGGAATCACTGGTGGGATGACATACGAATCCGTCAGATTCCCAAAGTTGCCCAAGTTGTCTCATGAAGTTGCCCACCACCGTAAAGCAACAGTAACTGGTAAAACGGAAGCTGAGTATATTATGGTGCTGATAATAATAGCATATTGTTATTTTAGAACATGGCCCGCACACTTCTTTTTTTGTTTTTTGGTGCACAACAGTGTTTGTGACTGTTTCTGGGCCCTGTGCGGGGTGCCATAGAGAGGATGCACTGTGCTCAAGGGTGCCTAGATGCCCAGCACTAGATGGTACCTTTGATAGTGTCCACAGGGCTAGTTGAATGTGATAGGTGCACAGTGAGTACCATTGATAGGGTGCACAAAGGGTGACTGAGTTATGATGCATAAAAGCTAGAAGTGCTAATAATAGGCTGTACAATGCCGAAGGTTGCCAGAGATAGGGATACACATTGCCAGAGTGCATTCATAATAGGGCACACAAAGCCACAGGGTGGTCTTGATATGATTCTGGTGAGTGAATAGACGGGCCAGATGGGACACAGAATGAAAACCCAGTGGGCCCCGGCCCTCGTGGTCACTAGGGTTGCCACCTTTTCTTGAAAAAAATACCGGCATTCCTATATATTTAGCATTTTTTCCTATTAATAACATTGGGATCTACCATCAAAAATACCGGCCAGGCCCGTAAAATACCGGTCAGGTGGCAACCCTAGTGGTCACCACAGACACGCACTGGCCAGTGCTGTCCCCCAATTTCTTCCTTTGGTCCCAATCTTGGCCGCAACTACACAGGTTGGTGGGGAGGGTTGCGCCTGGAGCTGGGGGAGGGGCTTGCACCTAGGGAAGGGGGACCTGGAGGGGCGGTGGTGGGGCCCCCCTGTTTCAGAAGCCCCAGATCATCCAGTCTGACACTGGCTAGGATTACCAGAGAAAGGAATCATAGTGCTAGGGTAAACTTGTCATAAGGGTGCAAGAGGGTGCCAGTGATAGGAAAGGGTGAAAGGGTGCCAGACTGCCAGTTATAGACATCATAGTGCCAGAGGTAAGATGAAGGGGCATCTTTATTAAAAAGCAAAGCACATTTTGAGTGAAAATTTGCTAATTTTGATAAAAACACATATAAGGTTTTAACAGTGGTCTCAAGTTATTATTTATTAATGATGGGATTTCTGTTAATTGCACATGTGTGTATCTTCAAAGCAAGTAGACTCCAGTTATTCTATATTTATGGTGGCATTTCAGTCTATTGCACAATTTATTAATCAAATGTTTTCCTTAACCAGGTGATTAGGGTCCATTCTCTTTACAGCCAGAGGAGAGTAATAGCTGAATCAAGATTTGGCAAGTTGTTCTCTATACCATTAAAACTGAAAACCCTGAAATTCATCCCTACCGGAGACTCCTCTCCTATCAATGGTAAACACCACAATGTCATAGATGTAGTAAGAAAAACAGATCAGTAAATATTTTTATTGTGAGTTAATCATTTAAAAAATGGTGACACATTATTACTACTTATAAACTAGAAGAAACCAAACTTGTTTCACCACAACTCCATGCGCCAAGAATGGAGGACAATGAGTTCTTACTTACTTTGCATGCATCACTGCCCATGATCAGCAATGATATGTACAGCAGGGACAGCACATGGTTTGCAGTTGCAGGTGCCCATGCCTGTGCATCATTCAGAACACATGAGCTACAGAGTGCTGGGAAATTAAATGTACTAGGGAGCCCTGGACTTAATCCACTGCTAGGCATAGATCACAACCTGTAACTGTAAAGGTGCAAGTGTTTGATAAGCTATGGTACATTTTGCACCCCTTAGCTTTCAAGTTCTTGCACCTATACATTAGTAAATTAGCACTTTGCACTATTAAAATTGATAAAGAAGGGATTTTGACTAAAATCCTGAACCTTAATGGAGACATTTTAAAGGGATACTGTCATGCGACATTTTTCAAAATGAATCAGTTAATAGTTCTGTTCCAGAAGAATTCTGCATTGAAATCCATTTCTCAAAAGAGCAAACAAATTATTTTATATTTCATTTTGAAATCTGACATGGGGCTAGACATATTGTCAATTTCCCAGCTGCTCTCAGTCATGTGACTTGTGCTGTGATAAACTTCAATCACTCTTTACTGCTGTACTGCAAGTTGAGGTGATATCACCCCCTCCCTTTCCCCCACCCAGAAGCCTAACAACAGAACAATGAGAACATATAACAGAGAACCAGATAACAGCTCCCTAACACAAGATAACAGCTGCCTGGTAGATCTAAGAACAACATTCAATAGTAAAAACCCATGTCTTGAGAAGGAAAAACAACAGCCTGCCAGAAAGCAGTTCCCTCTTAAAGTGCTGGCACAAGTCACATGACCGGGGCAGCTGGAAATTGACAAAATGGCTAGCCCCATGTCAGATTTTAAAACTGAAAATAAAAAAATCTGTTTGCTCTTTTGAGGAATGGATTTCAGTGCAGAAGTCTACTGGAGCTGCACTATTAACTGATGTGTTTTGAAAAAAACATTTTTTCCCATGGCAGTATCCCTTTAAGTAAAAAATAAGATTGTACCAATGCATTAAACTTATTTAGATATAGAATAATTCTGCTTAAAGTGATACTGACACATTCCTATAAAAATAGGAACATGTTGGTATCAGTGAAGAGATGTGGCACGCAAAATATAAGCAGTTGATAGCCTCCCCAAGCCGCCCTCAGCCCAGCAAACCTTAGCAACAGTTACCCTCTGACACCATTAAATCATCTTGCTGAGTTGATTCAGTTACCCTGGGCTAGAGGCGGTGCAATCTCTCCGTAGGCTGGAGTCTGTTTCCATTTGTGATTAGCCTATGGAGTGATCGCTCCACCCCCAGGCCAGCGTAACTGAAACAACTCAGCAAGATGATTTAATGGTGTCAGAGGGTTGCCATGATTAAGGTTCACTGGGCTGGGGGCAGCTTTGGGAGGCTATCAGCTGCTTATGTTCACTGATACCGAAATACTCCTATTTTTATAGGAACGTGTCAGTAGCACTTTAAAAAAAGTAGTGTTTCAGGCAGAATTATTGAATATTTCAGCAAAACCCCTAATAATCCCTCCCTTCTCTTCCATTTCCTGTTTCCTGAATTCCCAATCTGTGCAGGGGAGCCGGTGGCACTCAGCTCACTGCACTGTAAGACAGGAACCAATCAGCAGTTAGCAGGACCTGATTGGGAACTGAAGCCTGTATTTGCTTGTGTGACTGCAAGGCTGTGATTGGCTGTTCACCTCCTACTGTGCTTCTGGCAGAGACAGTTAGGACACAACCACCCCAAATTTGAAACAGGGACAGAGACCAGTGAACATCTATAGGACGTTCTAATAAAGGGGCTAATTTTAAAGATAGTATTAATTTTTAGCACCACGTAAAAGCGACACCATATGGTACTCCTAATTACCTACAAAATTAGTTTTTTTTCATTTATTCTATATGTCTCCCTTAAGAACAACTGTTATTAAAAATGGTTACATACCTAGCTCTTTATATTTAGGTCATAAAAAAGTCAAAAGGAGAAATATAAAACGCATATATACATTTCTGTATAGATAACAATTCTAATTTTATCATGTTACAATAGTTCCCAATGCAAAGATGTTGCAATGCCAATAAACCTATTTAACAATTCTGCTTTTTAATTTGCAGGGCCAATTTTACAGTGTCCTATGACCCTCCAAGAAATACTTACCAATTATCATCTACCTGTTGCCATTCATTCCTCCAAAGCACTGTCTTTCAAGGAAAAAGGGGATGAGAAATCCCAGGATCAAATACTTCCTCAACTACTACTGAAAGACACCTATGAAGAAAACTTTTTACTTGGTCATCCCATTGATAAAGGTGAATGATCCTCCAGGTTCATACAAATTAGATTATTTTCTTAGTACATAATTTCAATGAATGAATGTTATGAGAATGAATGAATGTTATCAGAAAAAGGGCGCACCCGCACAATGTCAAACCCAGAAGAAGCCCAGGTATGTCAAATATGGCACAGGGGTGAAATGCCCTTTGATTTATTTCTTGACTTGGTTCTTTGCTACATTCTCTAGCCCTGGAAGAAAGTTCTTAGTGATGTAGAGAAATATCTACATAATGAACAATAATCTAAAAAGCTGGCTAGCTATTTATGATCATTTATCAACACAATTTAAGTGTTCTTCTTGTTTACCCTAGAGAACTAGATTATTTTATAGAACATGTGTAGGCTCAGGATGAAATGCAACAATGTAAAAAATGTCCTCTTTGTAAGACATACCAAGTTTCATATGTATGCAATTTTTCCAAAAGCAAACACATAGATATGAAGCTCAGTTAGATGCCTGTATAACCTTTTTTTCTTCAATAACAAAAGGTAAAATCTTTACCAAAGAGCCCATTATGGTCCCAATGTATATGAAAGAACTGAGACTGGTGGTAGCTTTAGGATTCACCAATGATGACACGAAAAATTGGATCAAGACTTGTGAATGGCTTACCAAACAAGTGGAAATTGAAGGGGACATGTCACAGGTTACATTTGAAGGTAAGTGTTTGGCATTTCTATAAGGAAATGTATCTAAACCTATATTTATAATAAGGTTGCACACAGAGAGATGTACAGATCTAAATGGATCATCACATTCAGTTAACAGCTTAAAACAGAAGTTGCAAATTGCATAAAAACAGATATAGGCACATACCATTAATGTAATTCTGTAAAAAATTATGTATTATAAAAGATAAAATTACAACATTCATCAAGCTGTGTAAAAAGTGGAGTGAAACATTACTGGTGCTCAATAACCAATCAGATCTTTGCCTAATAACCAATCAGACCTAGTAACGAATCAGATATTTGCATTTGTTTTCTAACTGGTGAAATCTAATTGCTGGTTGCTCTGGGCATCATCACCGGTAATGCTTCACTCCACTTTTTAGACAGCATGATAAAAAGGCTCCAAGTGTCAATATACAAGCCCTTACCTCACTATTTATAAACCTTCAGTCATAGTAAGTAAAGTAAGTAAAAGTTTATTTATATAGCACCTTTCAAAGCAGTGCTACAAGGTGCTGTACAATACATTTAAAACAAAAGAAAACATACAATAAACATAGAATAAATTTTTCATTTACAATACACATAAAAACTACTTAAAAGCCAAGGTATACAAAAAGGTCTTTAAACACCTTTTAAAAATATCTACAGAGCTTGCAAGTCTAATATCCACAGGCAAGTTGTTCCACAATCTAGGAGCATATGCCGCAAAAGCACAATCGCCTTTTCCTTTTAATCTTGTTTTCGGAATCTCTAATAATCCTTGCCCAGAAGACCTTAGTGTTCTACTTCTATTGTAAACAATTAGCAATTCGGAAATATATTCTGGGGCCTTATGATGTAATGCTTGATAAGTTAGTAGTAATACCTTAAAATCGATCCTAAACTTCACCGGAAGCCAATGTAGGTCAGCCAAAATGGGACTGATATGATCGAAACGCTTAGTTTTTGTTAAAAGCCATGCCGCTGCATTTTGGACTAGCTGAAGCCGAGCCACTGATTTCTGACTCAGACACGTAAAAAGGGAATTACAATAATCTAACCGGGATGAAATAAAAACATGAATCACTCTCTCTAAATCCTTACGAGAGAGAGCATGTCTAATTTTTGCAATGTTTCTCAGCTGAAAAAAACATGATTGAATTAGCCTGTTTACATGCAAGCCAAAATTTAAGTTTGTATCAATTATAACACCCAAATTCCTAACTGAAGTACTAATATGAGGTCCCAAACACCCCAAATCCACATGGAAGGCATCTGGGCCACGTTCCTGCCCAAAAATCATCACCTCAGTTTTTTCCTCATTTAAACTCAAAAAATTACATGCCATCCACATCTTGATAGCAGCTAGGCAGTCCATCAAATTACTTATAGCATTTTGGTCATTTCTCTTAAAGGATAAATAAAGCTGTGTGTCATCTGCATAAAAATGGAATGAAATATTAAAGCGTCTAATCAAGAAACCAAGTGGAAGGATATATAACGAAAATAATAATGGGCCAAGAATAGAGCCCTGAGGGACCCCACACGACAAATCATAACTTGAGGAATGGTCACCATTTGCAGAGACAACAAATTTTCTATTTGCTAAATAGCTGAAGCATACAGCAGTGTCCCCACCCCAGTAAACTAGGAAATTGCGACCCCGATGTCCATTCATAACAACAAGTAGCAAATCTATTTTGGAGGATTGTATGTCACTATGAATTGACATCGGGTTCCCAAGGTCCAAGTTTACTGAAGAAACAGTTTGCTGTAAGACTGAAGGTTTATGGTTTTCCAGATAAGCTATTATATAAACATTTTGAATAAAGTGCAATTTTATAATTTATACAAAATGGATTTTAAAAGGATTACACAATGGCTATGTACCCCTTGTATATAAGATGATTGAGAACACATCCCCCTTGTCTACTGTATTAAGGAGACATAAAACATAAAGTAATTGAAGCTATTATTGTGTTGAATAATTATATATTCGGGGGTGGTAGTCAATAATCATTATTAATTCTGTTTTTATATTTCTCGGGCCTATGACATTAACATGAGTTGTCATCTTTGTTCTCTTCTTTGCTTTGTAGAAATATATTTACTGGACAAAAAGAATCTGTCATCCAAGGAACCAAGATACAGCACCATTGAGCCAATATATATTGACATCAGTGAACTTGGAATGGAACAGCAGAGAAATAAAACACCCATAGACACCTGTACCCACAGTGAGAGACACGTTTCTAAAGTATTAAACCAGACCAGTGAATATCGCTTGGAAGGAGTGTCTCAGGTGGTGCCAAATGTCACCAAACCGATAACAAACATCAATGATCTCCCAAAAGATCTTCGAGGCTTGACTGTGAATCAGGTGTGCAAGTGTCTTAATCTGCTCAACATGAACAAGTATGAAGAAGCCTTTAAGGCGGCACAGGTGGATGGCCAATTCTTGTATGAGCTGGACTGTGAGATTATGAAGAGTTGCCTGGGGATGAATGGACTTCATGCTGTTAAATTAATGAAGTTCAGGGATGGCTGGAGGCCCAATATGCAAGATCAGTAGAGGTTGAGAAAACATTGATTTTTAGAGGGTAAAATATTTTGTAAGGTTGTACAGTGCTACTTTTGGTACAAAAATATTTTTTAAAAATGAGTTTACTATGAAATATTTGCGAAGTAATAATTATTTTAAGTATGATGGTTGCTTCTATCTCCAGGTGTGCGTTACTACAATGGGGCGAGATTAGTGCCCTCATATGCCAATATCTTTATGGGGTGGGTAGAAAGGTGCCACATATTTGGAGATGGACCAGCGTGGAAAAACGGTATTGTCAGATATTTTTGATTTAATGATGCTTTATTTGATTTTGATATGGAAAGGTAATGAAAATCAGAATTTGTGAACATTTGTAAAAATAAGTTCACTAACAATATTGGTTAAAAGAATATAGAATTCTCGGACATACTGTTTCTACATGAAAATGGTAGAACAGAAACAGATGTTTATATACTATTTTTAGTAGAAATTCCCTATTATTGCGAGAGAGCGGTTATCATGGTTACCTGCTGGAAGGAATTCCAATTAAACAGTTTCTCAGAATAAGTAGGATCTGCTCCACTTGGGATGCATTCCAGAGGGGTGCTATGGATTCATGGGATAGATTGGGATTGGGATAGATGGGATGTAGTGGAAAATGCCTAAAGAAAGCATAAGATCGAGAGACATTTTGATAAAAGTAAAGAAAATAGAAAGGAATAAGGAAAATAAAAATAATAGAAAATGTGAAAATATAGACTATAAAGAAAACAGAAAGACAGAGATTTTTTGTGACTGGATATAGCTGTGAAGCAAATGAGATTAGGAGGCTCATACAAAAGCATTGGCGAGTGATCTGGATCCACAAATAAAAATTGGGAAACTTTGGTTCTCATACAAAACAAATAGGACAATTGCCAACTATGTCTCACCCAGTATGCTACTGGATAGAAAAGATTTGGAATTGGTTGAGGGTTCATGGCACTTACAAATATGGAGTGAAAATATGCAAAGCCTGTAATTTTATGACTGTGTCTATGACCTTTAAATGTACAGCTACTGGGAGAGAAAATGAATGTAGGACATATATTAATTGTCGGACAACAAATGTGATTTATTTAGCCACTTGTAAATGTGGATGTCGATATGTGGGGCGAACATCTAGAAAATTGAAAGATAGGGGAACATGTGGCATGTGTAGGGCGAAAGCATAACTCTATATATTGACAGAACATAAAGAGAAGTAAAGAGAAGTATATCTCTTTCACTGTATAGAACATGTGACTTTAGGAAAAAGAAGGGGAGATATAGAAAAGCTTCTAAATAGGAGAGAAGTATGGCAGATGATCACTTTGAAAATACAGCAACCAGCAGGGTTCAATAAGGACTGGGAAATTAAATATTTTATTGAGAAGTAGAAAAAGTGTAGTGAATTAATTTAACCCTAAGATACTAAACGTATGTGAGAGATATAAGACTAAGTATGTGAATAGGAGAGGCCACACATATGTACTGAATGTGCATTTGAAAATTTGGAAAATGTAAGAATATAAAGTATATAAATGTGCTAAAAATATACTTCTTCATTACTAGTTTAAAAAGTCAAAAGTTTAGAGATGTTGATTTTAATGTGTGTATAACTTTAAGAATGTCTCTAGAATGGACTGTGTTAATAGCTATGAAGTTGTAATTTTTGTATGCTCTGAGGAAGTGACCTTTAGAAGTAGAAGAATATGTCAGTATATTGCACTAAACTTTGCTAACAGATGAAATAAAGAATGTGATGTTTTAAAATTATATTTGAAAAGTGCGGTTTATCCTGAACTGTGGAGAATCTAAAGTTTACAGCATTTAGGCTGGGGGTACTGGGACCTTAGTCTAAGCAGCAGGGGCCCTTTGGGCAATGTAATAACCGCATAATCAGCACAGTTTAAAATATTATTTCCAATAACTGAACTTTGAATACACATTGCATTTAGATTGCATTTAGATTACAAGTGCAGTGGCAGAGGTACCGGGGGTGTAGGGGCTGCATCAGCGCTAGAGTTCATGCCCCTGCACCCCCGATGGGTCAAAAATACACTTAAATCGAATCATCGCCGGGTCCTCCACAGATCGTTGTGTGTGACATCAATGCCAGCGTGATGCATGCCAGGCTCCACAACAGCTAATCTTTTTGGCACCTATCCTCCAGCTGGTTTTGGCAGACCCTGCCCCCCTCTCTGACAACTGTATAGAATACAGACAGAGAGAGAGCAACTCCCAGCAATGTGGCTCTTCTGCCCATTGAGGATCAGGCTAGGAGAGGAGGGGAGAGTGAAGCCTGCAGCTTACTGGCACCCTGAGTCAACTCACCAGCAGCAACCTGACCACTTACCTCAGGCTCATCACACCATACCTGCACTCATTAATGCATGCAAGTTTTTTTACAGGAACAGATTTCTTTCTGTGTTTCCCTGGCTTTGCCTTTAACTGCAGTGCTAGTGCAAGAGATTATAAATTTGAGTAAACTTCTGTTAATGTTGTTGCCTTGCCTTAAGGGGTGGACAATGTAATGGCATATTATATTACTAAATATACTATACTATACTATAAAATACTAAAATAAAAGGCTAAACTCAAAAACCACAAGTAATAAAAAATGAGAACTAATTGCAGATTTTCTCAGAATATCAGTCTACACTATTAACCCTTGTTATTAACACAGTAAATGGTGTATTTCAGTAAGTAATACAGACTTCTGTGCTTATATACTTAGTTTTCATTTCAGTAAGTAACCATACACTTTTACATTAGTTCCTAAATGACCCAGTGTGCAATTGCCCTTATGCACCCCCCTTTCTGTTCCTACATGTAGGGTTCTGTTATATTTATTCAACTCATTTCTATGGCATTAGATCAGTAATGCTGTGTTCCAGTCAATTGCATGGGGGTGGTGGCTGGGGTAAATTTACATACCAATCTTATGCAATGTTTCCAGCGTTTCCCTTAACTTTATAGAGTGGGCTCACCTTCTAAATCAGGTCACACCGTAAAGACTAAAAAGTTCATAACTACACGTTGTATGAAGGAGGCCACCAAACATCCGCAGAACTGTGCTGCAAAACTTTTATTCCAAAATACACAACCTGTTTCGAGTCAACAAAGACCCTTTCTCAAGTGACCCTTCGTACCAGGGCCTTAAGGGGTCTAGATACACCACTGTGCAAGTGTATTACGCATTTTAACTGAACTGTCCTCCATTAATCCATCAATAAAAGGGTCCATTATACAACAGACCATGCATCCTCTATCCAATATAATAAAGTTCAAGTGTCTCTGAGTCCAGTTCCTGTGTCCATGGAATTGCGCTACTGCGCATGTGCCCCACAGACAGCCAGCGCGAAGCATCTAACGCTAGCTCAAATTCACCAGCGTGACATCAAATCGTAATCGCAAATTCACGAACACCGACTCTGGCGAATTTACGCTAGCGAAGTAGATAGAATACGATAGATAGGAGGTTGAAAAATTTTTTTAAATTTTTCTAATTCCTACCGACTCTGGCGAATTTACGCTAGCGAAGTAGATAGAATACAATAGATAGGAGGTTGAAAAAAAAATTTAACATTTTTCTAAGTCCCAAAAAACGCTGTGGCGTTTGTGGGTGATAGTCTGAAAAAGAAGTGTATGTTACAGCCACTACACATGCCCAGGACACCTTTAATAAAAAAAAAATAAAGTTGTCCTATTGCCCTACATGTGCCCCCTATATAGTAGTGTTGCCATATGTCAGGAAATGTAGGGGGGAAGGAGGGTAACACCCCCCAAAAAAAACCCATGTTTTTCAGACTATCATGCACAATGGTAAAACACGCCACAGCGTTTTTTGGGACTTTCAACCTCCTATCTATTGTATTGCTCTAGCGTAAGTGCTAATGAACAGCAAAAAGTTGATCTTAGTGAATTTGAGTAATTACGATCCTTCGCCAGTGCACAACTTCGCCTGGCATAAGGGTGCGAAGTTGCGCAAGTCTATCTACTTCGCTAGCGTAAATTCGCCAGAGTCGGTGTTCGTGAATTTGCGATTACAATTTGACGTCACACTGGCGAATTTGCGCTAGCGTTAGATGCTTCGCGCTGGCTGTCCGTGGGGCACATGCGCAGTAGCGCAATCCCACGTACACAGGGACTGGAAGCAGAGACACTTGAACTTTATTATATAGGATTCGCGCCGTATGCAAATTAGGCTTCGCTAGCGAAATTGCGCTATGCCTAGCGAAGTAACACTAGCGTAAATACGTTACCGTTAGCCGACCAGATCGTAAATTCGCACTTTAATGAATTTGCGTAGCACAGGCGAAAATTCGCCTGGCTAAGTGCGGCGAACGCTCGCGAAGCCTGCACTAGCGATTTTTTGGATCTTAGACTTAGACTTCCGTTAGTGGTTTATAATCTGCTGCCTTCAATCTATGGAAAGACCGGCGCTACATAACGGTGTGCCGCTCCTCTGCTCACCGCTACACCGCCAGCTGTACACATGCCCAAGCACCATGTGACAGAGGAGCAGCTCGAGCTGTGGGATGTGTGACCCGGGGAGTCCGTGGCACAGTCAGTAAAGGTAAATGGGGGGTCGGGGTAGAGAGAGACTTCCACCAGCTCTTCACAGAGCGTCTTACCTCTTTATTTATTGCCTAAAAGCCCCGCCCTCACTGGAGAGCCGCAGCCAATCCCAGTGCGCTGCCCCGCCCCTCTTTGTTGTGCTGCCATTGGGAGGGATAGAGCGTTGCTGGCCGGCGGGTGACAGTACAGTACCTCCCGCTCTCTGACTCACTCAACTCCGCCTACAGGATGCCAAGGAAAAAATATGATTGGCGGAAAATGGGCATGCGCACGTGAAGCGCGAATGATCAAGAGGCGGGGGCGGTGCCAACTGTTCCTATCTTTAATCTCGCATTGTTAGAAGCGAGACCCGCTCACTCAGCACGGAGCTACGGCAACAGGGATGCTGAGCTGACAATGTCAGGCGGCTCTTTTTCTAAAAGTAACATTGAGGCAGAGTCGCCTCTGAAATTCTGTAGGACAAACATTTTTTTGTGGAAAAAAAACACTGTGTGATCTATACCATAAACAAACATTGCCCAAACTCTTTAGGAAGCAGTAGTATTTTTTAAAACTACTGAGAAGCACTCTAGGTGTCCACCATGGTTGTCCACTTTTTTTTGGACTGGAACAAGTCTGTTTTTATAAATGTTTGACTACATATGTTCTAGCGCCCGTTAATTTAACTGGCTTAGGGCTCCTACACACGGGCGTTTTTACCTGTGCTCCCCTGCGTTGCGTTTTGCTGCGTTCAAACGCAGGGGAGCGCAGGTATGGACGCACTCAATTATTTTCAATGGGGCTGTACTCACACGAACGCATGTAAGCGCCGAACGCAGGAAAAATGCAGCATGTTGCGTCTGAATCTGCGTTCGGCGCTTACACGCGTCTCGTGGGTACAACCTCATTGAACAAAATGAGGCGCGTCTAGACCTGCGCTGCCCTGCGGCTGAACGCAGCCAAACGCAACGCAGGGGAGCGCAGGTCAAAAATGCCCGTGTGTAGGAGCCCTTAATGTCTAGTATATTTATATTCACCAACATGTGCATAAGATTAATTCAAAATGGAATCCACCTAATTTTAATCTGATCAGGCTGAGAATCAGACTAGACTATTATGTTAGGTGTGTGTGATCATTTTATTTGGATCTAAGATCTAAAATGGACCTGTCAGATGTGCATGAGTGAGTGAGCACTTTACAACAAACTACTGTAATTATGTATTATAAGTGAAATTCCATTTATATTAAACCACATATTTAAAAAATGTTTGTTTCTGAACATTTCAGTACTTGGGATGGGATATAAAAGCATCAGTGAAGTGAAGAGGTTTTTATTTTAGAGCTGTAATCATTGTACAATGCTGCTATGCTACTTGTATAAGCTCTTTGGTTGTATTTGTTCTATCTCACCCGGTCCATTTTATTAACTGAAATTAGGCTGGGGCAAGTTAACAAGTTGGTTAAGCTAATTATGTCTGCTGTGCAACTGTCCACAACAATAAATGACTAAGAATAAATGACAAGTAAATTGCTCTATGCCTCTCGCTAGTAAGTGGCAGGGCCTTGACTCCTTAATCAATGATGTAGCTGATGTAACTGAAGATAGCAACATCAGATATTGTCATACACACTTCCCCAAGAAACAGTAAATGTAAATAAGTTAAAGTCACATGATCCCAATGAGCTCAATAGCTGTGGAAGGTAAAGAAACATGTTTCATAAGAGCCTGGATTAGCATGGCAGAATGTGGTGCCATTGGAGCAACAAGAGCAAAACCAGAGAAATATAAAAATATATGCTGGTGAATGTGAACAAACGGTTGTTCATTATACTTTATATATAAATGAATTAACCAATTCAATTTAAGCATTTCTTTCCTTATGTATCAGGACAAAAAGAGTAAAGTTTCATTAAAGGGATGGTTCACCTTCAAGTTAACTTTTAGTATATTGTAGAAGGGCCAATTCTAAGAAACTTTTCAATTGGTCTTCATTATTTATTTTTCATAGTTTTTTAATGATTTGCAATTTTCTTCTGATTCTTTGCAGCTTTCAAATAGGGGTCACTGACACCATCTAAAAACAAATGCTCTGTAAGGCTACAAATGTATTGTTATTGCCACTTTTTATTACTTATCATTCTATTCAGTCCCTCTCCTATTCATATTCGAGTCTCTTATTCAAATCGGTGCAGGGTTGCTAGGGTAATTTGTTCCCTAGAAACCAAATTTCTGACACTGCAAACTGGACAGCTGCTGAATAAAAAGCTAAATAACTACAAAACCACAAATAATAAAAAAGAATATCACTCTCATTATACTAAAAGTTAACTCAAAGGTGAACAACCCCTTTAAGGAGATTTTTCATTACACTAGAAAGTATGTAGTTAGATAACATTACCTTGCAAGAATATTATGTGCCTGAAGATGGCAGTGTTTTCCTTGTGATCCCTCAAAAACACAATTTGCTGTTTCTCGCTCCTAGTAGATCTTCTGTCTCTTTTATTCTTTCTCTTAATGGAACAGTATTATTTGAAGCTGTTGTTTGTTATACATATATACTATATATACATTACGATCACAACCACTCTCTTCTATCTGTGTGAGGCATTTTTATATTTTATTTGTCCTTCTGCTCATACAATAGCCTTATAGGAAACAAGAATTATTATTATTATTAATAATAATAATAATAATAATAATAATAATAATGAACTAGTGAAACTTTTGCCAGGTTTTGCCAAGAAAAAAATGCCCATAGACTCCAGAGTAAAAAAATGTGTTGCCCATTGAGTTAAATGCTTTTGGCATTTTTTGCCATTTTGCTAATTTTTGGCGATGCAAACGAGTGAGATTCGCTCACCAGTATTATTAACATGTATTTTTAGAGCACCAACATATTCTGCAGCACTTTATAATATCAATTCTTGTTTTATTGTTCTATATTATAAATAAATCATTTATCAGATGTGGAGGTTGATATTAGATTTTGTGGCCCCATTGCCTCTGGTTGACTAGGTTTTGATGCAAAGTCAAAAAGTATGCTTACCTTGCAATTAGAGATCAAAATATTTTTTTTTTCTTCAGTACACTGTGATTTTAAATAGAAGAAATGTGATTGAGTGCCTTTCTATTTTAACCTAGAGAAAATAAAGGGGATTCTATTTCAATGTTATAGGTATCAATCAGTTACATACTTCATCCTGAATTTTACTTGTAATCACAATTCAGCAATAAAGTGTTAAAGGGGAACTAGAGGCGCACAAGTAGCATAGAGAGTAAGAAAACACAGGTACAGGTCAGAGGTGGGTTCTACAATCAGTGCCAGGCCAAGTCGCTGGTGGCCTTAGGCACCTGGCCGACTACATCACCCCCCACTGTTAGCGTCAGCATCGAGGAAGTACTAGTGCACAGGCGCAAAAGGGTGCAAATGCAGAGCAAGTATTTGGAAGTATGGCAGCAACATCTTCTGGATGCAATGGTCTGAACTAGGGGAAGGCATAAGAAGAGGTACGAGCCTGGAGCCCCTTTACCTTTGCGCCCTAGGCACATTGTCTCTTCTGCCTACCCCTAGTTCCGGCCCTGCCTACAATGGCAACATTATGTGGGTTAGGGTCAGTTCAAGTTAAAGTTTGCGGGTCAGATGCAGGTTCAGTTTTAACTGACCCACACATCACTAGTTTACATAATATATATTGGTAAGTTTTCTAGAATTACATTTCCTTTCATTATTTATAAGATTGTGGGTGGACATCCTCCATTTACCCTGTTATTGGTAGTGTCCCTTTAAACTGACTAGTGTGATTAACCTGTCCAGGACAGTGGGACAGTTCTCCATACCTGTTAACATTGCCACTGTCATTAGGTCACTTTAGTCTCTCGTTGGACAGATTGTGATCAATTTGATTCAGCTTCAAAGCATCAGGATCAAAGCTTACCCAATATACAGAAGCTGTCTGCACATATGATTCTGTCTGCTCTTCCATTCTCTCTGTACTCCACAATGAGCTGTTTGACCTGCCAAACAATGCAGACTATAAGCAATCATATTGGCAAAAAGGGCCAAGAGACACAAAAGCCTGCACAGCTTCCAGAATGGTCACATGGGTATTGCTCTCCTGTAAGGCCAAATAGCATTTGGGGCATTTTGGTGCTTATGCTAAATTGGCTCACTTTCTGCAACAAAAATCATGAAAAAAACCCTCCCCACTGCTGCCAAATGAAGTGGACATTAATGCTTCACTCCAAAAGTAATGCCATGCACCCATATTTATATTGGAATTCTGGGGAAAATCAGAATTGTACATAAGAATCCTGATCCGAAAATTGCACTTTGCACTTTATGCCAAATGTGTAAATAAGGCTTCACACCTCATATATAAAAACATAATTAGCTTTTCTTCATATTATTTCCTGCAAATTATTATTTTACTACAAAGCAGTGGAGAGGAATTTGCTATTAATTATGTCAACAGTGTGTTCTTAACAGAGACACAATGTACAGTAAAAGTATGGCCCTTTTCCGGAATGGCTGACTTTGAACTGCAGCCTTAATGCAGGACTTGTGTTCGATAAATTTTAAATGAGTTCATGGCAGAAGAAATGAGTTGAAACCTTTGTTATTTACTCTTTTGGAAGCAATGTAAAATGTTGGCACAATTCCAATTTGTGTGGCAGGTGCCAGATCTTCCAGAAAACAGATGTGAGACTGTGACATTCACACTAAAGCTTTTATTTATAACGGCCCATTGCCATTTACGTTGTTCATTAATCAATGATAATTAAAACCTTTACTAGCCCACTTAATACCACTGAGGGCATATGCATGCCATTAATATGCCTGTGTGAATATACACAAGACATCAGAATTGCTCTCCCATATAAATCTGTGCAGATGTTCACAGAAATCTCCACACACCCCATACATGCAGCTATTATAAATTCTGACTCCCACTGTAACTTTATAGCAGTTGGTTTTGTATATCTTAGCAAGCAACAATCACTAGACCCCAAAAGATATGATAAGTTATCCATATATATATATATATATATATATATACACATATATATATATATATATATATATATATATATATATATATATATATATATATATATATATATATATAGATTTGTAGAAGGATCAGCACACTCTCAGTAAGATTCGTGCATAAAGTGTTCTTTTATTCAGTAACACAGCATGTATCTGATGTTTCAGTCCCTCCTGGGGACCTTTATCAAGGATCCTTGATAAAGGTCCCCAGGAGGGACTGAAACGTCGGATACATGCTGTGTTACTGAATAAAAGAACACTTTATGCACGAATCTTACTGAGAGTGTGCTGATCCTTCTACAAATCTATATAATGTTACCTTGATCTTGCACCTCAACCATATATATATATATATATATATATATATACTGTAGTGAAAGACAAGCAGCACTGGGATTGCACACTTGTAGTCATATACAGCTAACATGATGTTTCAGTCCACATTCAAACCTTTCTTTGTCACCCTCATGCCCACAAAGGAGCACAAAATGGTAATTAAAGGGGTTGTTCACCTTTGAGTTAACTTTTAGTACAATGTAGAGCGTGATATTCTGAGACAATTTACAATTGGTTTTCATTTTTTATTGTTTGTGGTTTTATAGTTATTTAGCTTTTTATTCAGCAGCTCTCCAGTTTGCAGTGTCAGAAATTTGTTTCTAGGGTACAAATTACCCTAGCAACCCTGCACTGAATTGAATAGGAGACTGGAATATGAATAGGAGATGGACTGAATAGAATGATAAGTAATAAAAAGTGGCAATAACAATACGTGTAGCCTTACAGAGCATTTGTTTTTAGATGGTGTCAGTGACCCCCATTTGAAAGCTGCAAAGAAAATTGCAAATCATTAAAAAACCATGAAAAATAAATAATGAAGACCAATTGAAAAGTTTCTTAGAATTGGCCCTTCTACAATATACTAAAAGTTGAAAACTTGAAGGTGAACCACCCCTTTAAGGTGGGATAAGAAGGGGCAACCTCAGGGAAGAAGATGGCTCATTCACAGGCAAACATTTGAGCCTCCTCACCAGAGCCCTATTAATCTATGCTAAAAAGTGTATCATCCTGAGGTGGATGGGGCCCAGAGTACCCTCACTGAAAATGTGGCAAGAGGATGATAATGAAACCCTCCCCATGACCAAGCTCACATACCTTGCCAGGGGCAAGTTTGAAAAGATTTGGCAGCCATGGATTGATACAGAAGAACTGACTATTTTTGAGGACTAATATATGCCAATTGTGCAAATGTAGTGCATGCAAGGGACACTATTATTGCCAATATGTACTCAAGCTCTCATGCTAGTTGAGTACAGTGTCTGCCAGAACATGCCACCTTAAGCCAAGAGCAGCCTCATTGGCAACTGACTAAAAACTTGGCCTTTCAACCTACTTTGGCAGGGACTTGGAGATACTGGTGCTCATTTATAAACACTGGGCAAATTTGCCCATGGGCAGTTACCTAAAGCAACCAATCAGTGATTAACTTTTTAAAGCCAGCTGCATGTAAAACAATGAATGCAGCAATTTGATTGGTTACCATGGGTTACTGCCCATGGGCAAATTTGCCAAGTGTTGATAAATTACCCCCAATTGTTGCCACAATATATGCATATATTTTCTAAAAGCAGAGAGAGACATTGCAGACTTGCTGTCCTACCATATGGCACTGCTTCAGCTTGTGCTCTCCCTGTTTATCTCCAGTTGGAGGGGTCAGTCTCTATTACCCCTTCCTTACTGTGTAAACACAGTGTGAATCTAGATGTTTCTATATAATTATATAATCCTTGTATCAATTTAGTTACTATGTGCACTGACTGCCACTGTCATTGAATAGCTGTTGGTTAACCATGGTATTATTATTTTTAATATTAACATGCATTTATAACATATTTGGCAGCACTGTATGGTATGGACCTAGATTAACAGCCAGACATTTGCAGACTAAGGGCAGAAACACACGGCCAGATTCGGGGAGATTAGTTACTCGGCTACAAATCTCCTCTTCTGCGAGGCGACTAATCTCCCCAGACTGCCTTCCTGCCAGCTAGAATGTAAAACGCAGACAAGGTGGCACTACTTGCACATTGTTTTCCGAAGTCACCCAACGTTTCCGCGTGAGGCAGCTTCGGAAAGCAAAGCACTCCGAGTGCCATCCTGCTGGCGATTTACATTCTAGCCGGCAGGAAGGCAGTTCAGGGAGATTAGTTGCCCCGAAGAAGAGGAGATTTGTCTCCAGGTGACTAATCTCCCCAAATTTGATTGTGTGTCTCTGCCCTAAAGGACAGTGTGCCTCCACACACAGTTCAAAGTCCTCTGATTTGTTGTTATTGTATAGTACTGGGCAGCTAACAATCGATTCTAGAAGATATGGGATGGATAATGTATGGATAAATTAAAAGCTGTAGGTACAGGAATGTTTGTGGTGATTTTGCACAAATAAATGTTTGAAGTGAGCTACTGGGCATGTCATTTGAATTTTAGAATCTACTAAGTGTTGTTGGACCCTTGCACAGGGCTCACCGACAGATAGCATATACCCATTGTAATAGGTTATATTAGGTACAGAAATGGTGTTCAGGAAAGCTTGGCATGTGTAGTAGATGCAGGCTTTATTGGTCCTCTCTTGTAAAAAAAAACATGCAAAAACATATGATTTTAATATACTACAACCTTATGTGTGTTGCATAATACAGAGGTGAACAGTAGAACTTGAGCTGACAACTAGTGCATTCATTAGGGCAATGATTGTCACTCTGAAATGCTGATTGCTATGTTTCTGTGCAAGTTCTGAACCTATAAATGCACCAGTGGGTCCAAGAAATGTCATTCAAATCAATAGGAAACAATTCCAGGTTTTGTAACCTGCATTCAAAACTATGAAACTGTTGGGCAGTGAAACCCCCAGAAATGTGTCATGTTCCATTGATGTGACATTAATAAACTTATTTATTAAAGTTACCACATGTTTGTTAAAGTTAAGGCTGATTGTAGAACCTGACAACGCTGCGTACGATATGGAAGAAATATGATAAATGGAAATGTAACATCATTAAAACATTTTCCTTTACATTGCCCATGGCAGTGAAGGGGCACAGAGTAGAGGCTTCAAGACTGCATAGCCTGACATAAGATATAAATTTGATGCATTATAAAATGCAGATGGTGCAATATCAATATGAATTTGAGCATGCTCTGACATTTTGCTCTGTATAGTGAAATGACAAAGCTTTCAAGTGTTAGGTTTCCTGGAATTCAGAAAACTGATGAATGTGTAACTCAGTACGGGCAGCTTATTAAGTCAGTACATTACAGCTACTGTGTTAAATGAAGCACAGAATGTAAATATTTTATAAGCAAGATACAATACAGCACTCGTAATGCTGCCAAGTTTGCAAGTGACTATGTAAAGGTATGCCATTTATTTTTCAGAATTAATACTGGTGAACTGGTGAAGAGTGACATGTCACATGGGATGGGACCAAAAATGAGTTCCAGTGCTGTTCAGGGTGGGTCCTCCTAAACAAGTTAATTTTAGCAGGACACAAAGGCAACTCTAAGACTTAAAGGGGTAGTTCTGCCTTAAAGTTCACTTTTAGTATGTTATAGAATTCTAAGCAACTTTTCAGTTGGTCTTCATTATTTATTTTATAGTTTTCTTCATTATTTGCCTTCTTCTTATGACTTTTTATAGCTTTCAAATGGGGGGGTCACTGATTCCCATCGGAAAAACAAATGTTCTGTAAAGCTAAAACTTTACTGTTATTGCTACTTTTTACATTTCTTTCTAGTCAGGTCCTCTCCTATTTATATCCCAGTCTCTTATTCAAATTAATGCATGGTTGCAAAGGTATTTTGGATGCTAGCAACTAGTTTGCTGAAATTGCAAACCTGAGATCTGCTAAAGCACTAAACGTTGTGGTTATTGTTCCTTTGCCTTGATGTGCTAAAGTGAATGTAAAATAAAAAGCAATTGCATATTTTCTCATAATATTACTTTCTACATACTTGACGGTAACTCAAATGCGAATAAGCACTTTAATTTGGATGCCCTTAAAACTACTTTAACCTATTTTTTGGTTGTTTCAGAAAGAGGCACACAGGGAACTTCTAATTGAAAGAATCCATTGCCCACCTGTACACAAATGATACTGTATAAGGATAAGCTGCTCTGAGGTAGTGTCATATATGCAGGAACACAGCGGAGAAACAGATTTCCCATTCTTCTGTATCCTCTGTTATTTTGCCACTGGCATGCAAATCTGTGTGTCTAATCTACCCAGAAATGATTTCCTGAATAATGCACACCAACATAGGTCAATTGTGTTGTTTAAATGTCATTTCACACCTCAAGTTCTCATCTCCAGGGAGAAATCAGATGCATTGTTAGCTACAATCATTCTTGGAAAACAAGGGTGTGCTGCTTAACCTCAGCCAATCTCTGATTATATTATTATTTATCTGAATAAACTATCATTCGGCAACAGGTGTGGCAGTTTATATAACATTCCCTCCTTTTTAATTCTGTTGTCTCTGCACTGCACCCAAAAACACAGAGACAGGAAGTTAGGTATATTTAGTAGCAGGCACATTACAGTGTAATATGCCTACCTAGCTCTTAGGGGGTATATTTATTAGGTTTGCCCCGAAACCAGGATTCGGCCTTTATCAGCAGGATTCGGATTTGGCCAAATTATTCTGCCCGGTCGAACCAAATCCAAATCCTAATTTGCATATGTAAATTAGGGTCGGGGAGGGAAATTGTGTGACTTTTTGTAACAAAACAAGGAAGTAAAAATGTTTTCCCTTCCCACCCCTAATTTGCATAATTGAATTAGGATTCGGCCGAATCTTCCAGAAGGATTTGGTGGTTCGATCGAATCCAAAGTAGGGGATTCGGTGCATCCCTAATAGTTATTATCACTCAATCATATGGCAAGGTATTATAATAACTTAAAGCTTTACCCGGCAGCACCCAATTTATCATATTCACTTTTCTATTTGTGTCATAATGACTCGGTTTTGTACACTGGACTCCGAAAACCTTGGTATCTTCCTTAGGCTTTGAAAAAGTATCCTATCTTCATCTGCCTTAAAGGGCAGATATACCCTACATCTTCCCACCATGTACTGTATAAAGGTTGGGCACATATACTCCAGCCAACGGAATAATTTGTACAGCATATATACTTTCTGTTCACCAGCACCATGACACTTTCCTAAAACAAATAGCAGCTTTCACCTGGTGGCCATTTCGCTTAGTGGAGCAGAGTTTCTATGGGAAGCAGCAACACCATCTCTTCATTGGCTGCTAGACTGGAGTAACTGGAGTTGATAAAAACTGAGCATGCCAGTTGCTAAAAGCTAAATTAAATTCCCAAGGGAGGCACCAAGTGGGTTAGAGGAGTATTCTAAGAGATCAAGTGAATGCTGCAGCTTACTGTTTATTTTTTTTTTTTCGCTAGTGGCAGGTATTTACACATTGCAAAAATGCGGCTCATTGATTACATTTTTTGGGGGGAGGGCTTACATGTCTCTTAACGGGACTATAGCTTCCTCTTTTTTTTGTAAAGAGGAGTCATTGGGGAAAATATGACTATTTGAAGAAGTTGTAACAAGTCATTTATTACTCCCCTGGCAGAAGTGAAAAGGCACTGAGTGGAGCAAGAGCCCCCCCCCCCCCCCCATTCTGGTGCATACCCAAGATTTGGGGGTGATAAAGAACATACCTTAATACCTGTGTCTAAAAAAATGGTGCCTGACTGCTTGCTGTGATTGTGAGTTCCCAGACTGAAGGAAACAAGGTTTAAATTATTTATATAGTGAAAGTAAAGTTTAGCTCCAAAACAAAACAAAGAGTCCTGCATTAATTCAGGACTAAAGTAAGCAGTTAGCAGGTTTGCTAGCTGCATCTGACAGTGGGACATCTCTACAGTGGGAGCTGGTCAAAAATAAGAAACGTTACATGGTGTCCAATTCTCCCTTTAGGATATTTAATAGAGTAATGCACACCACACTTCCTTTCTTAGGAAAGCCACACTGTTGCACCAAATAAACTGGAGGTCTATGACACACTTATGATGAACACAAGAACACATTTATTACTAGCCCACCAGTAATTCAGCACAATTATTAACACGTATTCTTCTCACCACACACCCTTGACAGTTAGGTGCAAATTCACTAAAGCGCGAAGCATGTAATGCTAGCGCTAATTTGCCAGCGTGATGTGAATTCACAACTTTACAACAGTGTCCGTGGAGAAAATTTGCTAGCGAAGGACATCAACTTGCGCAACTTCGCACCCTTACGCCAGGCGAAGTTGCGCACAGACGAAGGGGTGTAACTTCGCTAATTCACTAAAATCAACATTTTTGTGAACGTTACCTCTTATGCTAGACGTTACTTTGCCATCGGTCATCTTAGTGAATTTGCGTAGCGCTGACGAGAATAGCCTGGCGAAATGCGCCGAATGTCGGCGAAAGCAACACTAGCGCATTTCCGCGCTTTCGTGAATTTGCCCCTTAGGGTTTTCCCAGACCATTTGGCCTCAGTCTCACTGTCTATAGTGCGCTCTAACAACTCTCCTCTACTCCACTCTTCACTATCTCACCTAAATATTCCTTTCTATACCTCAGGCAATCTGGCATCATGCTTTAACAGCCAAAGAGAATATGCAGTCTATAGAATATATATATATAGAATATGCCGTCTTTCCCAACAGCTGAACCTAATATAACAGTTATCATATAGCAACATTTTCCCACTCCTTACACCTTTCCTGACTTCTAATTTCAGAGCAGCAACTACGTCTCTTCATGTACGCAGGGATCCCTTGTGCTGACGTATTTGCAGAGTAGTAACATTTCCAATTTTACTATACTGTGCAGTCTTTGACTAGTCTTTGATTGCTGTAAGTTGTCCATTGAAGTTAAAGTACTGCCTTTGGACTTTTCCTGCAAATACTTGGTGGGATCTGGAGAGTTGCAAGTTGTGCATACCTGCTTTCAGAAGTTAGGAATGCATTTTGAAATGATCATGTACTAAAAGTTAACAACTTCATGACTAAAATGAACAGCCTCTGATGGTATTGCAGAAAACGGCTACTTAATATACATGAACCTGTGCCTTTTGAAGATCTAGGTAGGATTAGCAACATGTGAAGATCAGCAGGCTCTACAAAAATAATTGGCTTCATTAAACACGTCAACTAATTCATTACAGGAGAATAATAATGTTGCCATCGGACATAAAACCCTGTTTAATACTCCTCTTCCATCTCTCCTCTTCTTGGATCAACCATCTGTCATTCATACTCTCCTTGGAGCACATATGTCTTCATCTGCAACGAATTTCCCCTGATTTCCTTTGTTTTGCTGGAAATCCTATCTGTCAAGTAATTATCCCATAAATCTTGCCATTGATTAAGCTGCCATTGGGCTTGAGGCCAGCAGAAATCCCATTATTGTGCAGCATTATCATTGCAGCCTGACAATAAACCCAGGCTAAGGGGCAGAGCATTACTCATACATGCCAAGGAGAAAAGCATTATGGGAATGCACCATGCAGTTGTCTCTGTTTAACATGGAATTGTACTACAATATGTAGCAGTTTTAAACATTCATGTAAAGTATACACACTGAATAATCCCTTATCTTAGTTAATGCTGAATTATTTAATGTGATGTATACTATGTATACTAAAACATAAATGAACTTCATCTCTTGCATCACTCTCTTTAGTAGTGCATATTTCATTCCAGGATGAGAAGGATTAACCCTCTGAATGTAAGATTGTTGCGTCTAAGAAGGGTAAACTGTTTCCTAATATTTGGGCTGATTTGAAACTGATTACGTTCATTTTTTTGGAGCACTCAAATCAGCTGTTATTTTGTAGTCTGTGCATTCAGTCTTGCAGCAATTTAAAGGCTGACTAGATAAACTCTGGTATAGGAATGCCACTGCATGGGCAAAATTGGAACTGCATGGTTTAAACAAGAAACAGCTGAAGAAAGAGGTATTAACTGTATAGATTGACTGACACAATATAAATTTCTCGTGTAGACACTTTGCTCTACATAAATGGGTTTGTGCTTTATTAGTGATGGGATTTAGTAAGTGTTAGGCTTTAAAACCTCTATGTTAAAGTTCCATGTAAAAATCCTATGGATGCAAATCTCCCATTAACCCTGTGGGGTAGAATCAACCTTATGAAAATTATCTATCTACCTAAATTTTACACAACACTCCCAGGCCCAGATTTGTGGCGAGACCACATAGGCCCGGTCCTAGGGCAGCAAAATTTTTGGGGCAGCATGCCGCCCAGCTGCATCTTTAAAGCACTGGGGACTTCTGTGTTAGAGAGAGCCGTGGCCGGTGCTAGGACCCTGTGGCTACAGGGCGGCTGGGGTGGCACGACCTGAAGCATCCAGTGCAGGGACCCACTTGTTAAATCCGGCCCTGAAAACTCCAGTCCATATTCATCAGTCTCTCTTCAAACTGATCAACTGCCTAGTTCTCCCTTTTGTCTGGAACCAAATAACCCCTAGAATTGCCTGGGTAAAATTAATGGCAGAAAAAGAAGAAGGAGGCTTAGCCTTGCCCAATTTTCAGCTATATTACCTAGCAGCCCAGGTATACTACCTACATTGGTGGTACCATCCTGACCTGTATAACCCCAATATGGCATTGCAAGTCACATTAGTGGGGTCACTAGAAGGTCTCAAAAACCTACCATACCAGAAGCTTACAGACGTGGGTAAGCTCCCACCTACCATTACCACATAGAGCCTGGAGTCAAACTTTGAAAATCCTCAAAAAAAGATCCTGCTCAACTCATCCTAAACCTTCAATTATGGGGCAATACCCACCTTCCCCATTTCTGTAACCTAGAGGACTTTTTATATTGGCCAAAACAGGTAATTAAACACCCAGCAGATCTCCTACAGAGCAGTACCTTCCTTACCCATGAGGCACTTCAAACTAAATGTGCTGCACGTAATGTATCTCTATTCAGGTATTTTCAAATTTGTCACACATTCAAGTCCCAATTTGGAATACTTTCCCCCTGCCTAACAAATCTGGCTGTGGATGAAACCCTGTCAGGGGACCTAACCAACAAATTGGTATTCAAGCTGTACCGCAACATTCTCACCTTTTTTCCCTATCCATTCTGCTTAGCACAGCGAAATGGCAAGAAATATTTTCTCAGCTCACCCAAGATGATTGGGAGGAGGCCACAAGAACAAATTGAAAGATGATGCCAGAGACAAATTGAAATGTAATTTTATGTACTATATACTAAATAAATACTATTTATTGCTTGTATTATGAAGATAATACATTCCTTTGTCTCACTATAAAAGTTGAAGCCAACATGATAATTTTATTTGTTCAGAATGGCTTTTGGCCTAGTAGCCTTCTATCACCAGTGTTTTCTTCCTGTTAAAGTTGGGCACATAATTTTAGTGCTTTCCATGTCTGATTGCAATTTCATGAAGGTTAATATGACAAATACCAGACTGGATTATTTCAAAAGTGTCCTTCTTTTGTCAACAGGAAAATGTATCTGCAAGTCCATACATGACCCTCCTGGGCTTTTTGGCAACCACAGTACCTATCATCAGTTGAGCTTGTTTTCCCATTAGAGAAGCTCAGCTAGATTACCCCTCAACAGTACAACAGTATTTGCCTCTAGCAAGTGGCTGAAAGGCAGAGTAGGGAAGTGCTAGGTAGAGTAGCTCAAGGGAGAGACTATAGAGCAGGGGTGCCCAAACTTTGTTACACTGAGATCTACTCTTGACACCTGGCCCCATCATAAGATCTACCTTGATAAGGCACGGCAACATTTTTGACCATGCCCATTTTTTGGCCACGCCCTCTAATCACCGTGTTTTATTTTACAAAATTTGGTAGGTTATGAAAGTTTGAACACACTCCCTTCCCCATGCAGGTTGCTCTCAGCACTCCCTTCCCCTCCGTGTCCATGCCTACAGTCCGTCCTCCCTCCCTCATCCTTTCCCTCCATGCCTGCAGCCCTCTCACCTTTGTCCTTTCCCTCATTGCCTGCAACCCTCCCTTTGTGCTTTTCTTGTCTCCCTTCCCTGCTGCTTGTCTCCCTGCCTTCCCTCGCTTCCCTTAGTGCCGCTCATCTTCATTCCTTCCCTTCGTGCTGCTCATCTCCCTCCCTTCCCGCCACTCATCTCCCTCCCTTCACTTCGTACCGCTCATCTCCCTCCCTTCCGGCCGCTCATCTCCCTCCCTTCATCTCCTCTACCTCCCCGCTGCTCTTCTCCCCTCCCTTGCCTTTGTGGCACTCGTCTCCCCTTTCTTCCCTTTGTGGCGCTTGTCTCCCTTCCCTTTGTGGCACTTGTCTCCCTTCCCTTTGTGGTGCTCATCCCCCTTCCCTTTGTGCCACGCATCTCCCCTCCCATTTGTGCAGCTCGATCCCCTCCCTCTGTGCTGCGTGCTCATCTCCCTTAGTTCCTCTTCTTTTCAGGTCAGCAATGCCGGGCCTCAGATCGTGGTCTATCAGGAACATTGACGCAATCTACTGGTAGACCGCGATCAACGTCCTGGGAACCCCTGCTATTAAGTAAGGGAGGCTGCTTTTGTGGTGACTGCAACACCAGTGCAACAACAGAAGCAATGTAACAGCAATAGTGTCAACAGCCATAAAGTGTGCCAACATATTTATTTTCTGTATTTTTATTAAATGTAACATTGCAGATGTAAGTAGATGTGGTTAAGAGGTTTCACTTGGAATATCTGGTAAACCAGGATGGATATGAATGCGGCCCAGCTTGAAATTCTTGGTTCCCAAGGAAATGTCAAAATAATATAATAATACTATTTACTGTAATATCCAGGTGTCCCATATTCCAGTGTATAGCTCTATCGGGTTATTGAATTGGTATTGTAGTTTTTTAATTTGTATTTTCTTTACTTTTACAAATCAAAAGTGTTTGTGTGTCTCATGTGTGGCCCCAGACAATTTTTCTTTTTGGAATGTGGCCCAGGAAAGCCAAAAAGTTGGACACCCCTGTGGTAAACCTTGTTCCTGGTAACTTTCACATTATGAGCATCCAATCAGCACAATAACATTGCTTCACCAGTTTACCTATTACTAGGTATGTTACAAAAATAACCAGAAATATAACCCAACTACGGCCACTTAGAACAAACATAGATTTGTAACCATATGCACAAATCAACTAGTTTAGCTTTAGTAATCAAAATGAGACAAAAAGCCTGGTGTGGCCATCTTCTGTATGCATCACCAGGCATCACGTTAGACACAGTTGATGCAGATTGACCAACTCAAAGAAATAAAGCACCTTTATAACACAATACACAGCAGCCTTCTGGCTGAGAATACTCTGTTTGTGTGCTCATTACAAAAGTATTGCTTCTGTGCTGTGCAATGAATACAAGTGCCTAGTTAAAGGGTATATACAATCACTGTGTGACAGATGAGAAAATTTTCCATGACTGACTCAGCAGTCCTTGTGTATGGGGATCCTATAGATAATCTCTGAAATAGAACATACAGAGTTGCAATGTAACTACATAAAGGCACACTGGGGAAATCATACAGTATTGCTGCAAGCGCACCAAGGAAGTTTACATCAAAAAAGAAAATGGAAAAAAGTCACCATGCTGAAATTTAGGTGCTTTTACTCATGCAAAGGAGCATAAGAACATGGATTTATCTGTATGGGAGACTGTTATTTGTCACATGCTTAAAATGAAATTATTACAAAGCTTTGACAGTAGCTTTCAACTCCAAGCTGCATGCTGTAACTGTGCCAAAATTATCTCTGTAAGTTTGGGCTAGGACATATGGTGAATATTTTCACCATATGCTACAAGTGTGTAGTACATCGATAGTGCTTCTTTTCTTGTTACTTTAATTGGGAGAAATCTGGAGAGCTTTATCACCAATATTGTTAGGAATATTGCAAACAGGAAGGCACTGTTCAAAGTGCAAAAATGAACAAAGTCTGTCAATTTTTTTGCACCTTCTCTTCCTGCCATCATTAATGACCCCTCAAGGCAAGGAGGGTTGTTGGGTAGAATCATTGGTAAACACCTTTTCAACAGTTTAGCGAGTGATTGACCCCCCCTCCCAGAGCATCTTTAGACAGGTGAACAACCCCTTTAAAAGGGTTTAGATTGATACCTGTAGAAGAGAAAATTGTTGCCATACTTAATTTTATTTTCCTAGTCTCTCCTAGACACTTGCGGTTATCTCCTTCTCTCAACGATCAGTGATGAGAGAAGGAAGTTTCCAGGTATAAAGAACTCCTTCCCACTCCTCTCTACGTCTTTGTAACCAAGGAGGTTATTTATTGAAGGAGGTTATTTATTCAAGTTTTTTTAAATAAAAATCCAGAAAATGTTTAGTTTTTTTAAAACCCTGAAAACTTTGTTAACCCGAAAATTTGAGTTTTGACTGAAAAATACCCTAGAAAAACTCGACCTTTGATAAATAACCCACTAACTGTAACAATAAAACAAAGTATTAAGGTTGGGTAAATGCTACTATGGGAGATAGCCAGGAAAATAAAATTACAGTAAGTATGGTAACACTTCTCTCTTTTCCTGGCCATCCCCTCATAGCATCTAGAAACATTACGGTTAGTACCAGAGCAATCAACAGGGAAGCGAATAATAGTCATATGCTGAGCAAGAATTTGATTTGGACTTTAAAGAGGCCTACAAAACTCTCTGGCCAAAACATTCTCATTACAGGAAGTCAAATCCATCTTGTAGTGTCATAAGAAAATACTAGCAAAGGACAAAATAGCTGCTCTGCAAATTGAATCTAGAGCTGTCTGCACTTCAGCTGCCCAAAAGGATTCCTTCTTGTTGAGTGTGCTTTAACTCCATTTGTTAGGACTTGACTTTGCTGCTTACATGCTGAGGTAATTGTTGTGACAATCCGAAGCCCAACAGCTCTAACTCACACAGTTTGCCCCTTATATACTTCTGCAGGATAATAAAAAGGTGCTTAGACTCCCTGTTGTTTTGAAAATATTGCTTTCTAGACAGTTATGTACATCCAAACTAGATCACATAGTACCTTCAGACTGCAGGATATCTGGGATGAAAGAAGGTAGGGCTCATTCAGATAGAAGCTAGGAACAACTAGAAAAATCTGAAAGGCTGAAATGGTTCTAAGTAAAACCTTTTCAGGATAGGATAGGATGAAAAGTGGCTCACATAATGAGGCTCTTAACTCACAAATTCTTCTTGCTGAATTGACAGCTACAAGTAAAACTGTTGTAAGTGTAAGGTGTCATAATGAAATGTTTTCGACTGGAGCAACAGGCTGTAAAAAAAAAAAAAAGATGAGAAAACATGAAAAGGATCGGGGGGGGGGGGATGGGACTTAGAGGCACTCTCTTAGTGGCAGCAAGGATACAAATTGTTAGGAGGATGATCTGCCCACCTTACTTTAGTACTGTTGACAGGGCAGAAATTTGTACCTTTAGGGAACTCCATGGTAATGCTCCATATAGTCCACTTCTGGAAATAATCCCATATTTTGTAGTACTGCATAGAAATAGAACTCTTTCTAGCTTTAAGAAGTGTTTACACTACATTACATTAGACTCCTAAATTTAAAAGTCCTCTTGGCTTTTAAGTTGTGGAACCAGATGTATAACGGGTCCCTGTCTCAATAATCCCAGTTTGTTTGTAAGATTCAATGGCCTCTCCAACAATAGTCTCAAAAGCAAAACATATCACTGGGGTACTTTTGCATTTTGAGGTGTCGCCATATGATTCAGTGTTGGGCAGCCCCAGTTGTGTGTGATCGGTAGAAAAACCTCCTTGTTCAGCTTCCACTCTGTAAAGTCTTGATTTTTGCAGGAAATAAATCTGCCTACTTCATTCTCTCTCCCTGAAGTATAGACCTAAGTGAGATCCAACAAATGAACGTGAACCCGCTCCAGAACTGGTTTGATCTCTTGAAGTAATGCCAAGCTTCTTGCACCACTCTGCTTTCTTATGTATGAGACGCAGAAATATTGCCTGAACTTACTTTTAAGTAAGAGGCTTCCACATGATCTGTAAAGGCATACAAGGCTCTGAAGTCATTATCTCTAAAATATTTGAAGGCATTACTCCTAAATCTGTTTTCCAGGATCCCTGGACTAAATGACCAAGACAGTAAGCATCCCAATCTGAACCCGAGGCATCGGAAATAGATTTCCACCAACAGAAGAAACCCCCAATCTAGGGCTCCTCTAATTGAGGAAGATATGGAAATTAGCTGTGCCCAATTATTCTGATACTTGTCCCAGTGGACTAAAAACTGATGTTGAATGGGTCTCATCTACCATCTGGCCCATTTGACCAGACCAATGTTGGAAGCCATAAGGCCCAGAACTCCCATGGTCTGTTTCACCATGGCATGAGGTTTCTAGCAAATCTTGTGGACTTCTGCAGATATCTTTGATATTCTCTCCTGGGTCAACATTACAAAGTTGTGTCTCGTACCTATAAGGGTTCTGAGGAAGATTAGAGTGCTGGCTCAAAATAATTCTTGTTTATATTTACTATCCAATCTAGGCTTTCTCTCTGGTTCTGGATAATATAAGGAGGTTATCTCAGTAATGATACAGTGGTGTGAAAAACGATTTGCCCCCTTCCTGATTTCTTATTCTTTTGCATGTT
>CM044435.1:82716242-82743933 GCA_024363595.1 Xenopus borealis | reverse complement strand
TGGGCCAAAATTCCTCCAGAGTGCTGTAAAAGACTAGTTGCAAGTTATCGCAAACGCTTGATTGCAGTTATTGCTGCTACTTTTTCACACAGGTTTGGATTTTTTTTCTCCCTAAATAATAAACCCTCATTTAAAAACTGCATTTTGTGTTTACTTGTGTTATCTTTGACTAATAGTTAAATGTGTTTGATGATCAGAAACATTTTGTGTGACAAACATGCAAAAGAATAAGAAATCAGGAAGGGGGCAAATAGTTTTTCACACCACTGTACATCCCCAGACCTTTCTCTCTGAAACAGGCAATCACTACTACTATCACCTTTGAGAAGGTCCAGGGTGAGTTTGATAGGCCCTACACATTTCTTACCCTCAAGGTACTTAATAATGGCCCATCATTAAGTACCTTGCAGGTACGAAACGGGTAGGGCGTATGGAGATTCACTTATACTTTTAATTATGACTAAAAAGGACTTATCTTTTTAACTTATACTTTTGACCCTGTGCAATCCTGCCAGATAGCCCTTTGGTTGTGTATTAACCAATCGCCACAGTTGATTGTACCTTCACAAATTTGTTTAGAGACCTCAAGTCTAGGATTGGCCTTAGGTCTCTTGGATTTTTTGTTATCAGGTTCTTGCATGGCCGGTACATGAACCAATGTTTTTTTTTGTTAGAAATTGAGGGACAAATATGTGAGGGGGATGCGTGGAAGACGATATTCAACACCAGAGATGGGCATTATGAATATGCCATCTTCCAAGGCTTTGTTAGCAATATCTTTCTAGAGCTACTGCGCATGTGCCTGAAAGTCACAAAGTTTCTGATTTCTTTTTTCAGAAACTCTGTGACTTTGGGTGCATGCACCTTACCTCCGTACCGGCAAAACTCTAATAGTACACATGCGCTAGAAAGCGCCAGTTATTCCAGGAAGAAGAGTGATTGAGAGAAAATGATGCCTGTGAACTCCGCTGGACAGGACCTGGAAGGAGGGGTAAGTAACAAGTTAGGGGGGAGGAGAGAGGGGGCCTATACAGGGGAGGGGCAACTGTTTTTTTACAGATACAGGTTGAATTCTCCTTTCAATCCATATGTCTCCTCTTCCCCTGTGAATAACAAAGCACCCCTCCCCAGCACATGATTAAACACCTCAGGGACCTCTACAAAAAGGGGGGTTGTGGGTGCACTCCTAAGGCTAAGTTAAAGTAAATAAGTACAATGGAAGTGCTACTCAATGCACATTCCCTGGTCTCCTGTCTAAGTAAGTCAGTTTATATGCAAGTGCATGTGTTTGCATGTATTAGTTATGATCATAAAGTTGATAAGCCAACATACCACCTCAAGGTAAACCCCACACGATGGTCCCTAACTTGTTTACCTCTGGTCATAGCATAAAAGGTTTTGTACCTCTCTACATAGTAAAATTGGAGTAAATGTCTCCTGAACCTTGGTTTCAGTCTGAGGGCTAAATCCTCCCCCGCCACTAACTAGCAGCTTTTAAGAGAGAGAGAGAGAGAGAGAGATTGCCCAAACCAACACCCATTTTTTAAAGAAAAAATTAAATGATGGAAAATAGTGAAGGCTAAGTAAATTTATGTGTAAAGATGCACAGTTGAAAAAATGTGTATGTATATGTGTAACAGTCTGTTACCTTGAATCCTATGGATAGCTTGGATCCCGAAGGAGAGCCACTGGTGCAAGGAAGACTTGTGGACACGGATACCCCTTTACGGCTCCGGTCTTCACTGACGCCCTTTTGGGGTCCCGGGCTTTCTGCGGCGGAGAAGGCAAAGCAGCAGGGAATAGCCGAGATCGAGGTACCGTCAAGGATTGAAACAGAAGCAAAGTCAAAACAGGCAAAAGAGTCGGTGCAGGTGGCAGAGGATCAGAGGTCAATAAACAGGCCAGGAGTCAAAAATCAGGAATCAGATGTCAGGCAAGGCTTGAGCAGGAACTGTGGAAACAGAAGCCAGCTTGGGCAATGTGAGGAGGAAGAGGAAGGTATTTAAGGGACCAGGAACCAATCAGGAGCAGGCTGAGGATGGACAGACACATCAGGAACCAATAGGAAGCTAGGTGCCCAAATTAGATGTCATAACACCTAAATATACTGGCATAAAAAAAACCTACAACACCTGGTATTCCCAGGCGGTCTCCCATCCAGGTACTAACCAGGCCTGGCGCTGCTTAGCTTCCAAGATCAGACATTTTCAAGGTGATGGGGCCTTAGGGCGTCCGACTTGACGTGCACCAGTATTTATGCGCCGACGCTCGACGGCAGGCATTACAATATGCGCGAGTGTTTTTGTGAGTAAAGATGAGCGTATAAGCGTGAGGAACTATAAGTAAAAAAAGGAGGAAGCTAAATAAAAGTTGGGATAAAAAGTGTTACCTGGTAATAGGTTATTGGGCAACCCTTTTGAAATAAAAAATAACAAAATGGTATAAAGGTGATACCTTTATTGGCTAACTAATATAATCATAGCAAGCTTTCAGAACATTTTAGTTCCTTTTTCAAGCTGATTACAATGAAGCTGTGGTGTTCTCTGGTATATCTGTCTATCTCTTGCAGATCCCCTCGTAAATGACTTTGACATCTCACACACAGTTTGATATTCCTTTTTGTTGGTCATTTGATCTATGAGCTAAATGTTGTATATATACCATTGCACCATTGCAGTACCAATTCAACCCTTATAGTGGCTCTCCTTCAGCCATTACTTGCCAGTAGGTTAAATAATTTGCATATCGGACCCTCAACCTTTATCAAGATACTGGTGTGGTATTTATAGTAATCATCACAGAAAAGACTCCAGGGTCACATTGACCCAGCCCCTATGGCTAAACATTATTTACTAAACCTAACCTCCCCCCACACCTTGTGGCCAAATAATAGATACAAAAGTTATGCACTGGGGGGCTGCTGTGTGGTTGTCAGAGGGGGGATGGGTGGCTGGGGAGTGTGGGGGCAACTGATGAGGCAGGCCAGGTGGCCCCCGGACTCCCCAGTCCTAAACTGAAAGACTCTGATCTTTGGTTGGCTAATGGTTGCAGGTAATAACATATAGCAGACAGCAAGAGCATATTAAAATATAATTAGTGTATTATGTATAATGTATTTGTTTGCTGATGTGTGAGTGCATGGCCCAGTCTGTTAGGCTTTTTAGGTTACATACTCTATTCTCTAGAGAGCTACTGTTGTAAATCTTTTGCAAGAGTCAATGCTCTCACGAAAGAGGAGGGAAACGTATTGGATGCAGAGGAAGGTTTCTTGTACTTTGCAGTATGAGATGCATTTATATATATATATAAATATATATATATCCTTGATACAGGTCCTATATGGGACCAAAGGTTGCACAGTGACATCTACTGAACAGAAAAATATATCAGCAGTGCTGGTCCATGTCAAACTGTATCTAATACTTTTATTGTACATCCTTTTCTGATGCCAGTCAGTGTAAATACTATAGCATGTAGGTACAATGAGAAACCTATAGCAATTCTGAAGTCATCCTGTCTTGTACCTAGTGCAATAAAAAAGATACAGATCAAAATGTATATCACACTAGCAATGTATCTTGTATTTTTATAATTATGTATAGCACATTCCAGTACTTGCTGTATAATTCAGTTTTTCCAAGTAGAGATGGGCAAATCTATCTCGTTTCGCCGAAAAACTTGCAAATTTCCATCAAAATTGTGAATTGGCAAAAAAATTGAGAAACGAGTAACGTCTCGCTTTCAACGTGCGTCGCATCGTTTTCAGCACGCTTTGCGTCATTTGCGTTTTTTTCCGTCATCGAGTTTTCACTCGCGTTTCGCAAATTTATTTGCTGATGGTGAATCGCGGGAATTTCTAAGTTCTACTCATAGCATTGTGGCACTATTTGAATAATTATTTATGGTGGAACTACTTCCATGCTCCAATTGTTGTGGAAGTTGCTTCTGTGTAGTGGCTAAAGGTCAAGTTTTGGATGCAAATCTTCATGTATTTTACCTGTAATGTAGTATTTTCCCCTCAGAATGTAATTACAGCGGTATGGGAAGTTTCACCACTGCAATTGTTCCCGAGGCATCAACATGAATGGAATTGGAATCTTCACAAGTTAGATGAAAGTTGTGGATAGCATTTTCAGAGTGGGTACTGCATCATTCTGGTACTCAGCAATAAAACACCATCAGCATGTGATTCTTTAAGTGAAAGTCTGCTGTGTCTATTAATGCTGTGGAAGTACCACCACATTCAGGGTTCCACAACATCAACATGCAATTAAGAAGAGGCAGTGTAACTATACAGAATTTGAAGGCGCTTGTTTGAATACAAATAACTTAAATGAATATCATCATATATGCAACATTTGTGTCAATTTTAGCCCAACTGCCTTTGCACTTGCATGATGTATGATGTATATGCAACTACTATACTTGAAAACTTGCCTCTGGAGAGTTATAGGACTACCTACACACTTTTTTCCTTTAACATTTGCATTTATACATAAACACCAATGGCCTGCTTCTTAAAGAACAACTAAACCCTACATTCTCCTACCATGTATACAAGTTGGGCACATCACACATAAATAAAATATTGTGCAGGCTTACATAGGCACAAGTTACACTGGTAAAATTCCTGCTCGAATTAAGCACTTTAATGGTAAGACTGAGCTCAGAAGAGGAGGTTAGGAGAAAAAATAGGGGCAGACAGTTAGATCAGATTTTCTATGGAAACCAACAATGCCATCTCTTCGATGGCTGCTAGACTGGAGGGTGTGGTTTAGTGATCTAAGTTGAGAAAAACTGAGCATGCTCAGTAGCCAAACTAAATTCCCAAAGGAGTGAGCCAAGTGAGTTAGAGAAGTAAGTAAGTAATTAAGTGGAAGCTGCAATCTTACTGTTAACGTTTTAATGACTGGAGTGACAGGTATGTTTACTGATAAATTTGTTATATTTTTTTTGGGGGGTTACATTACCTTTAAATAAAAAGCCAAGGTTACCTTACTTTGTATGTATAAAATCGACTTTTGCTCTATTGTGCCTGTCCAGACTAGAATAATGAGAATATGGTAGGTGCCAGCCAATGGCAATGATAGGCTTTGGTCTGAGCATACATTCCATGGGAAACAGGATTTTCCTGACCCCTAGGGGGTTCTGATTGTTGGTATCTGAACCTTTTATTCATATTATTCTAATTCAGTCCACCATTTTGCAAGCTGATTTTTACCAAAATCAGCTTCTGTGGCAGCAAACATATTTTACATGTCTGTTATTATTACATTCCATAGGATGTTCCAAAAAAACACTGTGTACAACTCTACATTTAATGATTATATGTCAATGAGAATAAAGATAATTATTTTCTAATTCTAGAATGTGTCATTCCTTCAGCGACAAACTATGATTTTGATTTTAGCCATGACATGTGTACAGAGTTATATAAAAGAATGAGCCTGGCTCAGTGTTTAAGGGTTCCTTACAATTAACAGTAAGAGCTGGCACATTTATCAAGGTACAGCTCCCCCAGAAGTTGGGAATAATGTTATTTATTATCTCTTTTGACCAAAAAATGCAAACCTCTTTCTAATTTTTGTACAGTGTTTGCAGTGATAGCTATATTGCAGAACAATTTATTGATTTGCAAAGTGAAAATATATAAAAATCTGGCAGGCAAAGTGTTCAATACAAATTTCTGTTTAGGCCATGCCTACTTTTTGACCACTTCCCCAACCACATCCACTGAAGGAGCAAACAATTTTTATTTGATTAAAAAAAAAAATACATATGTTAGCATGTTATACTTTGTGGCTGCCATCACATTGTTGTTTCGGTCAACACAAAATAAACAGAATATAATCATGTAATGGATTATTAAAAAAAACAGGGACATTCTTGAGCCAATGCCTACTAACAGGAACAATTTGCTCCACTGACCAAGTTCTTAAAGGGATACCGTCATGGGAAAACATGTTTTTCCCAAAACGCATTGGTTAATAGTGCTACTCCAGCAGATTTCTGCACTGAAATCCGTTTCTCAAAAGACCAAACAGATTTTTTTATATTCAGTTCTGGAATCTGATATGGGGCTAGACATTTTGTTAATTTCCCAGCTGCCCCTGGTCATGTGACTTGTGCCAGCACTTTAGGATACAACTGCTTTCTGGCGGGCTGTTGTTTTTCCTTCTCAATGTAACTGAAGGAGTCTCAGGGGGACATGGGTTTTCACTATTGAGTGCTGTTCTTAGATCTACCAGGTAGTGGTTATCTTGGGTTAGAGAGCTGCTATCTGGTTACCTTCCCATTGTTCTGGTGTTAGGCTGCTGGGGTGGGGGGAGAAAGGGAGGGGTGATATCACTCCAACTTGCAGTACAGCAGTAAAGAGTGACTGAAATTTATCAGAGCACAAGTCACATGACTTGGGGCAGCTGGGAAATTGACAATATGTCCAAGCTGATCCCTCTAAGTGTATGCAATTTTTCTATATTGCTTATGTGAGACTGATTTGCTTGCATTCCATAGATGGAATTGAGCTGATCTGATCACTTGGCACATATGCAAAAATAAAACCATACTGGGTAGGAAAAGCCAAATGTGATCTAATGAAAAGATTAATGAGGATAACATAAAAAAAATACACATTTGGAGGACCAGACTTGACAAACACATCAAATCAAGTGAAATATTAAAGCATCTTACCTACCTGGTATATATATTTAAGTAAATATTGCCCTTTTATATCTCTTGCCTTGAACCACCATTTCGTGATGTCTGTGTGCTGCCTCAGAGATCACCTGACCAGAAATATTTAAACTCTAACTGTAACAGGAAGAAGTGTTGAAGCAAAAGACACAACTTTGTCTGTTAATTGGCTCATGTGACCTAACTTTATAGTTCGTTTGGTATGTTTGTGTGCACCGTTGGATCCTAGGATCCCAGGAGGCTGTCCTTATTTTATTTTTATATTTATGATTACCCAATGGCACATGCTACTAAAAAAGTGTATTATTATGAAAATGGTTTAGTTACATGAAGCAGGGTTTTACATACGAGTTGTTTTATGCAATATCTTTTTATAGAGACCTACATTGTTCGGGGGGTATAGTTTTCCTTTAACAAGGTGATATCAAATAGATAGCCAATTATTTGGGAACCTCTATAAACGTATCCCAAAAGTTAAGAGCCAGAAGGAGAATTCAGTAATAATTTGTCCAGTGCAGTTGTAGAAAATGTTTTTAGTCTATTTTAAAATGCTAACTGCTAATACATCTTTATGAAAAACATATTATGCACTTATTATAAAAATACTATACAAAATTACAAGTCAGTGCAAAAATATATTTTGTGCAAGTTGTAGAATAAAAAAAAACAAACTTCAATGTTATACAGACAGTACTTTAATAAAACAGAGCAATGCTACTTATAATACCTGATAATTCCAAAGAGAAAATCAAGATCAAGTACAGGCTACAGTTTTTAAAAGTTTTTATACCCTTATGCAGAATTGTGCATATTATAGAGAATTATCTGTGCTGGCATAGGCTCAGTCATCATCTCTCTCTCTGTCCCTGTTCAAAAGAACACCCAGTGGTTGTACCTGGGACACCAGGCCACACCAAGACTTGAATCTTAGTTTAATATAAGACAAAAGGAGAATACTGGAAGTTATTATGGAAATAAAAGTCAACAGGCCTGAGATAATGGCAACTTATGAAACACTGAACCCACATAATAATTCTAAAATTGATTCTTAACAGTTAAGGGGTTAAAAAAATCAAAATAATAATATATTAATATTTCCATTAGACAAATGACAAATAAGGGATATGGGTTCTTTAGTTTTGCTTAAAGAACAAAATAAATTCACGTTCTGTTGTTTTATTACAACCTTCATCCAATCTAACATTGCAGATTTACTCACAACAGGAAATGCTTTACAACCTCCATAAAAGCTGTCAGGCTATCTCTAATTATGAAGTCATAAAGGTATTATAAATTGCAATTCCATAATGTTACTTCTAACAGTGAGAAGTCTTGAAATTATACCATTAGTGAGTGTCTCAGGTTTGGAAAGGTTAAATTTATTACGCCACATCTGGTGAATGTACCTCACTGGCTGTGCATCTGCTGAGCTCAGACCAAGAAAAGAAAGGAGGCACTTAGGAGGCAGACACTAGAGGGTTTATAACCCATCAAACATTTCTCATCATTAGGCTCCTTCGCTCCTAAGTGACACTAACCCTTTTACCAATTAAACATATCAATATCATTAGGAACCGATCCTTTGACCAATAAAACATGTCACTAGCATTACATCAGTTGGGTGTAGACTCTACCATTAAACCAATAGGCAGATCAGAGGAGTAAAGTGATATGCAAATTTATTTCAATGTCATCAATGCCTGAAGGGCTCTGTATTTATGACACCTAAATGTCTGCATCTTATTCCCAAATGACCCAAGTCTATATAGCAGCTGGGGCAGTCGATCATCCCCTGACTGCAGCTGTAGTAGATTAACCCTTTCTCACTTGGAATAACTGAATCTATTCTCCTTACTTTATACTGAGGTGAAGTTATGTACTATTTTCTTTGTACACTAATATAGACTCATCATGAAATAAACCATGGAAATAGCTTTTCGTATTATTTTTCAAATTAGTCTGCCTATAGTTAGTGAGGATGAAAGAAAAATCCATTATGGTTGACCCAACTATACAATTTATATATATAAGACTTTATAGTCTAACTAACATGTATCGCAATAAATAAATCAAACTCAAGGTATAATGATATTTTATTGAGGGGACTGCTTCAGTTGTGTGGAACATGTTTATCAAATATATAACACCGCATGAACACCAGTTCAGTAGAGCACTATGGACATGGATTAAGTGGGGCTATTTGGATCACTTATTTCCTAAACATTATTCTACTTTATCACTTAATAGACAGACATGTATCTATATACCACAAAAAGCTGTAGAGTTTATGTTAAATGAAAAGAAATGACCAGGGACCCCACCCCTCTAGAGGTTTAAATTATCAGTGCTGGCTATTAAGCATCATGTATTCTTCAATGCTAAATGCAGTGATGTTTTACATATAATGTGCTTTATGGGTCTGTTAAAGTTAGTTTCTTATATATACATATAAAAATCTGACATTAAGGAGGGGGCAGTGGAGGGGGCAGAAGGAGGGGCGCCAGCTCCCTCCATCAAGATGACATGCAAGAGAGAATAAGACAGGACTCGTTTAGACGTCTGACTGGAAGTAGAGCGTCCGCTCTGGGTGAACCTGCACTTTTGTCCTGCTCCTCATATAGACTCTGAAATTGGCACATAACACCATGCCAGATTTTGCTGGAATCTGGAAAATGAAGAGCAGTGAGAATTTTGATGAACTTCTGAAAGCCTTAGGTAAGTCTTATAAATGTGCATTCTCATTATTTTTAACATCACTATGCTAGCCATTAATGCTAAAATGTTTATAAGTACACTTAACAATTTAGAGCTGTTAATTTGCCTTTTTTTATAATACAGACATCTTGCATTTTTATTTCATTAAATTTGCACTGCAAAGGACATTAGGAGTATAGGAATGTATAGGGACTGTTTGCATATTAAGCTGTGTAAGAGATGCAAGGTAAGTGCATACGGAGCAGCTTTTCCACGCAATATAAAGGATTACTATTAAACATAAAATGGACAGCTTTCTAACTTTGAACGTTAAGCTAAAAAGCTGTCAATATGACAGATGAAAGAGCCTACATATAAAGACTGGAATAAGCTGGGGCATGTGTGAAAAGAACCTGATGAAGGATCAGTGGATGCAAAACATGTTGTGCAAGTGCAAAGAATAAAACAACATTGAACTGCTTGGTTATCCAGTGAACTTTTATTTTGATTCGTGAATGAGGGACTGTTAGCATTAATCACAGCAGATTTAAGCAGTTGTAGAGAGGTTTGTTGAGCAACCCTTTTTATTGAATCACTAGCTAGTTTTTTATTTCCACCAGGCAGTCCAGCTTGTATATGCCCAAATGCAGAGTCCTGGTAACCCCAATACAATAATCAGCTATTCGTTTGAATTCTTATCTAAAATCCAAGGTTTCTTTGTTGCTTGATTTTGTCTGCAACATAACTACCCTGAGGTTCACCCAATAACAACTTATATAACATGGTTGCAATAATAACACAATTCACAGAATGTCTTCTTAAAATCAGTACACTCACTGTTGTTTGGTCTTATAACCTATGGCAGCTATTGGTAACTAATCTTGATGCTATGGTAGGTTACTGAATCACCTCTTCCCTTAATACTAGCAAAGTGCCATGTGGGTTTTTACATCTGATCTCTTTTATACAGCACATCCAATCACAAGATTAGGCATTAAACTGCAGTGTTGTTGGGCTTATTCACACAGAACCTTGATGAGAAAAACATTTTTATCTCTTTTTTTTCATATAATCACAATAAACTGCAATAAAATAAAAAATAAACCTAATGATAAAATACATGCAAAACCTATGAAAAAAACCCCATGTAGCATAAACTGCAGGGAGACATCCAGAAAAGATCCTAGTACAGTATTTGTAGGTCAGAATAGATCTTTTAGAGGTTAATTTCTAGGTATTAATGAAAAGACAAGGCAGAAAGATATGCATAGAGGCAGAAGTGTTACAATTTACAGCAGATGCTCTTTCTAGGAACTGGTGAAAGGAAGACAAAGTGATAATATACTTATATGCTTATTATATTTTATTGTTTTATCATCCAATAATATTTAGTTGAGGAGATCTTTGCATAATATGCAAGGTGGTTCTATGTACAAGTTGTTACAATAAGCCAATGATATTCAACTATAACATATTCTCCATAACAGTAAGGATGTGGCAGAAAGAAAGTGAGATCAAAGTATGGAATGTTTTTCAACTTCAATTATTGAAGTGGCTGACGTTTTTCCCTAACCTAATGTGTGATAAAATAAATGAGCTGGGGATATTCCTTTCTTCATTCCATGAGTATATGCAACATGATTGTTTATAACTAAGATTATATATACAGATTATAAATAAGATTTTTCACTATTCCCTTAGCCAGTCTATATGATGCAGCACTGAAACATCACAATAGCCATATACTGTATGAAGATTACTCGAATGTCTGTGATACATTCAGTTGTTGATGACAAACTAGACCTTTGGAAATAAGTGGCTTAATTCAAGGAGTCAATTCCTGCATTAAGGTTACCTATTGTGCTTCTTGAAAGTCTATCAATGCAAGTAACTAGACTGGGCCAATGCAATACATATGGGTACAGCTAAAATAACATGGGGGGAGTTTTATTAAAATCGTAAGAGTTGTTTAAAATCATATTTTTGCAAATGTTAAGTGCTTTTCACAATGGCCAATATTACATTGCTCATTATTGCAAAGCAAAGTTTAGCGTTAACACCTGCTCTGGAGTTTCGTTAAAAATATTTCAGCTCAGAAAAAGTTTTACCATCGCAAAATGTTATTACATACACTACGCATGCTCGCAAAAACAGTTTTGTTGCAAACTTTGCGCTGGAGTCATTGAGGTCTGAAATCGGTCAAGAAGGAAGAAAATCCTGGCTGCCGACATTCCTAATTTTTTTAATGCTAACGAAACATTTTACAGTCCCCATATAAATCATCCTGTCTATAAATACTAGTTATTTTTTGTCTAACCAGGTGTCAATGCTATGCTTAGGAAAGTGGCTGTAGCAGCAGCTTCTAAACCCCATGTTGAAATTCGTCAAAATGGGGACCAGTTCTATATCAAGACATCCACCACTGTGAGGACCACAGAAATCAATTTCACAGTGGGAGAGGAATTCTATGAGGAAACTGTGGATGGCAGGAAATGTAAGGTAATATTCTTTCCATAAAAACCTTTATACAGAATAGTAGAGCTAGCTTATTTTTACAGGATCAGAGAGTGCAGCCACTATCATATCTGAAACATTCATATTAGAATGGTAGTTCAGCAGAAACAAATTAATAATCAATAAATTAAGAAAAGATTTGGTTTAGTAGGGATGGATAGAGTCAAATAACAGTGTGTTGGTTTGGGATATCAAGAAACACCAACAGGACAAACATGTTTATTTCTTCTCAGCTCTTGGTTTAGGCTTATGGCATGCTCTGTGTCCTTTGTCTTAAGCAATGAGTGATGATTACGGCACAATCAATAGATTATCTCCCCAAGATGTAGATTTTGAAGAGATTAACTCTTTTGTTCAAGTCACAGTAACCCTTATATATACCTACCCTTATACATGTCTACAACCCTAATATGTAGATGTATTTCAATGAGAAAAACATCTCTCTGTTTTTCACATGAAAACTCTGATTTGAATCTGGCCCATTTTGTTCGTAAAAGTGAAATTGCACTACAAGTGTCCTAATGCAGTGAACAATTTTGCAATGATGGCAGTCACAAGCAAGGTATTAATAAGAGTGCTAGTACATTCCTGGTACAGCCAAAGAAATATAGGGCTAAAGCTATCATTTCAGTACCATTTTGGTACTGCCATTTTTATGGGTATAATCACCAAGCACCTATGGTTTTCAGTTAATGGTATGGCACAAAATCCTAGTATGTTCTATACTTTCTCAGTGTAGTGCAGGTGAACCTGGTATCACAGAACATACTTTTCACGGGAGTCTCGTTTTTCCATTTTTATATAATTCCCAATTCACCAGGGAGTACTGCATACTACTGCAGATAGCACATGGTCCCTGTAATCAGATAATGCCTAAAGGTATGGGGTATCTCTGCAACTACATGTGAGATGAGCTGCAGTAGAACTCCAACTAGCACCAATCATTTATGGGGATTTTTCCATTGCTCCACAATATAAGGGATCAATGCAGTAATGAAATTTAAAGTTTTCCACAGTTACTAAGCTAATATACAACAGTGCAGTTACTTTAGAATCCAGCATTTGCATTGTTTCTATTACAGTTTAGAATTCTTGGAAAGTCTAACTGGTAGCTGTTATACTTGTTAATAAATGCCAATTACAGTGGATTCATTATGGCACTGCCAGTGCATAAATGGGACACAAATTAGTTGTGCCAGCGCATTAATAGAAAAGTGCCTGCCTGTTGATGTAACACATCGGTGAGTACAATAGCTGAAGGTAGAAAGCGTGTCAGTCCATTAGTATAACAAATGATACACAAGTGGGTTATGACTCAATGTATATTGCTATGGCCGTCAGCTTATACGTGAATTGGTTACATGATTTTAGCAGAGACATTACACAGCCTGCTGTGTGCCATTTATTAATCCTGACAGTGCACCACATGACCCCCTGATTTATATGGCCATCTCTTGTCTGGCTCTTATCCAGACCAAAAGACACAAAGTAATTAGATTCATTTGTTGCTGGCAAGATAAGACATCTGTCAAGCCCAAAACTGCCTAGAACCCTATTATTATTCACATGGTATAATTACTGTGGAAGTCATAAACCCTCTCTGACATTCATGTATAATGTTGTGGGATCAGTTATTATTAGGTATTGAAATGCTAGGAAGAGAAAACGAACCCCATTAGGACTGCAAGTCAGACATAAAGATGGTCCAGGACTCTTTCAGAACATCTAAAATACGTGTACCCGAATAAAAATCTGTAAAGAACAACACCTATATGTGCTCCCAGTGGCATGCCCTGTCCATTGTAATAGGATGACCATGCCCAGATACAGCTGCTTATCAGTTTTGAGCCTTCAGGGAAACAGGAGCTAGATGGATGACATTATAAAAAATGTCATATGAAACATTAACTTATTTAAGGATAGTATCATATAGGTGAATTATTTTGCCAATAACTGACCCAGAATAGAGTACAGGTTAAATTCTCCACCTTCCAGTTCACAAGGAGAGAGAAGTGCATTGTAGCATCCTTGCTTGCTCATACAGAATTTAGAAATATCTAGTAATGGCCATGCTGAGCTTGCCACGTCATGATCTCACATACAGTTAGTACAGAGATTGCACCCAAGCTCACTTGTGACTTTAATGTAAAAAGCACTGATTTTAACAAATGGGACAGAAAAGGGTCCATCTTAGCAGTCTTTATATTATTATCAGTGTTACAACTAGATGATACTGGGCCCAACAGCAAATTAATTTTAGGGCTCCTAACATATCCAGAGGTTGACCTGTTTTACCAACATATATATATATGTTGAAATTGCTCATGAATTAGAGCCTCATGAAGTTCCCCATTAACTCCTGGGCTGCATGGTCTGTAGTTACACCCCTGATTGTTATATATTTATATTGTAAGACAATAGTGTGGCTTGTCATCAGCATAAATAAATACAGTATATAGAGACTACAAGGTCTAAGAATGAAGTTTTAAGGAATTCAGTTGGCGACTTCAAGTGTTGAGACGTTTTTCTGTAAGATGAGGCAAAATGAGCAGTTAGCTGTGACATAAGAAAAGATGTAGCTGATACTGTATTCCTCTGTTGCACACTATCCACTTCTAACTATTGCTCTACACCTACTCTGAAAACTGCAGTTTCTTTTCTGATTTACAGAGTTTCCCTGTTTGGGACAAAGAAAATAAGATTTATTGTAAGCAGACTCTCTTGGATGGAGCAGGACCAAGGACATATTGGACTCGTGAACTTGTGGAAGATGAGCTGATACTGGTGAGCAATGGACAAAAAGTTTTTTTAATGTGTCATACATTTATCAACTATATTTTTTCATAGATTTATTATTTGTAAAAATGTCTATTACAGTATCACTGTCTTTGCTTATTGGAATATATATTTAACACTGTGTTCAGTTTTGTTTTGTACAGTATGTGTGATGAGAGTATCTTTATGAGTAACAATATATAGTAATTGTTTTAGCCCATATAATGGGTTAGTGTAAGATAGCTTTGGTCTACAGTGTTTTTACACTGTTTTTTGTAGGACAGTTACATTTATATTGTAGTTTATGAATTAAAGAAAGTATTTGTGTAAACTTTAATTGCAAGAAAGTATGTATCTGTTAACATACTGAAGAATGGAGTTGCACTGAATTTCAATCTAGGAGTATTACCCACTTCATACTGAAATTTGTAACTTAACCTTACCAATTTTTAACAAGCTCATTCCAATCTAAAGCAAAAAACAGATAGCTTTCCTGGCAAGTGAATAGCATTGCGGCTATTGTAAAAAAAAAAAATGATGCAAGCTTTTATTATAATTGTGGGTCATATCCTGTGAAGATGCAAAACAAAAAAGAGTGACAAAAATAGTGGTGTAAAAATCAATGATGTAATTAAGACAGACCAACTGTTATACTTATGGGTAAACTGAATGAGCAACATCAAATCCACGATTCGGTGCATCCCTATTTTAAATTAATGAGACTATTACAGATCGGGAAGAATTCTCATGAAAGTAGTGTAAAAGCACTGGCATTCAATATTGTTTATTTTTTTGCAGCTTTTTTCGAACTAAAACTTTATTCAAGAATATTGTACTAGGTTACATACAAACCTTAAAGCTTTACAAACTCTACACTGACTTTAACGCTGGAAACTGCTGTGCTATTGAGTATTTGTCAGGTGTTTTTTTTTTTTACAGCAATTCTTTTCACATTAGTCTAAATTACCCTTTTATATAATAGGGCACAATGTTAGCACTGGCGTAGTAACCCACAACAACAAATAGGTAGTAAGTGCTGCCTGTTCATTAGCTGAGATAGGTGACTATTACCTGTTACATAAGCCCATGTACGTGGTACATGGCTTAGCTTATCCCTTTGTAGCCCATCAGTCTCCGAATGTGTATCACTCTGTATTAATTTAAAATTGCAACACTGCATTAGTGTGGTTCACTATATGTTTATGTATTTGTGTGGATTTAAACTTTGTTTGAAGGGACATTGTTGTTATAGCTAAACTAAAACAAGCAGTTGAGGAGGAGTGCTCAGGAAGTGTTTATGGAAGAGGGATCATGAAATCACTGTGTCCCAAGCCTATATTTGCACCTTGATCTAATGCCTGTCTCGCACCTTTGGCTAATGATCCTCCCTGTTGCCATTTACTCAAAGCATGACCGAATACTAAGGTCAATGTGAACATCACATTCGCACAAGAAGGTTTTTGTTCACACTAATTAATAATATCCCTATACAAAGAGGGTGTTGTTATTTGCTCATTAAAATCTTGGCCTAAATGGCTTTTCGTTCTGAAATTGCCTTAATTATTTTTTTTCACCCTGACTAAAAATCACTGTCTAATCATCAATTTGTCCTCAAATGTGCTTTGATCTGCCTAAAAAATTAACATAGAAAATTGGGGGCAACCAGGCACTCTACAATATAACACACAAATGAGAGCACAAGTTGTATTTTCCAGTGTCAAGATAAGTTGCACAGAACCAGTTCAGCTTTCAATAAGGGCAGATTTCCCATCAACTAATCACTTCTTCTTCGGGCAACTTTGGAAAATGAAGCACTTCAAGTGCCGAAGGCTTTTCAGGGAGATGAATCACCCAAAGAAGAAGCAATTAGTCGCCGGGCAACTAAATCTACCTGAAATGCTTTGTGTGTCTCTGCCCTTACAAGTAGGAATGCACCAAATTCAAGGGGGGAAATTCACTAAGATCCAAAAATTCGCTAGCGTTGGCTTCGCTAGCGTTGGCCGCACTTCGCCAGGCAAATTTTCGCCAGCGCTACACAAATTCACTAGAGTGTGAAGTTACACTCAGGTTGGCGAACGGTAGCGTATTTGTGCTAGTGTTACTTCGCCAGGCAAAGCGCAGTTACGCTAGCGATGCCTTATTTGCATACGGTGGGAAATTAAGCGTATAATAGAAGTATACTGTATGTTACAGCCACTACATTACACTACACAAGCCCAGGAAACCTTTAATAAATTAAAGTTGTACTATTGCCCTACATGTGCCCCCTATATAGTTGTGTTGCCATATGTTAGGAAATGTAGGGGGGGAAGGAGGGTAACCCCCCCAAAAAAATGATCTTTTTCAGACTATCACCCTACAATGGTAAAACACACCAGCGTTTTTTTGGGACTTAGAAAAATTTTCAATTTTTTTTTTCAGACTCCTATCTATTGTATTGAACTTCGCCTGGTCTGACCAGGCGAAGTAAAGTCTAGCATAAGTGCTAACGTTCAGGAAAATTTTGATCTTAGTGAATTTGCGCAATTACGATCCTTCGCCAGTGCGCAACTTCGCCTGGTGTAAGAGTGCGAAGTTGCGCAAGCCTATCTACTTCGCTAGCGAAAGTTGCAAAATTACGTCACGCTGGCGAAATAGCTCTAGCGTTAGACGCTTCGTGTCTAAATTGTTTATAGTGTTTTTCTAACTATTTCTCAACATAATTTGTATATATGTAAATTAGGGTTTGGATTTTGGATTCGTCCACATCCATTATGAAAGACATACGATACAGTAGAATCCCAAAAAAGTCAATCCAATGAATACCTAGCAACAAGCTATTGGAATGTCTTGCAAATGTCTTCTGTAAATTAATATGTTTGGTCAGATTTCAAATTGTAAACCAAAACATGCAGATCAGGGAAGGCATTTGTCAATTACATTTTCCCAGATATTTTCATCTGTGTTCCTCCAAGACTGTACCTGTTTAGGAAGTGTGACACATGGAAAGCTCAAGCATCCTCTCAAGTACTTAGGGTTAACCTCAAAAAATAAAACACTAACAATGATACCTCATTGAGATGAACGGCCACCAATAGAATGGGTGGCACTGGATAAAGAGTAAGATTTTACAGATTTGCTATTTGTCAGACAACTACAGAACATTTGTAAAAGTTGTCCCTGGTTGTCTACTTCTCTTAAGCCCATTCAGACATTGAGAATGAACATTAAAAATAGACTACAGTCATTGCACTTGTTATCAAAGCCCCAGTGTCAGGTGTGTTCTGATGAGTTCTGGTGCTGTTATATATAGCTGAAGAAATTCTTAGGGTTTGGTGTTTGTGTCTAGTGGTTTGCCAGGATTCATCCTTGTGCCTAGAATTGAGCATGCTAAAGATATGCATAAACCTGTCAAAAGTTTACTCTGCTGCGCTAAGATAAAGCAGAAAGAAGCAAATGTACAGAGCTGTCTGAAATGGTATAAAACATATTTCATGTTTGTGAAGGTTTAACATCTATCTATCTATACATCTGTTTGTAAAATGTAACCTATATCTCCCTTTAAATGTTACATTATTTATCAAATGAAGGTTAAGGTTGCAATGATGAAATTGCTTGTACCTTTGTGTATTGCAGACATTTGGAGCCGATGACGTGGTCTGTACACGAATATATGTGAGGGCATAAATTATGGTCTCTTCTTCTCAAAATGATCTTCAAAACAGTTGCGTGACCTGGATTCCCAAAACCATCAGCATGGTGTCTGTCAGTGACATAGGGATCATCTTCCTGACACACCAGTCACCTGCATTTTTTTTAAGACAAAAAGTTTTCATTCTCTTGCAAAATCAGACTGTGTTCTTAAAAATGGCTGTTTAAATTTTTTTTAAAAATTGAATTTCAGAGTTGTGAAACAACTATTTCATGAAAAGTTCTGATTCCTTTAAAATGAATCATGCAATCTAAAATGGTGCTTAGTATTTTTATACACAATGTGTGTGTGCCATTAGTTAAGGGAGAAATTCCATAAATAATTGTACACCTAAAATATATTTACATTTTCTTTATAGCTGTGTTTTTTGTCCTAGTTTCTTAAGGACTTGCAGGTTTGTTTACACAGAGACAAAAATATCATAAAGGTTCTCATGTGAAATCCATGCTTTCCCATCCTGTCTGCTGTAAAATGTCTACATTGTATTACCCTTGAATATGCTCCGTTTTAGAATTATATTAATCTGTATACATTTTTAAAATCTTACTAACTTCATCTTCTCTGATTCATAAAAACTGCAAATCCGCTGTCCCAATTAATATATTCATTGTGCACCACAGAAGTGCCTTTTTAAAAGGGTTGCACAAAATTTGGCAATAGGATATACTTTTGCCTCTCAAAATATAGCTAGATGTGTTCTGTACATCAGAATGTTTAGTCTTAGTTTATTATTATAACCCTTTACTATTATAATATTGACATACTTTGAAACACTTTAACTGTCCCAGCAGAGCCTACAATTTCCTATAGGGTTTTGCACTTGCTTAAATTAAAATACATTTTCATTCAACTCTACCCTTTAACAGAAATGTAATATTGCAGTTTGGCATTTTTTTAATTGTAGGTATGCATACCTGCCAACATACTCAGCTTAAAATGTGAGGAATTTTGGCCATTTTCTGTCTTAACTGCCTCCTATTGTCCATGAAAAAGGGAAAGTTTACAGGGTTTTGGCAATCTCTTAGAATAAAAGAAAAAAAATATTTATCAATATTAAACAAAGGTACATTTCAAAGTATAATAGGCAATTATATAGGGATTATTAAAACTGGAGTTGTCATCAAGCATTATCATCAGTATTATATTATTATAATATATATAATTATAGTATTAAGTATGATTGCTATTAACTTTAAACAACAGTTCAGTGTAAAATAAAAACTGGGTAAATACATATGTTGTACAAAATAAAAAATCTACTGGACTTATAAAAAAGAAAAACAATTTGCGGCGCTGTGCACCGATGTGCGCCTCCTGTGCGCACATGCATGCCGTGCGGCTCCTGTGTGAGCATGCCCGTCTCCGTGCGTGAATGTGCAGCATCGCAGATGGAGGCCAGGGGGTCTGGAGGGGGGCCCTGGACAGCAGACCCAGTGGGCCCTGGGCCCCCCAGTCCAACGCTGCATGTGGCCTCTTCTTAAGTCACTGATTGGTTACTGCCTGGTTAACAATCAGTGGAAACCAAGACAGCTGAAAAGGAAGTAGTGTTCTGACTTTTATGTTAGGCATTCAGTCACTCCAGCCTTTATACATTACAATTTTGGCTAACTAACTATATTGAAAACATTTTTTTTTTTTTCTACAGCCTATCTATTTACCCAGTTTATATTTTAATACTGAACAATTCCTTTAACGGCCAATGACAACAAACGTTTTTCTTAAATTGATATAGCATTTAATGAAAGTAGTCTATTTGAAGTTATAGTCTGATTTTCATTAGTGTGTTTACCAGTCCTTGCTATGTTACAAGAACACCATTGGGTCTCGTGCATAGCAAAACTTTAAATGAGGGCTCATTTATGAACACAGCTGCATGTACAGTTGTGCTAAAAATGTATCCGTTTATTGAAGCTATTCATTAAACAAGGGGGTTTCTTAACACCCTCCTCATAATTCTGCCAAGCAAAATTGCACCTGACCATAACCAGCCTGTCTGACGAATTACATGTCATTGTGCTATGAATGCTATGAAAGTAGCATATTAGCATACTTTTATTCCATAAACACAGAAAGAATGGCATTTATTTTTACAAACTGATCTCTAGATTAGCAATGGTTAAAACAATGATGTTTTGGGTAAAAAGGATCTATATATATATCCATTAACTTTCCTTCACCAGAGAATGTCACAACAACTTTTGCTCTTGTGAAGCAGAAACGTTGATTGCTCTTATCACAAGTGGCTGCCTCTTCAAATTAGCTCATAAAAGCACCAGGAGAGTGAGCCACAAATATTGCCCTTGCTTTCTGCAGTTAGTAGGATGTCACAATGTAAAACGTGATATAAAATACAGGAAGAGAGAGCAAAAAAACACAAATTAGGACAACCCATTAGCTGAGAATTGTGCACTGAGATGCGAAAAAAAAAAAACATTTCTTCCCCATAAAAAAATTTAACGGTTATGGCTATAGCTATATACTCTAGGTCTGTATTTTTATATTAGGTCTTGATTAGATTTCTTCTAGAACAATATTCTGGGAATCAGCTTTGTAACAACATTTGGTTTTTAATTTTTATGCACCTAATATCAATTACTGTTCTCAACCCATAGTTTAGAACAAATTTATTATAAAAAGAAAATCCATGCCTTTAAATTGATAATAAAAAAATATACATTTAAATGATTTATTGCGTGCTTGCCACCATATAAATGGGTAAAATAATCAGTGAAGCCGAAAGGAAGAAAAAGAAGCAGGAAAAAAATCTTCCTGGCTTGAATTGATTTGTTTTTTTTTTTTAATTTATTTATTTGACGTTCTATATTTTCTTTAATTGACAAAAGTCAGGATAATTGATGGGAATGTATAATTTTTCACTGAGTTTGTAAACAAATATGCAGGGAAGCTTTGGGATACTACTAATATTATTTAATTATGTCCAATGGTAGCCCAGCCATGTATACTGTATGTAGAATCATGGTAAAAAAAAAAAAAATTGAGTTCTGGGCCACTAGTACCAAGACAGCATTTCATAAGGACACAGTCTGTCTCTAAAATTGTCACTGCCATAGGGGTCTGGAGAAGAAAGATAGCACCAACCCCTTAAAGGAGAACTAAACCCTAAAAATGAATATGGCTAAAAATGTCATATTTTACATACTGAGCTTATTGTACCAGCTTTTGGTATCTCATTAGCAGAAATGATCAAGGACTTCAAACTTATCACAGAGGGTCACCATCTGCGACACTCACATGCTCAGTGTGCTCTGAGAAGTTGTTGAAAAGTTAAGCTTAAGGGTCATCACAAATTTATACGCAGAAAATGAGTTTGGCCTGTAAAATAAGCTGATGCTACAAGATTAAATTCTGATGCATATTGCACTGGTTTCTGTGACAGCAGCACAGGGCATGTACAATGAATCAGCAAAAAAGGAGATGGGGAGCTACTGGGGCATATACCAAGGCATAGATGTGGTTGCCTTGGGCTGGTAGAGAAACTTAAAACATAATGTACATAATTTCTAGCCTACTTCTTTAGTTAGGCCTTAATTCTCCTTTAACCAACCATTTATATGCTATGTTCTTTGTATTGTATACTGTGCCTTTGATTGATTTCTCATTGCCATGCCATAACTGTTAATTTGTAAACATATTTCAATAAAATGCCTGTATATTACATTTTCCGTGATAACAAGGCTAACACATTTTTATTCACCTAGAGAAATGTATGGGAATATTTAAGATCTTTCAAGATCATGGTAGGGAAAAGCAACGGCAAACAGAAGAAACATCTTGAACTAACTGTGTTTTCTGCAATTGATAGCTTTCTGTTTTTTTCCAGTCCTGTTTTAAAAAACACTAACATCTTTTTTTTTTTATATACAAACTGTTTTTTTTTTTTTTTTTTGCAAAAAATAAAGCTCCTCAGGTTTAAAGGAACAGTTAAGTGTAACTCTGAGTTAGTCACCCACTGGGGCCAAATGGGACATTACTGTTCACTGGTCAGTGAGTTTGCAATTGATCCTTAGCATGCAGCTCCAATTCATGGAGTCATGTGCCGCCCCCCCCAAGTCACTGATTTGTTACAGACTGGTAACCAATCAGTGGAGACCTAGAGAGCTGCAAAGTAGGGAGTAGTGTTCTGGCTATTATGTTACACATCCAGTCACTCCAGTCTTCATACATTACATTTTTACCTAGAAACATTTTATTATTTTGCACAGTCTAGGGGGCAAAATTCACTAAGCGGCAAAATTGCGCTAGAGTTGCCTTCACTAACGTTCGCCACACTTTGGCAGGCGAATTTTCGCCAGCGCTACGCAAATTCACTAAAGTGCGAAGTTACGCTAAGGTCAGCGAACGGTAGCATAGTTGCGCTAGTGTTACTTCGCCAGGCAAAAGCGCATTTACGCTAGCGATGCCTAATTTGCACTACACAAGCCCAGGAAACCTTTAGTAAATAAAATAAAGTTGTCCTATTGCCCTAGATGTGCCCCCTATATAGTTGTGTTGCTATATGTAAGGAAATGTAGGGGGGAAGGAGGGTAACCCCAAAAAAAAAAAATTTGCTCTTTTTCAGACTATCACCCTACAAAAGGTAAAACATGCCAGCGTTTTTTTGGGACTTAGAAAAAAAAAATTTCAATTTTTTTTTTTTTCAAACCTGACCTGGCTAAGTAACGTCCAGCATAAGAGGTAACGTTCAGTAAAATGGTCATGTTAGTCAATTTGCGTAATTACGATCCTTTATCAGTGCGCAACTTCGCCTGGAGTAAGGGTGCGAAGTTGCGCTAGTCTATCTACTTCGTTAGCGAAAATTCGAGTTGATGTTAGTGAATTTGCATAGTTACGATTTGACGTCACGCTGGCGAATTAGCACTAGCGTTAGACGCTTCGCGCTTTAGTGAACTTCCCCCTATCTATTGCCCCAGTTTTGATTTTTATACTGAAAAATTCCTTTAGGGCCCTTACACACGGGTGTTTTTACCAGCGCTCCTCTGCGTTCCGTTTTAATGCGTTCAGCCGCAGGAGAGCGCAGGTATAGACGCACTCAATTATTTTCAATGGGGCTGTACTCACAGGAACGCATGTAGGTGCCAAACGCAGGTTCAGACGCAACATGCTGCATGTTTCCTGCGTTCGGCGCCTACATGCGTTTGTGTGAGTACAGCCCCATTGAAAATAATTGAGTGCGTCTATACCTGCGCTCCCGTGCGGCTGAACGTAGCAAAACGGAATGCAGGGGAGCGCAGATAAAAACGCCCATGTGTAAGGGCCCTTAAGGTGGCAACAGCCGAAAGATTAGGCCCTCCATACAATTGCAGCACCATTCCCCTAAAGCCTGCTGGAGATTGTCTATTTAGTTGTAAAAAACTAGCGTTTATAATCTGCAGGGAAATTAAAGAATTCCCTCTCCAATTTCTCTTTTCAATGGCTTTTGCAAAGTCATTGGAGCAAGACTACGGTGTTGTTGAATTTAATTAGAGATTCAGTTCAAACAGACAGGGGTTATTTACTAAAATCCAAATTTATCTCATATTTTATTAAAAAGATAAATAAATGACCGAACTTCCATGCCTGATTTTATCTTATTTATTAATGAAAAACTCAGGGGCAGATTTACTAAGGGCCGAATTTTAGAAGTAAAAAAACTTTTAAACTCAACCTCAAAGTTTTTTAAAGGGCTTTTCCGATCAAAAATTGACCTATTTCAATTGAACAGGTCCATTTTTGATAGAATAAAAAAATCGTTCGAATTGTTCGATTCGATCGAACGATTCTCTGCAAAATTCTACGAATTCTTGGAACTTAGAACATTTTTCAGGACAGGTTCTATGAGGTCCCCCATAGGCTAAAAAGGCAATTACAATTTTCTAATTGTTTCAATTCAAATAGAATTTTGGGCTATTCCATAGCCGAAGTAGCCCCAAATTACTTTGAAATTCGAACTTTGACCTTTAGTAAATGTGCCCCTCAATTTCAGATCATGATTATAAAATCGAGCCTAATTTCTCTCATTTCTGGGGGTTTTTTCCAGAATTTTTTTCTAGTGAAATTTTTTTTACATTTTTCAAGATTTCACGACTCAACTAAGTATACCATAGTTACATAGTTAAATTGGGCTGAAAAAAGACAAAGTCCATCAAGTTCAACCCCTCTAAATTAAAACCAAGCATACACACACACACCCCTCCACTCTTTCACACAAACCATATATGCCCACAGCTATACTAAATGTAGAGTTTAGTATCAAAATAGCCTTTGATATTATGTCTGTCCAAAAAATCATCCAAGCCCCTTTTGAAAGCATCAACAGAATCAGCCGGCAGTGCATTCCAGAACCTCACTGCCCTCGCTGTGAAGAACCACCTACGCTGCTTCAAATGAAAGTCCTTTTCTTCTTGTCTGAAGAGGTGGCCTCTGGTGCGGTGATTCTCTTTATGGGTAAAAAGGTCCCCTGATATTTGTCTATAATGTCCTCTATTGTATTTGTAAAGTGTAATCATGTTCCCTGGCAAGTGCCTTTTTTCCAGAGAAAACAACCCCAACCTGGACAGTCTACCCTTTATGTCTTCTGTCCCTCTAACCAGTTTAGTTGCACGTCTCTGCACTCTCTCCAGCTCATTTACATCCCTCCTAAGGACTGGAGTCCAAAACTGCACTGCAATTCCAGATGAGGTATTACCAGGGATTTATAAACAGGTATAATTATGTTTTCATTCCTTGAGTTTATGCCCTTTTTTATGCAGGACAGAACCCAGGGTCAGACTGGGCCAGTGGGAGACAGGAAAAAACAGGGTGGGGCTCAGTTCTTATGTGCCCCACTAGCCCAGGACCATTCCCTACCAGCCCAGGTTGGCTGGTTTTCCACGAAATTGGGCAACTTATTTTTAACTGAACACATTGGGCTATATTTGGGCTACCTTTGAAGTTGCTTGTTTTGGGCTGGTTTTGGGACCGATTTTGGCTGGTTTGCAAAATTATACCTAGCAACCCTGCAGACCACCCTAGTCCGAAACTGTACATGCTTGTGCCCTGCAAAGTAGTTTTCTGAATTGCTGCAGGTCCCTGATCTCAAATGCTTAATTCTTACTTGGTCCAAAGTAAAATGAAGAAAAGCACAACTGAAGCTGTGCTTGTCTCAAAAGCAAAACTTAGCATTTTCTCACTTTGCATTCAACACTTTTGTTAAACTAACATATCTGTGGTTACTGTTTTAAAGGAATTGTTCAGTAGAAAAACTGGGTAAATAGATAGGCTGTGCAAAATAAAAAAATGTTTCTAATATAGTTAGTTAGCCAAAAATGTAATGTATAAAGGATGGAATGACTGGATGTCTAATATAATAGAACAGAACACTATTTCCTGCTTTTCAGCTCGGGCAAATTCACGGAAATTCACTAGCGAAGCCTTTGCCGCAATTCACCAGGCGAATTTTCGCCCACTAATTCACTAAAATGTGAATTTGCGCTCAGGGAGGCGAAAAGTAGCGAAGTTGCGCTACCGTTACTACATCAAGCAAAGCGCATTTATGCTACCGATGCCTAATTTGCATATGGAAGTTAAACATATAATAGAAGTATATGTTACAGACACTACATCAGTAGAATGGGCATCTAAGTGAATTAGCGTAGTTACATCCCTTCGTCAGTGCACAAATTAACCTGGTGTAAGGGTGCGAAGTTGCGCTAGTCTATCTACTTCGCTAGCGAATTTTCACCAGGGACACTGTTAGTAAATCAGTGAAATTACGTCACACTGGTGAATCAACACTAGCGTTAAACGCTTTGAACTTTAGTGAATTTGCCCCATACCTCCCAACTGTCCCTTTTTGGGAGGGACAGTCCCTCTTTTGACAGTTCAACCTGCAGTCCCTCATTTGTACTTGGAAGTCCCTCTTTTCTCTGCACTGAACAGCCAGAAAAAGAAAAAGTTTCTAACTGAATTGGCTTTTGACAGAGAGCCCAGAACAGCTAACAGGTGCAAATAAGATACTTTATAAAAATTTTGAGCTAAGACAATAAGTAATTGTAACAGGAGAAATATTTTCAAACTTTCATCTGCCAAATTTTGTAAAATAAACATGGTAATTAGGGGGTTTGGCCACAAAAATGGGCGTGGTCAAAAAATTAGCCACACTACTTGCACAAAAAAATGTTGTCCTTTTTACTTCCAATTTTGCCCCTTGGTTTCCACGGACTGGTTACCCTGGTTATCAGTGACTTCATTGGGGCCATATGGGTCATAGTTGCTTCTAAATCTGAACTGAATGCTTAGGATCAATTTTAAACAGTTATGGCCCATGTGCCCCCCCTTAAAGTCAGTCACTGACTAACTCATAGTAGAGCTGAACGGTAGGAAGTTAGACATACAGTCACTCCAGCCTTTATAAATTAAATTTTGCCTGACTAGCTATATTACTTACAAACATTTTTATTTTGCACATACTATATATTTGTACAGTTCTGACAAGGTGGGGGGATTTAAGGAGTAACACAGGAGAACAGAGGACATTAAAGTAACTGCTCGTACTGAATACTAAGCTAGTATTTACCTGTTCATGGCGATGAATAATTTGATAAAAGCTCGTTTCCTGGCAGAGCAGACTTTGGCTCACTCTGTGCTTAGTGAGTGCCATCCTTCCAAAGAATGATGTAGGCATTCAACACACACTACATACTGAAAAATACAAATGGTAAACATGATTTTAAACGTGTTTTTCACATTTTGCAAATAAATTAGAATTGTTCACTTGCGGTCTCAATAAAGTTATTTGAGTTAAAAAAAAAACATACGCACACATGATGTCACCAGCTGCTTCCCTGGCAGTGTCAACATGGCGTATGCAAGAGGAGATAGGGAAAGTGAGGCAGGCACAGGGACAACAAGGGTGAGACACGCCGCTGTGTATTATAACTATGACGCTGCTCGCTTGTACTCGGATATATATGTTCTATAATCAAATCGTCTGTATGTGGGGTAATAACTGTTGTGGTTGCGGGCTTCCTGCCCAGGCTTTTTTCTCTGCTTTCATTTTAGTCCATGCTCCTTTCTTTACATTTATTATGTCTAATAATCCGTCTAATGTAAGCATCCTATTTTAATTTTATTACTGTTTTATTCTCCATGGGACTATATATATCTATCTATCAATCTATATATATATATATAATTTCCCTGTTAGTCTTTATCAGCAGTTGTTTACTCATTCTTCATATATATTCTTCCTGATTCTTCTATTTATTGATATGTGTATACTATTTATTCCCCATGGGACTATATATATATATATATATATATATATATATATATATATATATATAT
>CM044435.1:82658539-82694124 GCA_024363595.1 Xenopus borealis | reverse complement strand
TCTTCTCCCTGTTCCTACCTACTCCATACTGGTTTCCTGGGCACAAGACACCCTTGCCTTTAAGACTTGCACCTTCCCCCTTCAGACTCTACAGCGCCCCCTACCCAATCCTTGACAGATACCAGATGAGAGGGAATCTGGCAAAAACTTAACTAAACTCCTGAAAGGTCACCAATCACAGTCAAAATCAAAGACCTGTTAACAATCTAACCAGTATATTTAACAAAATTAATTCATGACCTGGATGAATGAGAATCTTCATAGTCATAATCTAAAAAGTACAACCTAAACATGTTTAATCAAACTATATACAGTTTATTGAAAAAAATCCTTTACAAATGAGTTCACGAGCATGCTCAGATTGTAGCACTGTCCTGGCTATTCTACCCAGAATGCTTAACTTTAGTAAACTCCTCCAATAGAATTATCACAAGATTTCCCTGTCTTGTCCCCTGCTCGTGGTGTCATGCAAATGAAGGGCGCATACTAACTTCCAGAAGGTGGCAGCACTACTAACACAGCAGATTGGAAAATAGCTTAGAAGGTTTATTAGGCAACCAAGAAATTTCAACTGAGCATGTACGAGATTTCAGAGCTACAGTTGGCTGTGAAGATATAAGTAGGAGGAGTCAGTGAAGTCCAAGATGCCTGCCTCAAGTCCAACTGCAGTGCAGATAGGGAAGATTCTGCAGATGGTATAGTGAGCTGATGATTTACATTATACAAACAATTCCAACTTTTTTAAAAATCCGATTTCTTGAACTTTCACATAGTGATTTTAGTTATGATTGGTGCCCTTTAAGTACTTGGTGTATTCCATAAGTCCCTGGTGCCTGTTTTGCATGAAATTTGCTCTAACTGATAACTCTTTGTAATACTAAGAGTTAAATCTTGCATTATTAAAGGAGAAGTAAACCCAATTGGTGCTAAAATCCCTTCCCCTCCCCTGTGTTGCCCCTCTCCCTCCTCCCCCCCTGGGCAAATGCCCCTAAGTTACTACTTACCCCTCGGCGCAGGTCCTGTCCACGGAGTTCACAGTATAGAGTCTGCTCTGTTTAGTGCAATACATTTCTTAATTAAAACAATATGTAAAAAATATGTTCTGCGTAAGCCCCATTCATTAAACTAATGCTGAAAAGTGGGTAATATTGCTCCTTTAACTTCTGTGTTCTCAGTTTAAATCTATCTCACAACAATTCTTCCTTATTTTTTTTTTAAATTGCCCATAAGGAATTTTATCAATCCATATTTTGTTATAGCTACAAGCTAATATTTAGTTGTTAACATCCAACTTTGTAAAGTACTTGAACATGTCCTGAAATGTTTCATATAACGTTATAAATTGATATCAGTAGGGTTACAATTTCTCACATTTCAAATTTGTATCGTTATTTTTACTTTAATATTTCATACCAATGTTTTTATGACGTCGAAGTCCTTAGCCTCAGCAAATCTTTCCCTATTGGCAGGGTACTAATGAAGAACTAGAATATTTTGTAGTGAGTGATATCACAAGAGTGCCATAGTGGTACACAAAGCACAGTGGTATATATATTTTGATACTGACTATTACACTTTAGTATAGTTCATGAATTAAATGTTACCTTTATTTATACGCTGTTCAGATCTGAAGCACACTGTAGCCATCATTTACTGAATTTATGCCAAAGTCCTTTGGAGCCATTAGCTTCTAATATAATCCTATTAGTTGCTTAACTGTATTTATAGAAAAGCAGTGAGCCGCAGATATTGCCTAAGGCAGCAAAAAGTTTAAAGGGCTCCTAAAACCTAAACAACTTTCCAATTCACATTCATTACGTAATTGATATTTGTAATTGTTCTTGATATTGAATGCATTATCTTTCTAGATGTTTATATTATCTGAACTCTTTGCTCTGACTCCCAAAACATTGTTGCAAGTTAGCTAAATAAAAGTAATTAAAAGACCTACAGGTAACCTGTTTTATGTTTGTTTTAAAAGTCTAATTCAGAAAACAAAAACAGCTTTTGGATACAACTGCCAGAAAAAGGCCAAAGAACTGAGGAGACAAAACCATTGTATAATGCTTGCGCTGTATTCCAGGGGGGGGACTCCCAGATTCAGACTGATATTCAAAATAGCTCCTGGCCTTTCAAATACAGAGGCCCAAACAGCCCCATTGAATGGTGATGGTCTGTGGCATCTTGCAGTAGCTCCTCTGGCAATTACTGGAAGTTTGGGCATGTGAACTCCTCCAGAGTAGGGTGTAAATACAGAGCTTGCACCTGGAAGCAAAATTTGTTTCAAAGGAGCATAAATAGTGTTTGAAGAAATGAGGGAAGTACAAGTGTTTGAGTGATTGCCTGTATTATATGTTGGTGGGAGCCTTTCTATTGTTTGTAGCCTTGAATATTGTGCTTTGTATGATCTTGAATATGTAAATGTTTGTATTGTCAAGGGAGGGGTCAGGAACAACTGTGTCCTTAGCAATAGGGATGTGCTGAATCCAGGATTCGGTTCGGGATTCGGCCTTTTTCAGAAGGATTCGGATTTGGCCGAATCCTTCTGTCCGACAGAACCGAATCCTAATTTTCCTATGCAAATTATGGGCAGGGAGGGAAATTGCGTGACTTTTTGTCACAAAACAAGGAAGTAAAAAATGTTTTACCCTTTCCACCCTTAATTTGCATATTCAAATTATGATTTGTTTCAGTATTTTCTGAAGGGTTCGGCCAAATCCGAATGATTCAGTGCATCCTTACTTAGGAATATAGCTAGTCACCTGCTTGATTATTTACATTATTAAATACGCTAATTTTGGTTTGAAACTTTATCATAGCACAGTAATCTTTAAATGTTCACATGTAATAGATCAGGGCTGTCCAGCTGGAGATCCATGGGATGGATGTGACCTTCCAATTTGTTTCTTGTGGCCCCCAGTCTGCTCAAAGGCTCCATAGACTTCACTGTAATGACATCATTAATTTAATCCAGCCCTCAAACACGTTATATTAGAAATAATCAGCCCTCTACTTGTAGTAAGTTAGACTGCACTATATTATATAATAGGAATGGTTGCAGTTTGCAGCATTTTGCCTCAATGACCTTTCATTATATTTTTTTGCCTAGGTCAGAAGCTGCTATAGTTATTAGTGTGCAATGCAGTTCCTAGACCCTAGGTATGTGTTAGATTTTTCATTCAGTTCCATCCGTCCTGGCCCCACATAGGGGTGAGGTCCCAGGTCCTATTCCTGCCTGTTGCCCCAGTGGTGGCTCTGGTACTACCCATATGACATTACTATTCACAGAATCTGCTTGATCAAACTGCATCTTAAGAAAAAAAAGTTCTAAAGGCTAAGCCGAAAATGCTCACTTTATCACCACCCAATGTAGTACATTTTTATGTTTCTGAAAGTTCAGAACCAAGCTGTCGTTACATAGTTAAAGTAGTAGCTTATTAGGATGTCTTGCTTATGTTGGTCCCACTAATACTTTTGGTATTTGTCTGTACTTTTATACAATTTTTTCTCCTGCAGGTGTGGGTGGAATAGAGTCTGAAGCCGCAATGCTAGGAGTTCCTATTACCCTGACCTTGCCAGAGGTCGTTGGTTGTGAACTAACTGGCACTATTAACCCTCTTGCCACATCTATAGATGTTGTTTTAAGCATCACAAAGGTGAGATGAAGTCCTCACAGTTCCTTATAATGTAATAACTATGCTTGCCTATCTAGTAGAAATTAAGTGCCACACATCTTCATAATTTCATATTCTTAGTTAATATTTGTATTTATTAGTTAAATTACTAATTTGTTATTCTGTCCCAAAGCACCTGAAACAAGCTGGTGTTGCAGGCACATTTGTGGAGTTCTTTGGGAATGGGGTTTCTCAGTTGTCTGTTGCGGACCGCACTACTATAGCCAACATGTGCCCAGAGTATGGTGCTACAGTGGCATTCTTCCCTGTGGACAGTGTAACCTTGCAGCACTTAAAGCAGACAGGTAAGACTTCTATAATATGATTTTTCTTGTTGTAAAATGTTAACATCAGTTCTTCAGGTCCCCACCCACTTTTTATAGAGGTAAAAAAATCAAACCTTGAAAGTCATTGTGTAAGTCACATGCATTTGCTTGTAAATGGGCACAGCACTATTAAATAACTAAAGATCAAATGAAGCATGCTCCATGTGCATAAAGAGGATTATCACTGTAGTAAACTTGTTGTGAAGATAAGTCTTTTACCTGGTATTTTGTCTTAAAATATGATCAGATTAAAGGAGTTAAACTAGTTGTTCACCTTAAAATTAACTTTGTGTGATGTAAAGCTTGATACTCTGGGTTTCATTTTTTATTTTCTGTGGTTTTGAAGCTACAATATTTAGCTTTTTGTTTAGCAGCTCTTCATTTTTCAATTTCAGAAGCTATCTAGTTACTAGTATCCAATTAACTGAGCAATCAGTCAGTGGTTTTATTGAAACACTGGAATATGGAATAGGAGACGGCCTGAGTAGAAAGATTAGTTATAAAAGTAGCTATAACAATAAGCTAGTGATCCCCCATTTGAAAGCTGGAAAGGGTCAGAAGAAGAAGGCAAATAATAAAATAAAAAGATAAAAAACAGTAGGGATGTACCGAATCCACTATATTGAATTCGCCCGAACCCCTGAATCCTTTGCAAAAGATTCGGCCGAATACTGAACCGAATCCTAATTTGCAAATGCATATTAGGCATGGGAAGGGGAAACATTTTTTACTTCCTTGTTTTGTAACAAACAGTCATGCGATTTCCCTCTCCGCCCCTAATTTGAATATGCAAATTAGGATTCGGATTTGGTGCATCCCTAAAAAATAGTGGTGCTTTTTACAGTGTAAGTATACCCACATCCAGCCTCAATTGGGTGCAACTAAATTCAGGCAGAATAAGTGGTATAGCAAGTGAGTGAGGGAACACATCCAAGTAGTAACTCTCCCCAGTACCTGTGGGCATACCTCCCAATTGTCCCGTTTTCTGTAGGACAGTTATGATTTTGACAGCTCAGCCTGCAGTCCCAGGTTTCCTACTGAAATGTCCCGACTTTCTCCAAGTCATCTTGGGGGACACAGGGACAATGGGGTATAGCTGGTATCACTAGGAGGCAGGACACAACCTTAAGAAAGAAACTGGCCACAGCCTGGGTGAGCCGTGCAATGCAATCCTGGTCTGACTCTCTCTTCACTGCTATTGCTGATGGAGCTTCTCTCCATGAACTTTCCCAATGGGCTTCCCAAATCAAGGAAGCGAACGATTACATTTGTGAAGCGTCTCTGGATGCAACACAGGTCGTCAGCAGAGCTTCGGCACTCGCAGTAGCTGCCCGCCGCTCCCTCTGGATGAAACTATGGTCAGCCGACCTTTCCTCCAATAAATCGCTGACCTCCATCCCTTTAAAGGGTAAACTTCTTTTTGGGCCCGACCTTGACAAGATCATCAGTCAAGCCACCGGTGGCAAAAGTACTCTACTACCGCAAACCAAAACACGTTCCTCCCTTCGAAAAGGAAGGTTTTTTTCGTGGCTCTCCGTCCAAAACCACGAGTTCAACACCTCCACGCCAGGCCTTCACAGGCAGAGGGCAGAATCAGAAGCTTTCCTCAAAGACCACTGACAAGTCTTCCACGGCATGATGCCAGGTACAATCCGACCTCTATAGGAGGGAGATTGTTGCACTTTTCCGAAGCATGGATTGCAATTATTCAAGACCTTTGGATTCACGAGGTTGTTACTCGAGGCTACCACATAGAGTTCGCCTCAATGCCACCACACAGATTTTTCATGTCTCGACTTCCTCCGGAATCCACAAAGCGAGAAGCCTTCATTCAGGTTATTTCAAACCTGCTCCAGGCAGAAGTTATTACTCCGGTGCCTTCAACCGAACTCTTCCAGGGATATTATTCCAATTTATTCATGGTGCCAAAGAAGGATGGGTCGGTGCGCCCCATCCTAGATCTCGAAGAGCTAAACAAATTCATACGCACACGAAAATTCAAGATGGAGTCCCTAAGATCCGTGATCGCAGCAATGGCTCCAGGGCAATTCCTCATGTCGCTCGAAATAAGGGATGCCTACATGCACATCCCCATTTTCCCTCCACACCAGAAATACTTGCGCTTTGCATTTCAAAATCGCCATTTTCAATTCACAAGTCTACCCTTCGGCCAACGGGTATTTACCAAGATCATGGCGGCTGCTACAGCAGGGATTCGCAAACAAGGAATCTCCATCACCCCTTATCTGGACGACCTAATCAAGGCTCCGTCTCTTCAAGGCTCAACGAGCACTCCAAATCTCCATGAACAAACTCAGGGAAATGGGGTGGGTCCTGAACTTAGAAAAGTCATCCCTAACACCCAGTCAGTCTATGAACTTCTTGGGCATGAGGTTCAACACACAGACAAGGAAGATATCGCTCCCACCAGAGAAAGTGACTCACCTCTGATCGCTAGTACGAAATTTGCTTCAGAAGCCGCGACACACGGCGAAATTCTGCATGAAGGTGTTGGGAGTCATGGTCTCTACCATAGAAGTAGTTCCTCTCGCTCAGTTCCATCTAAGAGACCTCCAACTGAACATTCTCAATGTATGGAATCTTAGATCCCTACTACAAAAGATCCCGCTCTCTCCTCAAATGAGGCTATCCCTTTGCTGGTGGTTAGATCCGAATCACCTCTCTCGGGAGAACCCTAGGGGAACCCCTTTGGTGCATCCTCACCACAGACGCAAGTCTATTCGGATGGGGAGCAGTTCTAGAGAACAGAACAGCACAAGGGAAGTGGATTCCAACCGAAAAACTTTTGGAAATCAATCTGCTCGAAATGCAAGCAATACGACTAGCCCTGATCCATTGGCAACAGGAACTGAAGGGACAGTCCGTAATCAGACAACTCCACGGCGGTAGCTTACATCAACCACCAAGGGGGAACAAGAAGCAAAGCAGCCCTGAACGAGATCATACTCATCTTCAGCTGGGCAGAGACCCACCAAGTCCAACTGTCCGCCATCTACATCCCAGGCCTACAAAACTGGGAGGCACACTTCCTAAGCCAAAAGTCCTTAGACCCCGGCGAGTGGTCGCTAAAAGACAAGGTCTTCCAAGAAATAACAGAGATGTGAGGAATTCCGGAGGTTGACCTGATGGCAACCAGGCACAACAGGAAGGTTCCAGCATTCCTAGCCAGATACAGAGACCCACTGGCTCTAAATGTAGACGCTCTGACCACCGCTTGGGAATTCAGTCTGGCCTACGCCTTCCCACCTCTAGCTCTCATTCCCAGAACTCATTCAGGAAGCTGCAACGAGAACAGACCACTCTCATTCTGATTGCACCAAGGTGGCCTCGAAGGGCGTGGTTCACAGACCTGCTCAATCTCTCCGTAGCAGAATCATGGACTCTGCCTCCACTTCCAGACCTTCTCTCTCAGGGACCTATTCGCAATCCAAATCCAACAAGCCTAAATTTGACGGCATGGCTCTTGAGCCGAAAGGGTTTCTCCAGGGCTGTGGCACGCACAATGTGCGCAGCCAGAAAACCAGTCTCAGCCAGAGCATACCACAGAGTTTGGTCCACCTACCAACAATGGTGCACCAGGCATAAAACCAGTCCTTCTCTGTTCCCAATATCCTGGATTTCCTTCAGGAAGGGCTTTCCAAGGGCATGTCACTCCGCTCCCTCAAATCTCAGCTTTCCGCCCTGTCAGTCCTTTTCCAAAGAAGACTAGCACTGATCCCAGATGTCAGAACCTTCATCCAAGGGGTGGCACACCTGGAAGACTTTTCCTCTTAGCCATCTCCTCAGAGAGACGTGTCTCAGAACTCCGTGCTCTATCCTGCAAACCGCCCTTCCTTATTTTCCACTGTGATTGAGCGGTCCTTCGCACAATCCCTTCCTTTTTGCCCAAGATTGTTTCAGACTTTCATCTGAACCAAGAAATAGTTGTGCCATCTTTTTGCCCCGCACCAGCTAATTAAAAAGAAAAGGCTCTCCACACTCTGGATCCAGTGAGAGCACTAAATTTCTACTTGCACAGAGCCAAAGACATCCATAAGTCGGATTCCCTACTAGTTTTCCCTTCGGGACCACACCAAGGAACCACGGCCACAAAACAGGCCATATCCCATTGGATCAAGCAAGCTATACTACGAGCTTACACAGCACAAGGCCAGGAACTTCCAAGTAGGGTCACGGCTCACTCCACCAGAGGGGTAAGTACATCCTGGGCGTTCCAAAATCAAGCCTCAGTGGAACAACTGTGCAAAGCTGCAACGTGGACCTCGGTCCACTCCTTTTCCAAATTCTACCACTTTGCGGCCTCTGACACCTGCTTTGGCAGAAACGTGCTTCAGGCCGCGGTGGTTACCTCAACATAGGCCTCTTCCCACCCGTTCCTTAGGGGACAGCTTTGGTACGTCCCCATTGTCCCTGTGTCCCCAAGATGACTTGGAGAAAAGGAGATTTTGTGTACTCATCGTTAAATCTCTTTCTCTTCAGTCTCTTGGGGGACACGGCTTCCCGCCCTGGATTGAGGCCTTCACTCCGTCAGACATGATACTGTTAATGTTACAGTTCTAAAGTTTGGTTAAGTTACTTGTTATTCTGATGACTTTGGTACAAACTGACATAAGCTCCGCCTGCTGGGGGTATAGCCAATGGAGGAGGAGTCAGTTTCTTTCTTAAGCTTGTGTCCTGCCTCCTAGTGATACCAGCTATACCCCATTGTCCCTGTGTCCCCCAAGAGACTGAAGAGAAAGAGATTTAACGGTGAGTACACAAAATCTCCTTTTCTCTTTGACCTTTTTGTGCAGTAAGTATATGTTTATGTTTCGTATACAAAATACAGCATTTCTAGCCTTATTCTATTGTAGACTTTCCTTGTCCTTTAAAGGAGAACTAAAGCCTAACTAAAGAAGTAGGGTAAAATGTTGTACATTATGTTTTTGGCTTCTGTACTAACCCAAGGCGACAACAGAACGTTAGCAGTAAAGATCTGTGCCTCCAAAGATGTCGCAGTAGCTCCCCATCTTATTTTCTGCGGATTCACTGCACATGCTCTGTGCTGCTGACACTTACTGAGCTTAGGGACTTACTAACAATATACTGACTATACAAAATAAAAATGTAACAACAAATTGAGTAGTACTCAATGCAGATAAATAATACATGTCCACTCAGAAACCAGTGCAATTAGCATGATAATTTAATAATCAGCCTTGTTGCATCAGCTTATATTACAGGCCAACCTTGTTTTCTGCTTGTAAATTTGCAACAACCCCTAAACTTAGCTTCTCAACAGCTGCTAAGAGCATAGGAGTGTCACAGAACCTTTCCAAGATGATGACCCCCCTGTGACAAGTTTTAAGTCCTGGATCATTGCTGCTTTTGACAAGCTTAAACTTAAGGCTGTTACAAAAAGTTCAGTATGTAAAATATATGGCATTTTAATGTCATTCAATTTTAGGGTTTAGTTCTCCTTTAAGCAAATAATTATCATTTTAAAAATCATGTCCATTATCGCTGTAATAATACTGTACATTGTACTTGATTCTAACTAAGCTTCTTAATCCTTTTTGGGTTAATTTAATGTTTAAATGAATCTTAGCAGACTTAAGGTTTGGTGATCCAAATTAGAGAAAGATCCCTTGCTGGAAAACCTAAGGTCCCAAATACTCTGAATAGCAGATCCTATACCTGTGTACAATACAATTAACTTATTAATTTTGATGTATTTTTGTAGGTGAGGGACAATTAATTGCATTATTTGCATCCAAGAAATGTTTTTATTGTCCATTATGTATTTGTAGGAGTTGATCTGCAAAGTGTCAAGACATTTAAGAACTATCTGAAAGCTGTTAAGTTACTGCGGCAGGAGAATGTACAGCAACCACTATATTCCAAGGTATTTGTCATATTCATATTTGTCATATTCATTCATCAAATTAACTATGCACAAGTATTCTATAAAAGAACTACACAAAATAATCATTCATCTATATAAAAAAAATTTTTTATTAGAATATATTAAGTGCTGGGTAAGCATGAAACTCTTTTTGTGGGGACTAATGTATTTTAATGTAATTTTTTATATAAATGTATGCATATTTTTGTAGTTTTTGTATTGCATCTTTTGGTCAATAGAGGGTCATGTACTAATCTATTATAGTAATTTTATTCCCTGTTTGTTATAACTAAGGAAAGCACTGCGTATCTTGTCGGCGCTATACAAATAAATGATGATGATGATAGTAAATCTGGTGCTAGATTTTAGGTACCAGTATTCTGTAACAAAATACATTTCCTAAGAGGGATAGAAACAAAGTTTAAATTCTTTTGTTCTTTTAGTTAAAGTAACTAATACATTTACTTTTAGAAATATATTGTCCTAGATAAGATAAAATATAATCTTAATTTAGTAGTTAATGATCCATGAAAAGCAATGTATATAATTGGCAAGAACTTGGTACAAACCATATTTCATTGTTCTCTTGGCTCTTTAAGGCCCTTCAAATTAACCTGAATTCCATTGTTCCTTACGTGAGTGGTCCTAAGAGGCCCCAAGACAGGATATCTGTGATGGATATGAAGAAAGATTTTGAGGCCTGTCTGAATGAAAAGGTAAGCCAAACTGTCTTGACATTAATGCTTACTGTGAGAGCAAATGATAGTTGTTGTGACTAACGCCCCTCTACAGCATCACTGCATAATGTATCTTAATCTGCTTCTGAGTTCTTAAAATGAAACGCTGAGTTTTGTTTGTTGTTTAGACAGTGTGCAGTTATTTTACTTTAACTTTACATTACATTTTACAGATTTTGTTCAGCCTGGTGGTGAGACTAGGCAGGCAGGGGTATGGTGGGAGGCAGCTTGTGGGTGTTGGGCAGGGGGACAGGAAGCGGGTTCCAGATAGTCATGTTGGATCGGCAGGTGGGGGGCAGCAACAGCCACTGGGGGATTTCTACTGCACCTGCAGAAAACGCAGGGTAACACCTTGACACACATACAGATTAGAATGTGTTCTGGTAAAAGAACAAATTTATAAGGATACAGTTTGGCCTATACACACAGTAGGAAAAAGAAGCTTCCATGGGTCTTAATAAAAAAAGAAAGTGTACAGTTATTAGTTACTTAATCAAAAAGAGAATGCTAACCCTTTTGAATACCATGTTCTAAGGCTGACTCTTTTGGTCTCGAGAAAGGTCCCATGGTACAGAAACATAAACATTATGTCCAGCTTATGCGTGTTTGTTAATCAAACTTGTGGCTGTGTTTCTGGTTTCTTTTTCTCTAGTTCCCTTAGTGCTCAAGCGAAGAAAAACCGTGAAAATGAATAAATAGGCCTCTAAGTGTATTAATGTCTATTTATTCAAACTTCTTTGGCTTTTTTCTCTCCGATCAAGATTGGTTTAAAAGGATTTCAAATACCAGAAGAGAAGCAAAGTATAATGGTCCCAGTGACATATGGAAATTCTGAGTACTCTCTGTCACATGGCTGTGTTGTCATCGCTGCAGTTACAAGCTGTACCAACAACTGTAACCCCTCTGTCATGCTGACTGCAGGTATTCTAATCTAAGATGCTCGATTGTTCAGTACGTTTATATGAATTGAGCAATATAGTTTAGTTTGTCTTGAATTTAAACAGAAAAATACAAAAAGTTAAGGCAGCAGTAGCTGTTGCTTCTTTATAGAGTATGTTTAAAGGGCAAAATACACTGCAATCCATTGTTCTAGTAAGAATCTGGCAAAATACACTGCAATCCAGTGTTCTTGTTAGAAACTGGCAAAATACTAACGTAAATGTACTAGTAGAGCAAAGGATAGTTGCTGTGACTAATGCTCCTCTACAGCATCACTGCATGAATGAATCTAAATCTGCTTTCAATTAATCTGCTAACAATTAATCTTATATATCAGACAAGTAAAGTACAAATGTAATTATTTTTCTTTCATGGTATTCTCTTTTCTTACATTGCTAATACCATGAAATGTCACAAGCACACTCTGATGTTCGTCCTGGGCTGAAGAAGATGTGTATCATTATCATTATGGATCAATGTTCTTAGCTTTGCAAAATAAACCTGCAAACTTATCTATCTATTATCTATTAGCTGGATAATGTTTTGACTTCTGTGTTTCTCATTGTGGATCCATATAAATATCCAGATTATGTTCAAACTATTAACATTGCCCGTGTGACAGTCCTTAAAGGGATACTGTCATGGGAAAAATGTTTTTTTCTTTACTGCTGTACTGCAAATTGGAGTGATATCACCCCGCCCCCCAGCAGCCTACCAACAGAACAATAGGAAGTTAAACAGATAACCACTCCCTAACACAAGATAACACAGATCTAAGAACAGCACTCACTAGTAAAAACCCATGTCCCACTGTGTTCTATTCAGTTACATTGAGAAGGAAAAACAACAGCCTGCCAGAAAGCAATTCCCTCCTAAAGTGCTGGCACAAGTCACATGACATGGGGCAGCTGGGAAATTGACAAAATGTCTAGCCCCAAGATTTCAAAACTGAAAAGAAAAAAAATCTGTTTGCTCTTTTGAGAAATGTATTTCACTGCAGAAGTCTACTGGAGCAGCACTATTAGCTGATGCGTTGTGAAAAAACCATGTTTTCTCATGACAGTATACCTTTAATGACCCAAATGTAAAAATGTCTGGGGGGGGGTTTCATCTCAGATTTAGAGTTAGAAAACATCTCGGATTTAAAGTTAGAAAACATTTCTGATAAAATATGTCCCTAAACTATATGCAGCTAAATAAGCAAAAGCTTAAACAGATTTTAAATTAAAGAAGTTACCAGGAAGTACAAAATATGGATTATTTGCATTTATATTGCTCCTAGCTGACTTTGAGAGAAACTGGGTATTATAATGATGAAGAATAGAATATCATATTGTATAAAGTCAAATGCTATCACCTTTTATTGGATGAGCTGGGTACTGTGCATTTTTTACAGTAATGACGAGTAAAGTACATAAACTGGGTACTCTATATATGCGTCTCACAGAGAAGCATCTACAGTTGGCATTATACACCCAGGTTGGCAAACATAAAGTTCAGGAGATGGGCTCTAACATGAAATATATATTGGTAATCTGGTTCTCGATTAAAAGGACCAATGTGAACCAATAGTTATCTTAGTGTAGTGTGGACCGGTAGTTCATTTAGTGCAGTCTACTCTTTATTTGGGATAGTTTGGATTTTAAATGCTGAAGTGAGCAAGTCTTTAGTGTAAATTGGTAAGCTTGGCAAGAAAGAGACAAAGAAGAAGATAAACATTGCTTTGTTCACTAATCAACTATAATTCCAAGAATAGATTGGACAAGTAATTGTTTATCCCAAATTTAATGTTAACTGACCTTCAAGCCAAGTCCCTGCTCTAAAGACCTGCCCTACAGTTTGCAAATGACTGGCCTTAGGGGCCTCACAAAAATTTATGACAATGTATCTGATCAATGTCCTATATGTCGGGATAAGATAGGGTCTCTGGACCATGTTTTCCAGAGTTGACAGATAATTCAGAGATTCTGGGGTACAGTTTTCTTAGACCAAAAGCACACGTGGCTGTTTCTCAGCCTGCAGATAAATGCAAGCTGAGAATCTGCCCCAGCATACCAGCGGTTTTTAATGTCAAAATCCCCCCTGTGTGCCTGCACCCAAACTGACACTGTAGTGCCAGGTGTAGGCACAGAAGAGCGATTGTAGGAACTGATTTTCAGCCTGCATTTATCTGCAGGATGAGGATCAGCCTGGAGTTCCTTTGCCTTAGAGAAGAAGCTCGTTTTTCCAAACATCCTTAGAACTCAGACTGCTAGGACTAACACGTCCCCTACAACTTGGATGTCTTACCTACAAATGTCATTGCCATGCTTGAGGAGTTCCATTAGGCCTTTGACACACTGGGAATCCTAATACCTGCATTCAAACACCATTCCTTGCTTACAGCAGTTCCCCAACAGTACCAGGTTTTAAAACCTGTTTTTCATTCATGTGAAGGGGAAAGTGAATTTTGGGCACCAGTTCTTCCAGAGAGAAAGCTCTCACCAGGACAAAGCTCCTTCTTATGAGTGGCTGTACCCTGCAGTGTGCTAGAACCTCTTTATTCTGTGAGTCTTAACCAAGACTTAGATTGAAAAATCTGTAGGGGAATTTTAATAAAAGGTGGTAAGTTCGTTCAGGTCTAGTAATCCATGACAAAAAACTCAAATGTTCCGACAGCTGACTAGCGCTGATGCAATGTGTTACTAGATGTGTAGCAAACTTTGCTTATGCATCCATCACAACATAATTTTTTTTTTATAAAAACGTAAAAGATTGTGTTGTTTGATCTATATGCATATTTGTGTAAAATTAGGAATGGAAAGTTTACAAAACTCTTGAGTTGCAGAAGTAACAATATTATAGGTTCCTCATAAATGCAGAATACCTATTCAAAGAAAATATTTTTAATAGCTTGTAGAAAGCTTTTACAGCTTTAAACCATAGACTAGATCAGTCTAGCTGTTCATAAAAGTATTAATGTAAATTTATCAGAACTTTCAAGAGTTGCATATAAATTTTTGTTTGCCTCTTCCTTTTAAGGTTTATTAGCCAAAAAGGCAGTTGAGGCTGGACTGACTGTAAAGCCATACATAAAAACTAGCCTTTCTCCTGGGAGTGGAACCGTAACATACTACCTCAGTGCTAGTGGTGTGTTGCCCTATCTAAACAAGCTGGGGTGAGTATTATTATATTTAGACACTCTACTGTTCTGTACTGTGCTGATCTTTTCCAGTATCATAAAGCTGTACTGCTATGGGCTACACGCAGGGATCAGGAACCTTGGCTCTCCAGCTGTTAAGGAACTACAAGTCCCAGAATGCAATGAAGGAGTCTGTCATGATTCATAAAGGCAAATGCATTGTGGGACTTGTAGTTCCTTAACAGCTGGAGAGCCAAGGTTCCTGATCCCTGGAGGAATTAACAAGTATGCTGGAATGAGGTTGTTTTGTTCAAATGTACTTATTGCTTTGTTCTGCTTTGATGCATACATACATGTAAGGAATATATTTCTCAATAAACTTCTAATTAATAAACACTGAATACTGCAAAACTTTTATACAGATAGATTTTTTAACAATTCTTTTAAAATGATCATTGTTTATATACATGTACAGCTTACCGCTTCTATTCTCTTATTTCATTACCCTAAACTCTGGCATTTTTAAATAACATTTATTACTGTTATCCGTATTGTGTATATGTATACAGTATCTTGAGTCCATAAGGTACACACCATAAACATCATTTTTCCATTGCATCAAAGAAAAGTATTCTCCTGACGAAGGTCCTTGTGTATGGTCCGAAATCTAATGCTATACATACTGTGCCTATAAAATGTATAATTAAAGGGGGTCTCTTATGTTGTGAGTTATACCCTCTCGTTTGTTACTGTCCAGGTTTGATATCATTGGTTATGGCTGTGCTAGATGTGTGGGAAATACCAACCCTTTACCAGAAAGTATTGTCACAGCCATAAAAGAGGTAAGCTTATTAAAAATTATTTCAATATACAAAAAAGGGGTGTGTGGGAGCACTCTAAAGGCTAAGTTAAAGTATATTTAAAGTATAATGGAAGTGCAACTTACAATGCACATTCCCTGGGCCACTGTTTCATAAGTATTCTGTATAAATGCAAGTGCATATGTTTACAAAACAGGGTTTTTTTAGTTACAAAGTTATGATCATAAAGTTGAAAAGCCACCATACCACATCAAAGTAAACCCCACATGGCGGTCCTAAAAAAAAACCCTGTTTTGTAAACAAATGTACTTGTTCGTTGCACTTCCATTATACTTTAAATATATTTTAACTTAGCCTTTAGAGTACTCCCACACACCCCTTTTTTGTATATTAAAAATTAAATTACAGATTGACTCTTTTTTTATGATAATATTTTGGTATTGGCAGGGAGAGCTTGTGGCGTGTGGTGTTTTTTCAGGGAACAAACACTTTGAGGGAAATCGCTGTAGCTGTGTTTGTGCAAACTACCTGGCTTCCCCACCTTTAGTAGTGGCATATGCCTTGGCAGGCACTGTCAACATAGATCTGCAGACTGAAGCTTTGGGTAAGTAACTGCCTAAAACACTAATAGAATAATGAAAACATTCTTAAATATACTTAAGCAGCAATTTACAGAGGTTACAATTTCACTTCACCTGCCTGTATGTTTTTGGAGTATGGGAAAGTATACACAGATTCAAAGAGAACATCAAATGCATTGCAGGTAGTTCCCATCATGCTCATGTTTTGCTGCTAGATACCCCATATTTGTCTAGTTTGTTTGGTTAGTGTATATGATTGGATTGCTTTTGAGACCTGTAGAGTTCTGAGAAATATCTCATGGTTATTTACTTATATTAAGGTTTAATGAAAGGTTTACCTCTGTGATGCTTAGGCATCCAACCTCCCAAAGCAAATGTACTTACTGGCCTTAAAGCAATATTGTCATGGTTTGGAAAAATGCACCTTTGATTTGTCATGCCATTGTGGCTAATACAATTGCTGGCATCTATTTCATGGTTTCAGAGCAGAGCCCAGTAATGGGGTCAGGCAAGCTGTAATAATTTATAGGCTTCTGCAATCACGCCTATTAAAGACTCTCCAGGAAAATGTACAGGTGCTGATGAGCTGATATATGCTTTGAGAATCCTGGTGCCACTATCACTTCAACAGACTGAATTTAGACAATTTTAACTGATACTTGTTAATTTTTATGTGGTTTGTGAATTATTTAGCTTTATGTTCACAAGCTTTCCAGTTACTGTTTACTATAATCCAATTTATCCTAACAACCAAGAATTAGTTTGAATGTCGGGCTGGAAAGTGATTTGTAGAATGCTTGAATAAGTTCTAAAACTAGCCTCACAGAAAAAAATGACCCCCATTTGAAAGCTGGAAAGTGGAAGGAAAACAATCATATAAAGCTATAAAATTAAGGCCAAATAAAAGGTTGCTAAGGACAGGACAATTTGTAACGAATTTAAACGAAGGTTAAAAGGTGATCTACCTTTTAACCACTAGCATTACAATCCATCTAGAGGAAGCCTTCAAAATACTTAATCAACAGATACTTTATTGTAATAAGTGACCTATTAAAGAGTCTTACCAAATGGGCATTAATATATCGGTAAATATTGCCCTTTTACTAGAAGGAATAAAAAATTTTATGAAATTGGTTTATTTAGATGAAGCAGATTTTACTAATGGGCTATTTAATGCAATAGATTTTTATATAACTCCCCAATGTTCAGGGTATAGTTTGCTCTTAAGGCTGCTTTCATTCCAAAAAGTTGTTGCTTTTAATCTGTTGTAGGTGAAAATGCACAAGGTAAAAAGATTTTTCTGCAAGATATTTGGCCAAGCCGCGAGGAGGTTTTGGAGATCGAAGAAACATTGGTGATTCCATCTATGTTCAGTGAACTGAAGCTGAAAATAGAGGTACAAAATATACAACAAATGTTGAAATTCTTATGAAATAAAGCTAATAAATCAAGTTGTAGTATAATAGCTATTAGGGCACAACTATACATGCATAGGGATTCATATTCATAGGGAATTCTAGGGGTGGTAGCAATGTTCCCTTTTAACCAGTGATCCCCAACCACTGGCTCATGAGCAACATGTTGCTCACCGACCCTTGGGATGTTGCTCCCAGTGACCTCAAAGCAGGTGCTTTCCATTTCTTACTTGGAGGTTTTAATTGCTTAAAAACCTGGTTTATTGCCAAACAGAGCCTCCTGTAGGCTGCCAATCCACACAGGGCTGCCAAATAGCCAAACATAGCTGTTATATGGCACCCCCAGGAACTTATTTCATGGTTGTGTTGCTCACCAAATCTTTTTACATTTGAATGTGGAATGTGGACCCCTGTGCAAATTTTGAGACCAGTACACAACAACATTTTGTGTGCATCAATATAAATGTGTACTTTTAATTTTGTACTGTGACCCACACCCCTCTCTGCACACAGTTTTTAAAAATGTGCACAGAAGTTCACATTTGTGTATGCATTAAAACCATTGGGTGAGATGATAGATGTAGATTAGTGCTTTTTAAAGGACCAGTAACATCAAAAAATGAAATTGTTTTAAAGTAATAAAAATATAATGCAGTGTTGCCCTGCACTGGTAAAACTGCAGTATTTGCTTCAGAAGTACTACTATTGTTTATATAAATAAGCTGTTGTGTAGCCATGGGGGCAACTAGTCAAAGGAGAAAAGGCTCAAGTTACACAGCAGATAAGCTCTGTAGAACATAATGTTATCTGTTATCCATTACCTATCCTGTGCCAAATAGCCATTTTTCAATTTCCACCATTGCTACTTAGCAGCTTGTTTATATAAACAATAGTAGTGTTTCTGAAGCAAACAGATCAGTTTAAACAGTGCAGGGCAACACTACATGATCTTTTCTTTACTTTAAAACACTTTAATTTTTTGGTGTTACTGTTCCTTTAACACAGTAACTTTTTGGAGCTTGGGAAATACATTGTATGTATAACCATTTTTTTTTAACCAATTTTAATAATACAATGCCAAACTAAATCTAGCCTTCTGCCGCTATCTATTCCCTGTCATTAAGGAACAGTTCAGTGTAAAAATAAAAACTGGATAAATAGAAAGGTTGTGCAAAATAAAAAATGTTTCTAATATAGTTAGTTAGCCAAAAATGTAATCTTTAAAGGCTAGACTGATTGACTAACAGGACAGAACACTACATCCTGCTTTTCAGCTCTCTAAATTTTAATTAGTCAGTGACTTTAAGGGAACCACATGAGATATAACTGTTTCAGTTGTGTAGTTGATCCTTAGCAAGATCAGATTCAAAAGCAAACTGTTTTGACCCATGTGTCCCCCTCAAGTCACTGATTGGTTACTGCTGGTTACCAATCCGTGAAAACCAAGAGAGCTGCAAAGCAGGAAGTGGCGTTCTGTTCTGGCTATTATGCTTCCCATCCAGTCACTCCAGCTTTTATAGATTAAATTTTTGGCTAACTAACTATTGAAAACATTTTTTATTTTGCACAGCCTATCTATTTACCCAGTTTTATACTGAACAATTCCTTTAAAGGCGTTAAGACATTTTGTGCATTAAGCTACTAGAAATGCCCCCCTGAAACAAAACAGTTGTTGTCCACATATTGCAATATATTCCAGCTGGCCAACTGCGTCAAAGTCATGCCTGGTCTGGCCACTCCTACTCCGACTTTAACCTGTTTTGTCAAGAATTCTACTGCATCATTATACATTTTTCAAACAATTGTTTTACCTGCAACTTGCTTTCCAAGGTTAAAACTCCCAAAGGGTTGCTCCTTTTAATTGGCCAATAATGCAGGGATGCAATAAATCCGTTATGAGATTTTGGTAAATCCTTCGACAAAGATTCAGGCAAATACTGAACTCAATATGGATGGAAGTGCCAAAAAAATGAGTAGGAATTAAAAAAAAAATTTTTCCATGTTAATAAAAAGTATAGTGCATTTAAAGGATTCGGGTTTGGTTTGGCCAGGCACTTAGATTCCAAATCCATATCCCACTTAAAATGGCAGAATCCCAAACCAATTCTTGGATTTGGTGCATTCCTAGAATGGTGGGAGCTTGGAGCTGGCCATTGCTCTTGTGTAAACTGTGTTCTAAGAATAAATAAGCGCACAGCCCAAAGGCAAGCTGAAAACATTGATATCCTTTGGAAGTACATTACAGGATTTTTTTGTTTACAGGTTTTTAAAATTTATTTTCCAGAAACAAAATACACGGTGGAACTTACTGGATGCCCCTGAATGCACTTTATTCCCCTGGGATATCCGGTCCACATATATCAGAAGCCCACCCTTTTTCCATAAATTAGTAAGTATACATTATTGGTGGTAACCTAATGAAAAAATTAATTAGCAGATAATGTTCCACTAAGCAGGAGATTAATATGCTAGATCTCCCATTATTACAGGACATCTGACATATCCTAAACCCTTTGTGTAATACATTCGCAACACATTTGTTTTTCAGTATTTACCAATTTCCAATTACACTGGTCTCTTGTTGCAGTGTAAAAATACCTGTCAGGTCAACTTTTTTGATGAGCTTTATATAGTGAATAATTTACCCCCGGTTGTAAAACCAACATACATTGCCATTAATTTATAGAAGACACATATACAGTGCATGGTTATGTGTTTGAGTGATAGCAATCCATTTAAAATATTCAAACCCTTTGGAATTTTTTATTATTATCTTATATTACAAAGTAGCCATGAACATCTTGGAAATTATAAATTATTATAAACATGATTAGTACTAAGAATATGTGTGACATGGAGTTCCAAGAAGTTCGATAAAATTACCAGTCCTTCAGCATCATGCTTTTATATGGTCATGGAACTCCATGTCACACATATTCTCATAGTTCACAACAGGGGGTACTGTATATATAATAAAACACAATTTTCAATGAATCATGTAACAGAAATTACATTACTAATTATGTTTATAATAATTTATCATTTCCAAGCTGTTCATGGCTACTTTGTAATATAAGATAATAAGAATTTGCAAAGGGTATGCACTGTAACCATGCACTGTATATGTGTCTTCTATAAATTAATGGCAATCAGGTTTCTTGAATGCACTGTAAGTTTTATGGTTGGAAGGGCATAGTCATCATGAATAATAATAAGAGTATAAAACAAACCCATATAAACATAAATATCTACAATGCAAGGACCAGTCATGGATAGTGATGGGCGAATCTCACCCGTCTCGCTTCGCCGAAAAATTCGCGAAATTCGCGAATTGGCGAAAAATTTGCGGACCGCGTCGCGTCGTTCCGGTTTTTTTTGGGCAGGTTTTTTCTGGCGTTTCGTGAATTTATTCGCCAGTGGAGAATCGCGGGAATTCGCCGCAAATTCGCCCCTGGCGAATAAATTCGCCCATCACTAGTCATGGACTGTTGTGGCCAGTGTGCTCACTAAGTTGACATGGGCAACAAGTGCCTTGTCTGCAGTCTGGCACAGGGCCTTATGGTCTTTAGTCCATACTTTTGGCTAGGCTTTACCACATCAACTTATTCCATTCTGAACACTGTTGTGAGTATTTGGTGGAGTTCTCAGGAAGCACCTTCCTCTAGAAGGGACACTGCTGCATTTGAATTTCCTACTTTAGGTTCTTGGGGGGTTTGTTTTCTCCAGATTTGTGTTTATATTTTGGGCTTAAACTGATGTAATATTCAAATAAATTGTGTTTGCATACAAACTAATGTGTGCATCTTTTACAGGAGAAAATTCCCTCACCCATTCAGCCCATTGAGAGAGCTTATGTATTACTTTACTTAGGAGATTCAGTGACAACTGACCACATGTCACCTGCAGGAAGTATTCCTCGGACTAGCCCTGCTGCTAAGTACTTAATGCAGAAGAAGTAAGTCTGTGTTCAATAAATGCCATCCTCTTTGAGGGTAGACTGTCCAGGTTTGGGTTGTTTCCTCTGGAAAAAATGCCCTTACGAGGGGACATGATTACACTTTACAAATACATTAGAGGACATTATAGACTAATATCAGGGGACCTTTTTACCCACCAGAGGCCACCCCTTCAAATTCAGTTCAGCCAGCAATTTGATTTGGCCCTATGGGCATTCAAGCTGAAGGCTCCATCTGAGAGAAGTGGATCTACTCCTTGCCCCTGCTCCATTTATTTGATTCCGATCAGCATTCAAATGATGTTCAAACAACAGAACATGCTGATTTTCTCTAATGCCTTTATTTTTTTTTCATGTTCTAGTCATTCCTATGGGGTTTTTTAGAACAGTATTTATACAATGGTGAGTTCTAACTTTCACCCATTGATAAATACAAATCTATCAATCCCACAGGAATGAATAGAACGTGTGTGAGTTCTTATTAATAAAGCTATACAATTTGACAAATCTGCCCCTTAGAGTGTACTTTACGTATAATTAAACATTTTACTATTTTTTCATTTCTTCATTGCAGTCTGGTCCCACGGGAGTTTAATTCATATGGAGCGCGGAGAGGTAATGATGCTGTGATGACACGAGGGACTTTTGCAAATATGAAGCTGTTCAATAAGCTTGTTGGCAAAACTGGGCCCAAAACCATCCATTTACCATCAGGACAAACTGTGAGTAATCTGGTTAGCACCTGTAGTTGCTGTTGCATTGGAACACTCCTGAGTGTATACATTTACTTTTCCATTGTGAATTTTTTCTATTTTTTATTATGAATAGATTGACAAACTGGAAAAAGTAGCCTTGAAAAAATATGCCTTTAAGGGGATATTGTGTCATCTTTATCAGCCGGAATCTCCTGAACCCCCTTTTTAAATGTATAGTGTCCTAGAAAAGGGAAACATATTTTAATTAGAAAAATGTCAGAACTGCAGAATTCTGCTCTTCTGATCAAACAGTGCTTATGGTGATTGCTGGAAGTGGAACTGGACCTTTCACCAAATTGTGAATCTCTCAATACCATCTGTTCAATATCCTGAAAATATGGGGCATTTTGTCGGCCTTGGGAAGTCGCCTCTTATAGGGGACAAAGATATTCTTGGAAGTATAGCTGAATATATATGTTTGTAGCCTTGTTAGGAGAAAATGGGGGCCCCTGGCCAAAGTTTAAGCTGTTTTTGGGAGTATGTGATTCATATGTAAACCACTGGCCTAGAGATTTTCCGACTTTGACAACAATGTTTTTAGTTGTCTGGAAGCAGTACAGCAGGGGTGTCCAACCTTTTGGCTTCCCTGGGCCACATTGGAAACAGAAAAATTGTCTGGGGCCACACATGAAATACACAAACACTTTTGATTTGTAAAAGAAACAAATGCACAGGAAAGAACTACAATACCAGTTGTATAACCAGATGAGCTATACACTGGATTATGGGACACCTGAATATTAAATAGACTTATTATTATTACCACTACCTGGGCAATGGGCTGAGTCCCCCCTCCTGCCTACTCCTTTGCAACATGATGTTTCCTCGGGAACCAAGTGATTCAAGCTGAGCCACATTCATATCCATCCTGGGCCGCATGTGGCCCTCGGGCCTGCAGTTCAGTATTACTCTAAAATGGCGATCTATAATTGTGACATAGTTGATAATCTGAACACACAAAAATAGATCATTATAAGAAGAGATTATTGCAGAAATCCTGTTAATAAAAATGGGGTCACAACCCTTTAAAGCCTTTAAAAAATGATATAATAAAATAATCCACATTTTCATTTCCTTTTTCTCTGTAATAATTAAACAATACCTTGTACTTGATCCCAACTAAGATATTAATAGCAGAACTAGCCTATTGGATTTATTTAATGTTTACATTATTTTCTAATAGACTTAAGGCATGAAGATCCAAATTATAGAAAGATTATCCAGAAAACCCCAGGTCCCAAGCATTCTGAATAACCAGTCCCATACCTGTACTTAATTTCTTTCACTGGCCATAAAGGGCTTTGTTAACAAATAGATGATTATGCTGACATAAATAAAATAATTTTAACTAAAAGATATAGAATTGCTAAAAACCATGTAAAATGAAAGGACTTTTAAATAATATATTACTACTGAAACTAGGGCCAGGGAATGTGAATTTTTTTCTTTTTTTTTTTTTTTAGAAGACTTTAAAGAAGGCTGCCACTGTTGTTATTGCTTTAAAAGAAGGCTGTCACCATTGTTCTTTCCAGTTGAAAAAAGCTGTAGATGTCTTACACAAATGTTAATTGAGGGTGCTTTGCCATCCATTAGATGTCACAATCCCCACAGTGACAACGTGCCTGAAATGTTCTGGTTCTTTGCACTGGTGGGAGATAAAGCACCCTGTGTTTCCTTAACGAAAACAAACACACATATATATTTATATCTATATAAAACCCAATTATTTGCTATATTATTACTGTGGCAGCTATGATTACACCAGTCACAGCCTTACATGACCGCTTGCTTAAAACAAATACCAAGCAAAGACACCATAATTTAATAAGGTAATTTAATGTAGATGTGCTAGTTTTTTTCTAGAGGGGAAAAGGACTAGGATCAAGTTTGTCAAGGATAGCAAGACCTGATTGTTTACTTTGTTTTTTTAAAACCAGTATTTTCACTATTTCACTTTAAGGGGGATATTTAGCAAAAGTCGAGTTTGTGAGGTTTGTTGTTTGCTTCAAAGCAAAATGCAATCTGGAAAAACTGAATACCTCTAATTTATCACATTATAGGCTAAAAAGCCTTGAAAACTTTGAGTTTATTGGGTTTCCGAGCTCAAAGCACCATAAAAAAAACCTTAAAGTGCCAAATATTAGATTCTAAAACAAAAATGCTTTCTTTCTAGATGGATGTTTTTGATGCTGCAGAACTTTATCAAAAAGCAGAAATTCCCCTCATAATTATAGCTGGGAAAAAGTATGGACTTGGTAATTCTAGAGACTGGGCTGCTAAAGGACCTTTTTTGCTGGTAGGTAATTTTGTCAAGCATAAAAATTCTCATTCTGGCCTGTAGAACTCACACGTGTAGTTGGAAGACCAGTCATGGATGGCAGGTTTTGTTCTTACACCATTTGTGATCTATTAACAGGGTGTCAGAGTGGTGATAGCTGAAAGCTATGAGAAGATCCATAAAGACCACTTAGTGGGTATGGGTATCGCACCACTTCAATTTCTTAGTGGGGAAAATGCAGAAACCTTGGGCCTTTCAGGGAAAGAGCAGTATTCATTATCGCTTCCGGTCGATCTGACTCCTGGACACAAAGTAGAAATTAAGGTGAGTGTTTAATTCTTCTTCTTAATTTTTCTATGGTTGCTGATGGGTACTTATACTGCATATTGTAGATTTTCAGTTTTAAATTGTAAACGCCTATGAAATAAACCAGATGATTAATCACCAGTGATGAACTGGGACGCACGTAATCATTTTGTGCTCAGCTGCTTAATACATATTGAAGCTAAGCGTTAAGGATGCACTGAATCCAGGATGCGGTTCGGGATTTGGCCAGGATTCGGCCTTTTTCAGCAGATTCGGCCGAATCCTTCTGCCTGATCCAATCCTAATTAGCATATACAAATTAGGACCAGGGAGGGAAATCACATGTCTTTTTGGCACAAAACAAGGAAGTAAAAAAATGTTTTTCCCATTCACACCCATAATTTGCATATGCAAATTAGGATTCGGTTCGGTATTCAGCCAAATCTTTCGGGAAGGATTTGGGGGTTCGGCTGAAGCCAAAATAGTGGATTTGGTGCATCCCTAATATATATATATATATATATATATATATATATATATATATATATATATATATATACTTCAATAAGAATGATGCACACCAGGATTTTGCAAAAAAGGTTAAAACTCCATATTTATTGGTTTACTTTAAAAATCGGCCAACATTTTTCTAAGACCTTTATCAAGCCACTGATGATAGCACCCAGGTTTATTCATTATTTTTTCATACATTGAAGGTGTGCATTGGGATTTTGGAATATATATATATATATATTTCACCAATGGCGTCCGCACTCAGTTTCAGGATACTCTCGGGTGCTGTGTCAATTATCGTTGAAGTTATACAAAAAACTGTGCAGCGACACGCACACCAGTTTAAAAATAGGTACAAAAAATGTATTTAGAAAGTAGACATAGTTAAAAGCACCAGCTATGTCTACTTTCTAAATAAATTTTTTGTACCTATTTTTAAACTGGTGTGTGTGTCGCTGCACAGTTTTTTATATATATATATATATATATATATATATACACATACATAAATACAGTCCAGGTGTGTATCCGCACTCTGACTCGTCCAAGTGGGTGCTATATCAAAATGTGATGAATAGCGATGAAGAAGATAAGCACTCCAATCTTACTGGTCAACAAACATTTATTCCACTGTGCATACCAACGTTCCACATTTGGACCTTATCAAGGATTTTGTGCAAGTGTTTGGTGTGGGTTTAAATACCCCACATACAAAAAAAACTTATGATGCAATTAGTGACATCAAAATTTGCATACATAGACAAGCCAATAGCATTGTGATTTCAATTAACACCTTCCATATCGTATTACTTAAAGTGCATTTTATAAATAAAACTATTCAGCATGTTTCCATTATCGCTGCGTGTACAAAAATAATAATAAATATCCACTGTTTTTTTCATACATACTTTGATACCTTGTAGAAGATTGCCTTGATACTGTTTAGCTACATAGTTTCCTAACCCAGGAAGCAATTCAATACTAACGCTCATTTAGGCCCCGTGGGGTTACACAGTCGAGCTCATGGATCCAGTATGCCTCTCTTTGCAATAACCTTTTGTTCTGATCCCCACCTCGCAATGGTTTAGATAACTGCCCTATTGGCATGCATCGAAACGCTGCCGGATCATGCCTAGCTTGTGCCCAATGCCTGGCTACAGCCTGTTGGGCTATATCTTGTTTTTTATCATGCTTTTTTGAGGCCCTCTCCGGATCCAGTGCTGCCCTTATACTCGACCTGTGCATGCCAATATGTTCTTTGAACTGCCTTATGGTCTTGCCACAATACAGTAGGCCACAAGGACATTTGATGATGTAAATCACCATGGTTGCTGTACATGTCATTCTCTGCTTGATGGAATACTTTTTGCCCGTATATGGATGGACAAACTCAGTACCCAGTATTAAACTATTACACATTACACAGCCCGTACATTTAAATACTCCCGGTTTTAAAGATAAGAAATGTGTTGCCGTTGCTTTTCTATATTTTTCAGCCGGATCTGTCGGGCCTATCAATTCGTGGCCATGCCAATGTATTGAGGGATTGAGTCCTCATCTGCAGTAATAACGGGCCAATGTTTTAACACCTCACGTTTAACTTTTCCACTGTGGGGACTGTACCTGCTCATATAGTAAATGTTGTTATCCTCCAATGATCTTTTCCTTGGCCTCTGATCATACAATAGAGCTTCCTCCCGTTTCAGTGAGGTGGCCCATTTAACTGCCTCTTCTACCAGTTTAATGGGATATCCTCTCTTTAGAAATTTATTTCCCATTTCAATGATATCTTTTTCTTTTCTTTGTGGGTCACTATCTATTCTGACCACTCTCAACATTTGGGATTTTGGCATGGAGTTTAAAAGATGCCTGGGATGATGGCTGTGATAGTGTAATATGGTGTTTCTATCAGTGCTCTTGGCATAATTAGTGACCAATACATCCAGAAATTCCGTTTCTGATACGCCATACTTCATGGTGAGTTTCACTGGACTCTCCATGGAGTTTAGTTCATCGCAGAATGTTTGCAATTGGTCAATGGTGCCAGTCCATATGAAGAACAAATCGTCAATGAAGCTTCTGTAAAACGCTCCATATTGCCGAAATAGAGAGTGACCCATAATGTGTTGTGTCTCATAGTCATACATGTATGCATTTGTGTACGATGGAGCGACCCGTGAACCCATGGCTGTCCCAAGGTCCAAATGTGGACCGAAACGTTGGTATGCACAGTGGAATAAATGTTTGTTGACCAGTAAGATTGGAGTGCTTATCTTCTTCATTGCTATATATATATATATTTATATATACAGACAAATACAAGAGGTCCTCTGCACTCAACCCATTATCAATATATATATTTATAAAACGCTTAAGGATGGCACTCCACTTCCACTATATGCCCCGGTGCAAGGTAAATTTTCATACATTCTCCAGGAAGACCAGCAACACATGGACTTTGTGCAAAAAATGAAGGTTATATTTTTTGTGAGCATATAAAAAGCCAACGTGACATTTCGGTCCTCTCCAGGACCTTTCTCAAGGCAACCACACCCCACATTTCATTAGGTATAAAAAGCCAATGATAACCAACCAAATAAGGAATGACATCACCATATTAAAGTGACTAGTGCAATATTACTAACAATAAATTAAATACATTTCTAAAACAAGCGCATGTTGAAAAGTGCTAGCCATTGCAGTGATTAGGCTACAGTGTAATATTGCTTCTAGGTTACATCCTTTAAAAGTGCAACAAAAATCACCATTTAGGCCCCTAGGGGCTACACAATCCAATTAAAATGTCCAAAAAGTCTCTCGTTGGAGTAGCATGCAATCAATATTTCCCCCTCTAGGAGGATCCAGGATATAGTCAATAGGCATACATTTAAAGAATGATGCCGGATGCATATATATATATATATATATATATATATATATATATATATATATATATATATATATATATATATATATATATATATATATATATATATATATATATATATACTAATTTTGTGTGGTTTGCACTTCCACATTAATATATTGTTCTCTGTAATCAAAAAGATTACAAAATCTAATAGGTGTGAGCGAGTGGGAGGGAGGCAGGCATGCATGGCACTGGCCCAAGAAGCACTGGCACAACTTTACCAAAAAGCCAGAAGAGTTTAAATATTCCATTTAAAATCCAGTGACATAATTGGATCCAACTTATATGGAAGGTTATATTGTAAAATTGATATTACATTCTGATCTCTAAAAGTATGTTGCAAAATGGCTTTGTGACTACTTTTAATATTTAAATTTTATTGGCTTCAAAGCAACTTTTGTTTTTTCTTCCTCTCTCCAGACAAACACTGGGAAGATTTTCCATGTGATTGCAGCCTTTGACAATGAAGCAGAAGTCACTTTCTATAAACACGGAGGGATATTAAACTATGTGGCACGGAAATATTTATAGTAGAGTTTAGGAATCAGGATGGTAAAGTCAAAATGGCATCTCGCCACCTGCTCTTTTACTTCTTACCTCCAGCAGATATGGGTTGCTGAAAAGGAGTAAGCAAAACCTTTTCTGGCTCTTACTTTTCAAGACTGGTGCTATGGAAATGCCTTTTTTAAAACTGCCTGAAGGGAAGAAATGATTTCCAACTTGATCACATGTAGTTGCAGAAAAAAACTTACCAGACAAGACTGGGAATGCAGTTATGAAGTGGTGCACAATTTTTCTCTGTAAAACCTGTAACTGCTGTTTCATGAACTTCCAGTAGCAATTTTCAGAATAAATGGTGACTTTGTAGTTAAAACAAAGACAGGTTTATCAGAAAACTTTTCATTTGATGAGGTTTTTTTTCAAGGATCTGAAGAAATGCTATGAACATATTATTCACGCCACTATCAGTGTTGCGTATGTCAAGAATGAAATAAAGCTTATAAAACACAACTGTTTTGCTGAAACTATTTCATCTTTTACAACTATAGCTCATGTAATATCATTTCTTCAGTAGAGTAGATGAATGCAAAGAACAACAGTAGGCCCATATGCTAAACAACATTAGTACAGTGTGTATGCACTGATATTACAATTAACTGTATAGGTGCCAAAGTTCTGCAGCATTTTGAGGCACATTTCTTGGACCTGGGGCTTGCATCAAGGCATCATACAAGAATATACTACATAAGAGGCGGTGGTTGCGACAACACTGTAGCTTCCGGTTTTTAGGGGGCCCTATGGGCAAAACAATATAAAGTACAGCGTGAACCAGTTAATGTACAGTCATTTGATGATTATTGAGCTGTATAGTAGTTTAGATACACTATTTTTGTTGGGTTACAGATTTTGTGGTGTGGAAAGGGAATGCTAGACTTAAGTTTGCACTGATGACCATGGACTACGGCTTATACCTCATTTTCATTGGCATGTATAAATCTTTGTTTTAAATTTCACTGTGAGTAAGGTAGTATCAATATATTTTCCACAGAGATCGAAATAAGCACAGAAAGTTACAATATGTGATATTACCCCTCAAGAAGAAAGACACTAAAGATGAGATTTATAGGTTTGAGACAAGAAAATAATAGAGGAATAGATGATCCATGTCCCAGGGGGATGATTCGTCACATAGTGATGGTATTTGGCCCACATCTGCACTTAGTTGCAAAAGCAGTTTTGAATTTACAGGATTGTACAGCTGTGCTCATACCCTAGCAGAATTTATGATTTCTTAACCATTTTTCAGAGAATATGAATAACACAAACTTTTTTTTCACTCATGGTTAGTGGTTGGCTGAAGCCATTTATTGTCAAACAACAGTTTACTCTTTTTAAGTCATAATCACTACATAAACTACCCAAATGACCCAGATCAAAAGTTTACATACCCAGGTGATTTGGCCTGATAACATGCACACAACTTGACACAAAAGGGTTAGAATGGCTATTAAAGGTAACCATCTTTACCTGTGATCTGTTTGCTTGTAATTCATGGGTGTGTATAAAGGTCAGAACTCCTGACCCTTGCATCTTTCATCCAGTGCTGCACTGATGTTTTTTGGATTCTAAGTCATGGGGAAAGCAAAATAAATTGTCAAAGGATCTGCAAGAAAAGGTAGTTGAACTCTATAAAACAGGAAAGAGATATGAAAATATCAAAGGATTTGAGAATGCCAATCAGCAGTGTTCAAACTCTTAATAAAGTTTGAATTTCAGCAACAACTGCCAGAAAAATTGGGATACAATGAAAAACCCACAAATAACTTCAGGTGAAATATGGTGTGGATATTTCAAGATGCACAATAAGGAGGCACTTGAAGAAAGATTGGCTGCATGGTAAAGTTGCCAGAAGAAAGCCATTACTACGCAAGTGCACAAAGTATCCAGCTTACAATATGCCAAACAAAAGTGAGACAAGCCTCAAACCTTCTGGCACAAAGTCATTTGGAGTGATGAGAATAAAATTTAACTTTTTGGCCACAACCATAAACGCTACATTTGGAGAGGAGTCCACAAGGCCTATGATGAAAGGTACACCATTCCTACTGTGAAACATGGTGGTGGATCGCTGATGTTTTGGGGATGTGTGAGTTACAAAAGCAAAAGAAATTAGGTCAGAATTGATGGCAAAATTAATGCAGTAAGTTATCAAAAAATACTGGAAGAAAATTTACACTCATCAGCCCGGAAGCTGCGCATGGGACGTACTTGGACATTCCAACATGACAATGATCCAAAACACAAGGCCAAGTCGACCTGTAATTGGCTACAGCAAAATGAAGTGAAGGTTCTGGCATGGCCATCTCAGTCTCCTGACCTCCATATCATTGAGCCACTCTGGGGAGACCTCAAACGTGCAGTTCATGCTGTTCAAGACATCCCAAGAATTTAACACAGTTGTTTGACAATAAATGGCTTCAGCCAACCACTAACCATGAGGGCTAGTCCACACGGCAAGATTCAGGGAGATTTGTTGCCTGGCGACTAATCACCTCTCCTTTGGGGCTACTAATCTCCCTGAATTGTTTGCCCGTGTCTTCTGCCCGCTGAAATGTAAAGTCGCCTGTGCCTAAGTTGCTGAAAATTACCAAACGCAGCGCCGCTTGTGAATAGGCGCAGGTGACTTTACATTTCAGTGGATGCGGGACAGTTTTTGTGTTATCATTCATATTCTCTGAAAAATGGTTAAGAAATCATAAATTCTGCTAGGGTATGTAAACTTATGAGCACACTTCTATACTATGCCCATTCTTTGGGGTGAATTTCATTTATCTGCCTCATGATTTCAGATTGATGGCATCTCCAGTTCAGCAGTGGCTGAAGCCTATTTATTTATTGGCCAACAGCTGCTGGTTAGTTCTCAGCATTTAACAAACTAATTGCTTGACTGATCCTAATTTTTTTTTACATCAATTAGAATTTAGATTTCCTACCTACATTAAGGGGCAAATTTACTATAGTTTACCCAAAAATCCCTCGAATCTATTCGAAATTCGATAAGCATTCGAATACTATCGAATAGTTTTAGGTTATTTTTTTCCTCGATATTTCTTGATGAAATCGTTCGATCGAATACCGATCGTACGATTTCACGAAAGAATCGTACTTTTTCCTTCGAGCGCGCGAAAAATTTGTACGATTCGAATGATCGAGGCATTCAATCGTACGAATGGTATTCGAGCAGGGGTTTGTAAAAGAAGCCTATGGGGGGATTCCCATAGGCTTCTATTGGTATTCGGTAGGTTCAATCTGGCGAATATTTGATCATTCGAATTTTCAGTATTTGATGATCGAAGTGGCCAAATTTGCATATTCGATCCTCCGAAAAAAATCGTACGATCTGAATTCGATCTCTTCACGTGAATTTTGTAAATTTGCACCTAAGTATAAAAAGAGCAATTTATTTTTTACTGTTGGGTACATTTAAAACAAGCTGAGGCATGAGCCATGATTAAGTATAGAAACTACCTGAAAACTGCACAAACCAGTTATTCAGAAGATGTCTCGCCTTTTGTACAAATTACCTATCATGCCATTGAATACTGGCATCCACATTCTGTTATGGTATTCCATGTGCTGTGGCATGGCAATGTTTCAGAACTAAAATAAACAGAATTGGAAGCTGTGGCATAAGCCTTGTTGCAATAAAATGGTTAAACTTTAACCCAAAGAGGTGTGAGTTAATACAGTACATTTGTTATATGACATCACATATAAGCAGTTTGCATAAAGCCATCTGTCCAGTACATATATGTGAATCTAAGCTTCTGCTTGTCTTGAATTAAGCAACTTTTTATAGCAAGGTATGCACAGTTTCCTGCTGAAAATTATCACTAATGTAAATGTCTTTATTTGATGTATTTCAATGTTAATATCAAAGTGTTGACATGCCCATTGTGTATTGAGGCCATTAGTTAAATCAAACACTGGGGGCTGATATACTTTCTTCCCACGTTAGGAAAGTCAATAGAGAGGATAAACAAGCAGCACTGCCCTCTGCAAGTATTCTTTTGTCCTTCCATTCCATGTGTGATAGTTATAATGATTGCATACTGTGAGCTTTGACAAACACCTGAAAGGCTAGAATGTTTGCAGGACTGAGCCCCTTAAATCTGCTATCAAGGGGCCAAAAGCCAAAGCCCTAAATCATTTTTATCTTTTTTATAAAAACATGTTCCTCATTCAACTCTAATATAGTGAACGGGACTGTTCTTCAAAAAAATTTTGCCTGCTGGATGCCATTTTACTGATGATGATGGAAAATATTGGAAACGCGTAGGAGAATGCCCGACTGCTTCACAACTATTCACACTTACAGTCATGTACAGTGACTGGATCACACTTTCACACATCTTTGAGGTTCAGCCAGCACCTTACTCAAGTTCAATGGAACCATTGTGATTGGATGTCTGTGACTTTACTACCCTCGAAGGGTTTAAATCCCGGGGAATTCCCTACCAATTCAGTAGAACTGAAGAAGCCACTCGAATGAGTGGTGAAACATTTTCAAGAACAACTCTAAAGGTCCAGTTCCCTTTGACTTAATTCTACTAGATACTGTATATCTTGACCAATAAATGAGAGTCTTCATAAACATTAGTTTTTCTTTACTGTCTTTGCCAGGCTGGCCTACCTAGATTATCCTGCTTATCTGGGGCTATAAATTGTGGTTGCTGTCTTTCTGACCCCCACCTCCCCATCACAGAGGTCTCTCATTACACATTTTTATGAAACTAAAAAAAATCTATTTCTATTACATTTACTTCACAGACACTTCGTATTACAGTATATTAAATGACGAGATACTTGTGAAAGGTGACTCTGTGTCCTTGCTAGACTTTGCGGAAAACCTCAACACACTGGACACTCCTATTAGACTAACGTTGAATTTTGACAACCACAGCATTGAATTTCTGGACTTATTGATATATAAGACAGAACAGGGTTTAGGTACCAGTCTCTATAGGAAACCCAACGGATCGTAATACGATCTTACATGCTGACAACGACCAGCCACTATTAGATCAATCCTATATTCACAATTCTTACGGACTATATGCAACAGCAGCGATCCTCAAAAGATATTGTTACAACTCCAAAAGACATTATGTTTTCTAGACAGGGGCTATAATGAGAATCTGTTATACCAGCAACTGCAGAGGGCCTTAAAACATACCCAGACGGACTTGATAAGTGAAAAACCGCATGTTACTAAAACAGAGGACACACCGTTAATCTTCACCACCACATATTCACACCTGTCTAAGGACCTAAAGGAATGTGTGCAAACAAATTGGCCGATTCTCGCCATGGATGCGATACTTTCCCTACACCGTGCTCTAGCACCTATGTTTGGCCACAATAGGAATTGTAGCCTGAAAGATATCTTGGTGAAAACTGACTTTGTAAACAGAACCAAGGAAGCCCCAACTTGGCTTGCGGGTCAACAGAAATTGGGGTGATACCGGTACCCTGATTGCATGACATGCAGATCTATGCTTACCGGCAAAGACTTCCCCCACCCACATACTGGAAAACGTATAAAAATACAGCATCGTCTGACCTGTACCTCATTGTTTGTGGTATACATTGTAACTTGCCTGTGTTGGCAAAGCCACAACACTACTGAAGGACAGGATCGCAAACCATAGATCAGCTATAAGCAAAGACCTAAATGAAAAAACTCTAAAAAACCTGTGGTCAGACACTTTTTACAAATGGGCCATACCCTACCCTCTTTTCATTGCATGGCGATTGATCACCAACCCCCTCTGGTACGAGGGGGCAACAGAGACCTGGCCCTCCTTAGACGGGAGTCGAGATGGATACATCGCCTCGACACAGTATCTCCCCGTGGGCTGAATGAAACTCTCCCTCTTGGCTGCTTCATATGAATATATGGGGACAATTCATATCACCATGTGCATTTCTATGTCGATATTGATACCTTTCTCTGATAAGCTTATTAGCCACAACTGTAGCTACTCCTATCTATTCAAGCTTTGTTTTTGACATTGCAATATTATAAGCTTTATCAATACTTCTTTGTGCTTCCTCCTTCCTTTAACCCCCATCCTCCCTACTATAATTATGCTGTTCTGCTATTTGTGTTTTTAACTATACGTAGTACTGAAGTACCGGACTGACCAGTAGCCGCTAGACTCCTATGTGTTCCTATACTTGATGGGCCCTACACTGTACACTTGATGGCCACCCGCTCCTCACCAAAGTGGAATAGCGCCATGTATACCATCTCCCATTGTAAGTTGGAGTATCAATGTGTAGCTACAGTAATTCTACCCCAAGGACAGGCCTGGTGTTAAGCTTCAAATGTTTTTGCAGTGACACTGAGATTCGCTTGGACAGCGATCGTGTCCTGAACACTACACATGCAATGGCTTGGCCGAATAATTGACACGTAGATCCACTTGGACAGTGGTCGTGACTTAATTACTGTACACTGAGTTGGCTATTTGCCCAAAACACTCGTCAATGCAGAAGTACGGAGATCCAGCTGCTGACAAATTCTGACGAAGCAGGAGTCGGGGAGTGGCTTTTACACTGGCATGGTGCTTTCACAATACTGCGTTCTTTGCCTTCTCTATTCTTAGTCTTTTCTGTGCATTTCACCCTAATTCTATACCCCTTCCTTATGTGTCTCTCACTTCACTTTGCTGGCTAATGCATTTGAGCAAGTGCCTCCGGATTGTTGTATATATATATATACAGTGGTGTGAAAAACTATTTGCCCCCTTCCTGATTTCTTATT
>CM044435.1:82609499-82648119 GCA_024363595.1 Xenopus borealis | reverse complement strand
GAAAAGAATGGAGTGCATCTAGACCTGCGCTCCCCTGCGGCTGAACCCAGCCAAATGGAACGCAGGGGATCCCTTATCCGGAAACCCTTTATCCAGAAAGCTCCAAATTACGGAAAGACCAGTCTCCCATAGACTACATTATAATTAAATAATCCAATTTTTTTTTTATTATTTTCTTTTTGTCTGTAATAATAAAACAGTAACTTATACTTGATCCCACCTAAGATATAATTTATCATTATTTGAAGCAAATCCAGCCTATTGGGTTTATTTAATGTTTACTTGATTGTTGGTCATTATAGATGCTGTTGAATACAGTACTTGACACAAGTGTAACTATATAGATAGCAGGCCCTGCAACTGCTGGAGGAGCCTTTCAATTAAAAGGGGCAGTGGAATTGCCAACTTTTTTCTAGAAATAAATACTTCTCTTCCTATATTTTTATCTTTATTCATTATTAATAGCAATGGCATCAATCATCATTTTTACCAGACAGGCTAGTAAAATACTTGCCAGATGGGGCGTTGTCTGTTTCAATATCTGTTACATGAAATCTTATTCCTTACACAATTTAACTGCTGGGCACAGTAACTTCCAGTTATGCCTTTGTACTATTTGTCAGCAAGTAATTCAGTTTGAGCCACTGTAATTCTCTAGTAATATTACTGCATAATATGCATAACATACAAACAAGCTGCTAATACAATTTCAGATCTTCTAGCATGTGAGAAACATTACCCAACTTCCCAAGAACTTTATAAAATATGAAAAAGTTTTATGGCATCTCTAGCAAAATCCAGCTTTTATTTTATCAGTTGTTGGCAGCTTATCTGTTTAGCTATTCTGTGTTGTGGACTCACTGCCAGGTACAGGGTAAAGCCTGACTGTCACAATAATAAGTTACTTTCCAGGCAAACGTTGACTATAAAACATTCTCTGCCTTCTCATATGAGTTGGCAAGGTTATTGAAAACCTTTCTCCTCTTCCCATTTTAGAGATTTATGTAAAGCTAATTACACCCTAACTGTCAATATCCTGCACTAAAAGCATTTTGTAGGGTGTTCTGTACATAATATGGAGGTTTTGTGCTTGGGTTCATGTTATCCTCAGGAGTAAGTGAATTGCACTTATAGCTTTGTTTTCTTGTCCATCTAAAACACTAACAGGCAAACTACACACATTATGCAACCAAGGTTGTATGAGATTTAAGCAATAAAACAAAAACCTGTTTAAGGTATAATGAGTTGAAGTAAATGACAATGTTACCATTTCTGAAAATTATAAAATGAATTTGTAGGTTGGAGGTATAAATACTTTTATATATGTTTAAGATAAATACCAACATCTGCTTTTCCAAATTAAAGGGCAAACAAGATAATTTCCCACACAATTCTGCTATATATACACCACATTCCATATAACAAAATAGTGTTGTGTTGTAATGCGTGAGTTTTTAAAGGGACACTAAATCCTATAGTTCTGCACTGTATAAGCCCACTTATCACAGTTGTTGCTGGACTACAAATCCCAGCATATTTTAACCATAGTATCAACATTAGCCAATCTCAGAGTTGTAGTCTAGCAATAATATCAAGGTTGTATTCTTAAAACAATATTGCTTCATAAATGTTTTATACAGCTCTGCATGGCCAGTGGTTGCATTTAGATGCAAAATAAAACTGTCTCTTTGTTCTTTTATCCTTCAACTGGAGTTGGCAGCAGTTTTCCTGGCACTGAACAAGTATGTTTTTGTCTTTACTGTTTTTATTGGTGAAATATTTTCAATGTGTAGTTGAAAACTGTACACCACTGTGTAAAATGGTGACAAACAATGGCGAGTCTAGGACAAGCAATCTCAAAGGAGCTTTAACTCAACTGAATGTTGAAAAAAATATTGTAGTTCCATATGTTGTCAAGAAACTGGAAAATTGTCTTTTCTCGTACAAGAGAACACAATTGCACTCTTGGCACTGGCAATGTGGCTTCCCTAGACTGGACCCCTTTCAGCACAGGAAAGATAAGCGCTGTGGGGAGCAGCCTCAGATGGCCCCTGCCTTAGAATTGGCACTTATGTTGCTGGAATATTTAGAAACTGGACACATTTCAATCGCACACATTTTTAAATTGCTGCACAGAACAAATGTGCCTGCTATCTGTGTGAATGGGAGTTATCAATAAAATTCTTTACTTGTATCTGTACTCACCTGGTGTTGGAAAGTAAATTTTAATTATGTACATTAATTAAAACTACACATCCATAGAGCGAAAAATGCAAGAACTATAAATGTAAATAGCAACACTTTAACAGCAGCAGAAAAGCAATAAAACCATTAATAAAAATACCATGCCCCACAGTCATCATTTTTTAACTTGTATTACATGTTGTTATGGCCTAAATATTCCTTTATGTTGCTGTTTATATATAATATTTATATATATATATATATATATATATATATATATATATATATATATATATATATATATATATATATATATATATAGTAATTTTTCTACCCTAAGCAATCAATCATTTAATTTTACAACATTAGTCACCTGTACAGCAGGTATATTGTACAGTACATACAGGAAAACCCAGGCCTAGATTTACACATTATGTGCCCCTAGGTTGCGACCACTCGTCGCCCATTCCTTCCCCCTTTCTGTACACGGGCATGTATGCGCAAATCTTATCTTGGTAGGTCCAGGGCACTGGCACCTCTGATATTTAAAAAACTAGTGAATCTCCCACATGTCCCCAGTGCTTCAGAACCCATTAAGATGCAGCTGCCACCCTAGGCCCAAGCTTTTGTAAAGGCAAATCCAGGCCTGGGAAGATCCTGCCTACACTAAAATGTGGATATTATGCACACCTATGCAATTATTGATACAGTAAGAAAAATATGCTCTGCAGACACTAATTTTCAGCTGCATCATTGGGAGGGTCAGAGGGGCTGGTGTCCAATGTGGACAGCGTGGCGTCCAATTCTGCGGCCAGGAATATAATTTACAGTCTGGTCCCATAGGGAAATGACCAGACTGTAGATTATATATTTAAATATTTATTGATATATATATATATTGAACCCCATTGCTGTGCCCATCTATTGTAAATAAAAAGTGTTTTTGAACCCGAAAATAGTTCCGGGGAAGCACCATTTCTAGTAAACAACATACGGTAAAAATTCAACAGGTAGGTCCCCATTATGTCCATTAGTCAATTCTGTCCTACATGCTGAGACACCCTGATCAAGTGGTATAATAGTGTACAAACAGGACACATCAAGCATGGCAAAAATAGTATAATCAGGGAGTGGGCCCAGTTCAGCAAGGTTTTAGATTATGGCTGGCATATCTGCAGGTAGGAGGCCATTTCTGAGCAAAGAGGTCGTAAAAATGTATCCAAATAGCAGGCAATATTGGACAAAAGAGACCCACGTGCAGATATAATTGGTCGCCCTGGTGGTGTAGTAATGGACTTGTGAATTTTTGTAAGAATGTATATGATTGGACATCTGGCAAACTCCAAGGAAAGATACTGACAACACTTTTCACTAATCCACCCTTCCACTAAAGCTGTGTTGAGATGAACATCAATTTCCCTTTTGAACTTCTCTGTTGGATCCCCATGTAATCTCGTATACACCTGTTGATCGGATAGTTGTCCAAGTAATTCCTTCCTATTGGATGATCGATCTAATTAGACGATAGAGCCGCCTTTGTCAGCCGGCCGAATAATCAATTCATGGTCGTTCTTAAAGGACTGTGTAGCGTCCCTTTTACTTCTGTTGAGATTAGGATAGAATTTAGCCTTATTGGACAAAACACTTTTAAAGTCTCTCTGTACTATATCACAATAGGTCTTCTCTGAAGTCAATGTGTTGGTTCAAACTTACTGACAGGGCGAAACCTCTCCACCTGGTTGTCAGGTCTATCTTTATAATAGTCTTTTAATTTGAGTTTTCTTTGGAATGGATATAAATCAATTTTCTCTAGAGAACACTTATTCAGAGAACACTTATTAAGAATACCACACCAGCTACTGCAAAATTCAGGGCTGGCTCGGCCAATGGTGGGTATATTTCAGGTTCTAAAGCCCCTCAGGATCTTATGCTGTCCATAGTAATCACAAAGGTATAAACCATGCAGATAGAAATCCATTTCCCGATTTTTGATTAAATAAATCTTTAGGCAACCTACCCAGTGGCAGTTGAAATTGTTGAGTTGAGTGGCAGTTGAAATCGTAAATAATATCCAAGTCACATCCTCTTGTGTAAATGTAAATTCACCAGTAGTGGCAACATCACAGGAGGAGGCTCTTATTTCTTCATCCATTGGATTGATTCAAAGGATAACCCAGTCTTGTACTAAAACTTGTATAGAAAAATGTCAAGACACAGCCAACACTACTAGTAATGTTCGTGGTAACACCTATATATCAACAAATTCCATTACTCTTAGCCATTAGCTATGTCAACATATAAATACACTAAGCCATTAGCAAACACTAAGGGGCTGATTTACTAAGTATTTTCCACTTTGAAATTCGACCCTCAAATTTTTTTGGGGGGGCATTTTCAATCAGATATGGCCGTTTTCAATCTGCAAATCACACAGATGCCCAGTGTCACTTTCAACAGGAGATTAAATCTAAATACAAAAACAAGAAGAAAAAGAAGTGACTCATTCCATTGCACCCCCCATCCAGTGTAACTAAATCTAAATACACTCTCCACTATTGTCTACTAAGAGCAGATTATAATCTATTAGATTGAAATGGCAAATTGAATTTAACTGTTTCACGCCAGTAGCATATAACAGAAACTGTTCAAAGCTGTTCATCTGCCATCAAGTTATAAATACACCATTTTGGTGATACAATATTGCATATTGCTTAGATACATCATTTTGGAAGTGGCTGTATCAACTTAATCGTTGATACAACTCAATCATGGCTGCTAAAATGATTGAATCCCTAATCTTTCCCTTTCCCAATATCCTTTTTTCTTGTTTATTTTTTTTAATTGGACTGTTAACCCTTAAACGAATTCTTCACTTTTTTTAAATGGATTTGACAATATTTCAAACTTTTTCTATAGCACAGTTTCAAAAAAGTTTTTACATTGTTTTACACAATATATATATATATATATATATTTGTACTATTGCAATTGGGCAATTGGTGCATCAGCTGACATTTATATTATATATATATATATATATATATATATATATATATATATATATATATATATATATATATATGATGGCTATGCAAATTATCCACAACACTTGATTAACACTTCTTACTGATTGGTGGTGTTTTGAATTTATGTACCATGTGACACACTCCAGGACTTCATAGTGAATTCAAATCAGGTGAAATTTATTTGTCAACGTTTCGGTCACAAATATAGAATATACTATTCTTTATAGAACTGTTTGCTGTAATCTTCTTTTCTTCTTTTTTCAAGACCAACCATCACCAATGACTCCATAAATTCCTCTGCTGATACCTGCCTGAAGTCCATTAGAATGGATTTATTTGTTCATTTTTCACTAATTCCAGCAGTGAGTAATATTGTTTATAATTATTTATGTATCTTCAATAAAAATATCTTTGTCTATGAGGTTGGCATATGTAGCCAATACCTTACTTTGATTAATGATTAATCAGTTACCAGCCAAGTTGCTGAGTTCATTCTGACTTTAAATTATGACATACAATGTATTCTGAAAAATGCTAAAAAGCAGAAGAGAATAAAGCTCTTCTATAGCAATCAGAAGCATCATGAATAACTCTTGACCAGTAATTTTAACCAAAACAAGCCAGTGATTTTTTTTTTATATGAATGTGAACATTAATTGCTGCAGTATTTCCTAATGCTTTTGCTATTTCCTATTCTTATTGCTATGCATGACAAATTCTGCATTTTAATTGCCAATGGTAAATGAAATACTATAGGGGTTATGTAATAAAAATCACTAAATTTGCATAGGAGCATTAACAAATAGCAACCAATCAGAAGGTATAATTTACTCGTCACCTGTTTAAAAGCAAATATCCTATTGGTTGCTATGGCTTACTGCTCATGTGCAAAAATAGTGTTTTTTATTGCATATAGGGTTATGCGTGCCATAACTCAAGCTCATCACTAAGCACTGTCTCTTCTTGCCAGTTTTGACCAGCCAAGGAATTACAAAATAGACATCAAGTCCAGTGCCTGCTAAGAGGAGCAGTAACATAGGTGGAGTTGGATGATCTCTGATAGGGTAATGTGCACACAGAAATTTATATAATGTATAGCAGAGCTGAATGGGCACACAGGAGTTCAATGAGATATACATGAATGGGAAGGAAGCATGATAGGGTGAATAATAGGAGATGTAGAGAGCAGGTGTGGCAAAATGGCCTACATGAAATAAATTACAGGCAGCAGAGCCTTGATTCCCCTCTGCACTGATGTTGTTGGGGATTAGTGATCACATATCTGCTGAAAGGGGCTTCTCGGGGGCCATTTTAATGTGGCATTCCGACACAGAGTAGGTGAGTTGACAGGATTCTTAAACTCGTATACTAATGAATGTAAACTTGTTTCATCCAGATGTTTGGTTTATGAAATAATATTCTTCTGTCTACACTCAGGTTGTAATCACAGTTCTGTTATCTTATGTACAACACCGAGCAAGTCCTTTGAAAACAACGGATAAACTTCCACTGAGCAGGAAATTTGGCATTGTTGTGTAGGTACTTTACTAAGCTTAGTATTAGGGATTCAATGTAACTGCCATGCAAACCCAGCACAAAAAAAACAGAACTCAGATTATTGCCAGTGTTACAAATGTTAATATGAAATTCATCCTGCCTACCAGAAGGCCATCCTGAATAAGGGATTCATAGACTTTGTTTGACGTCATTGTTTCAGGCGTTGCAAAGAGTAGGTGGGTGAATTGGTTTACATACTGTAGGTATTTAGGGTGACTATTGTATTCCTACCTCCATTTAATAGAATCTAGCCTATGAACATAATACTTATTTTGTAAGTTAGCCCTCAACGTGAGATAACTCCTGGACAAAAATTGAAGCCAGTCTGTCATTTACTATTGAAACCAGGCTGTTGCATGTACAGTATTAAATCTAATTCGATTGACCTCAAAATACATTTGAATAATGTATTAATGCAGTAAGCACTCCTGTAGCAAAGGCTCCCAATGCTGTTGTTCCTAACCAATAGCTAATCTACTACTGAACAATGTATTCTGTGTCCTGCCCCTAGGCCAGTGAACTTTATCAACAGTTACTCAAACAGATGGTCATTTGGGGCTGCATGTGGGGCAACAGCTACAACTGTTTTTCTCCTTTTTTTCGATGAGTATTCAAACTACTTCAACTTTATTGCTCCAACCTGGGCCAAAGGTAAGTATATGAATATTTGTTTTTTTTTCTGTTATTTATATTCAAGAATAGAGATCTATAAATGACACTGGAAAATCTGTAGGATCAGTGTTATCAATGCTTCAGGAAGTACTGAAGCAAACCACACAAACACACATCACTGTAGGATTAAGCACAGTCTGACTCTCTTCCAAGAACTTACCAAGCCACAGCTTTGACGATCAGATTTGGTAGAATCAGAGTTGCAGGCAGTGCCATTTGCCTTGTATTTTAAAGAACAAGTAAACGTTTTTTTTTTTCTATCTCTAAATTTGCTCTAAACAGCCCCTCAAATTAATGTACCTTAGTCCCTGCTGCAAGTCTGCTCTGGTTTCTGTGTTATCAGCAGCTTGTTTCACCTTCTTCCTGGTGCAGAGTGAAGCCCTGCCCCTTAGCTTTCTGAGATGACCTTATCTCTTGGACTAGTCCTGGAGATCATTTGCATACTATGACATAGCAGAGACCAGTGTGTGTAGCACCTTTTGCTTGGGGAAACTAGCTTACTAATGCACACACTGGCTCCCTCTTCCTCTCTATTGTGGAACAGCAGCAAATGGACTGCTCAGTAAGCTAAGGGGCTGGGCTTCACTCTGCACCAGGAAGAAGGGGAAACAAGCTGCTGATAACACAGAAACCAGAGCAGACTTGCAGCAGGGACTAAGGTACATTAATCTGGGGGGCTGTTTAGAGCAAATTTACAGAAAGAAAAAGAAAAACATTTACTTTTCCTTTAAGGAAGTGCAGGGAGTTAGTTGATTAAAATTCCAACCCTATATAGTTACATAGAGGTACCCTTGTTTTGCCAGTATGCTAGTTGGGGCCACTTAAGAATCACCTGACAGTGTATATTCTTGCCAGCCTGCGCAGACTGCTATGGGGATAAATGTAGTACAGCTATAGTTGTTACCTTAAAAAATTGCCTTCCTAGCTTTTTTTTAATCAATATATTTACCACCAAATGTAATTTTTATAGACCAGGCATGAATTGTTAATGGTGCTACTTGAGTTCATTTTTTCATAAAGGTAAGCCCTATAAATGAAATCGCCAAACACAAGAGCATGTAACCTATATATACTTTTGCATAACTGCTATTTTCTAAGCTTTCAATGAATAATGGGACAACATACACAACGCTAATATTGTGTGACAAATAACAACCGCTGCAATTCAAATGGTTTATGTTGAGCTTAAGTGGAACACAATTAAATGTCTCAAAAGTGATAGCGTAATACAAATAAACAGCACCCAGTTAATTAAGGGTTCGAGATGTTGGAAGATCTTAGCAGATTTTTAGATTTCAGGCCATGAACTGACAGTACTTGTGACATCGGGCAGTTCATACTGAAATCAGTGGGAGGTATAGGCCGTTGGAGAAAGCACCAGATATCATGGGGCAGAGTCACTAAAGGGCGGAGTGACTAATATTAGTGAAAATTTGCCAGCGTGACATCATTTTGTTACTTTGCCGATTTACTAATGAGCCCAGGCGCCCCTTCTCTAGTGAAGGAGATGTACACTAGCAGTGCTTCACACTCTAACATCACGTGAATTTTTGCTCTGGCAAATGGACGTAACTCTGCAAATTTGCGGATTTTACTGAACATTACCTCTTTCGCCAGACTTGACTTCACCAGCTCAGACCTGGCGAAGTGCATTGAACACCCTCAATCTTCAGTTACTTACATCATAATTTTTGAGTGTAATATCTGCAAAGTAATTTTTCAGTTAGGCTGCAAAAGGCACAAAACATTTTTTCAGGCACCTGGTTTCCCTCATACATTTCCCAGCTGCGCCAAGTCATGTGACTTGTGCTCTGATAAACTTCAATAACTCTTTACTGCTGTACTGCAAGTTGGAGTGATATCACCCCCTCCCTTTCCCCCACCCAGCAGCCTAACAACAGAACAAAGGGAAGGTAACCAGATTACAGCTCCCTAACACAAGATAACAGCTGCCTGGTAGATCTAAGAACAACACTCAGTAGTAAAATCCATGTCCCACTGCGTACTATTCAGTTACATTGAGAAGGAAAAACAACAGCCTGCCAGTTCCCTCCTAAAGTGCTGGCACAAGTCACATGACCGGGCAGCTGGGACATTGACAATATGTCTAGCCCCATGTCAGATTTCAAAAATGAAATATATAAAAATCTGTTTGCTCTTTTGAGAAATGGATTTCAGTGCAGAAGTTTACTGGAGCAGCACTATTAACTGATGCGTTTTAAAAAAACATGTTTTCCCTTGACAGTTTGCCTTTAAGTGGGCTGGTGGGGGCTGTTTGGCTCTCTCTGTACTAGGAATGCCAGGGCCTATTTTGAATCCCAGTCCAGTCCTACTTGGACTTGTCTAGTTATCAGTGTAAATGGAATGTATTAGATGCACCATGTAACATAAATAGTTCCATTCCACTTTAAATTGACCGCTGTATGCAAATTAGCCTGAGCGCAAGAACTGTAGCGAAGTTGCACTAGGCAGAATTGAACACCAGTGCAGCTTCACTTTGATTTGCTCGCTCTGCCGAAGTAACGCTAGAGAAAATTTGCCAGTGTTTGGCGCTCTGGATGAAACTTTGCACTTTAGTGAATTAGCGTTTTCTTGCGAAGTGTTGCCATGACTGCGAAGCCGTCACTGTTGACATTTCACTCTTTAGGGACTTTTATGTTTGCTTAGCATAATAGGCCAGTTGCAGCAATCCTGAAATGTATTACTAGTTGCACAATTACAAAAAGTTGTATCACTTGTACCATTCCAGAACAAATACCTCCCATATCTCTGTTTTTTTCATGGGACTGTACAAAGCTATTCACACTGGGTTTGACAGGAGCAGATAAGGGGCCTGGGTAAATGTTCCCTAGTTTTAAAGATGATAATATTGGGAGGTATGAAGAAGTCTTATCTTTCAGGTATAGAGAGGGTTAACTATAAGATTGAATAAATAAAATCATGCCTGTTGTTTCCATTTTGCATCTAGCTCTTGTTTATCTCCTGTCTGCTTTGGAGGTTGCTATGGATTATTATCCTTTCTTTGCCTGTCTATCAACTGGAAACAAACTTCTTGGTTCATCCCTAGGATTCTGCTATGCTGTCTGCTGGTAGGAACAAACATGTAATTGTGTTTTAATTAGAAAATATATCACATTTAACGATGCCTGAATAGGGATGGCGCGAACCGCGGAAAAAATGTTCGCGAACATATTCGCGAACTTGCGACAAAACGCGCGAACGGTTCGCAAACGTCGCGAACCCCATAGCCTTCAATGGGAAGGCGAACTTTAAAAGCTAAAAAAGACATTTCTGGCCAGAAAAATGATTTTAAAGTTGTTTAAAGGGTGCAACGACCTGGACAGTGGCATGCCAGAGGGGGATCAAGGGCAAAAATGTATCTGAAAAATCCAATAGTCGCAGCCACTGAAGCACAGAAAAAATATGCCATATAAATGCTGAAAATAGTCGCAGCCACTGACGCACAGAAAAAATATGCCATATAAATGCTGAAAATAGTCGCAGCCACTGAAACACAGAAAAATATGCCATATAAATGCTGAAAATAGTCGCAGCCACTGAAGAACAGAAAAAATATGCCATATAAATGCTGAAAATAGTCGCAGCCACTGAAGCACAGAAAAAATACAGGTCAATGTATGGCAGTTGTGTTTGAAGAACAGTAGATCACTAGCCAGCAAAGCTACCTAACCTAAAATGTCCCTCAAATCCCTGCAGACTTCTGTCCCTCCAATACAGAGCAGTATCAAGCAGATTACTAGCCAGCAAACTTTCAACTGTCCCTGAAATCACTACCAGCTCTCTCCTAACACTAACTCTTCCAAGCAGCACACACAGACAGAATGAAAAAATGCTGCAGGGCTTCAGTTTATATATGGAAGGGGAGTGGTCCAGGGGGTGTGGGGGTGGTCCAGGAGGGAGAGCTTCCTGATTGGCTGCCATGTATCTGCTGGTCTGGGGTGAGAGGGCAAAAAAAAGCGGCGACTATGCGCGAACCCAAAATGGCGAACGGCGCGAATATTCTGCGAGCGCGAACAGCGGATGTTCGCGCGAACAAGTTCGCGCCATCCCTATGCCTGAATTACCATGTCTCCAAAGATTATGGTGGAATTATTATACATAAGTGTCTGTAGTTTCTGTTAACTTTTGTAATAAATAAAGTGCAAATGAAGAAGAGTTGTAATCACATAATCATAAGTGCTAGTACAGAAGTGCTGGTCTAATCAAATTCATATCTAGTCTTCCTGTGACACAGTAGCACTAATGGTATGGAGCTCATCAACTTTCTGATACTGACATTATAATGGTTTTAGCAAAATGTATTCAAACGGCACTGTATTTCAATATTTTCCATGAAAACTTGGTTAACAGAGGTCACTGATTCATTAGATTGCTTGAATGCTGCTCTTGTTACTTGTTACTGTGAATGAACAGAATGCAGTGTGTACTAAATTAGCTCTCTTGGTATCTCTACTATTAAAAGCTTCACAGGCTACAGGTTTAAAGCAGGGTCCTATCCAATGATACACACAGGGTCTCCATCAATAATTGTGTGGGCCCCATGCAATTATTATTATTATTAGTAGTAGGGACATTCATAACCGTTGATTTGCTAACATTTATACAGTGAGCAGATGACTGTGCAGTTTTGGCTTATTAAGTGGTAGTAGTAGCAGTAATAAGTGGTAATGATTATAATAATAATAATAATAAACCAACATTCAGCTTTAAATTAAAAAACAACCAATAACCCATATAAGTGATACAGAGGGCCCTGCCCAAAAGAGCTTACAATGCTACAAGTCTGGACAATAGATGCAAGGAGAACTGCATATAAAGAAAGCCTGATTGATTACCAAATGCATGAAAGCTTGCTATATTTTAGCAGTTATCTTGGACCTTAATATTCACCTCCAGGTTTTGTGTGCAGTTGGCTGATATGTTTGAGTGCCAGAAGATAACTCAGGTGAGTAGTAGCAATGGATTGTTATAAAATATATTATTGTTTCAAATAAGTGCATGAACTTTGCACCCTCCCAGGTGTTTGCATTATGGTATGATAATTTCAAAACTTGTGTCTGATGGATTTTCAGAGAATGTTTGAATATTTAAAAGGGCAGTGTCTTGAAATGGAATTCCAGAAACAGGTGGAGGAATAAGATTAGTTTCATATGTTAAAAAATGACAGATGAAAACAAGCAACTGCCGATAGGGACGCAATATTTAAAATACGATATACACTAAGGGGCAAATTTACTATTTCCCAAAATTAGCTCGACCAAATTTGAAATTCGATAAGCATTCGACCATGGAATGCTTATCGAATTGTTTTAGGCTATCATTTTGCTCGCTATACGATTTCTCGATGAATTCAAATGATCGGATACTGATCGTTTGATTTCACGAAAAAATTGTGAAATTTCCTTTGAGCTTCCGAGAAATTCGTACAATTCGAACACTCCGATCGTACAAATGGTATTCGAGCAGGACTTAGCCTCAGAAGCCTATGGGGGGTTTCCCATAGGCTTCTATTTCAATTCGGTAGGTTCAATCTGGCGAAGTAGGCAGTCGAATAACTTAAAAATTTTGATTCCTTCGATCATTGAATGATCGAATTATTGAATATTCAATCTATTCGATATTCGATGATCGAAGAGGCCAAATTTGAATATACGATTTCACGAAACAGTTGTACGATCGTTATTCGATCGAACTTCGATCGTATTTGATCATTTCACGTGAATTTCGTAAATCTGCCCCTGAAACTTGGCTCCCTATGCAGTTAACCGGTGTGATTGAATGGATCTTGGAGCTGTTAAACATGGATGGTATTTTCGATACTGTCTTATTTTAGTTGAAAAATCTTCTCTGTTATGGACAGGCTTAGCTTTATAAAAAAATGTGTGACGTATAGATATGGAGTCAGGGCTGGATGTACGTAGCGGGCGCCCCTAGTCGTTTATCGCCCCTGTCCTCTCCCTTTTATTTGCTCAAATTTTCATCATTGGCACACAGGAAATTTAAATTTCTGAACCAATGTGGGTGTGGCTGGGCAGAATGCCGCCCCCTAAAATCCTGCTGCCCTAGGCCCGGGCCTAGGTGGCCGCTCCACACAACCGGGCCTGTATGGAGTGATAAACATTTGAGAGGGAAAACTACATAGAAATAATGTTAGAAACATTTCTAGAATTGTGTGGAATTAAATGAGTAGACAGGGAGATTAATTCTCTGATTACAGTTACCATAGAGTGAGTCTGCATTTGCTGCTGCTCTGTGAATCTGCTTCCCAATTTATCCTCTAGCTTTCTTATTTTTTGCTAGTTTTGCCCTCATCAGTTAAGGTTGGCTGCTGGCAAAAAGCATACCAGCACTGGGAGATGATTTTGACCTAAAAAAATGCACAAGTGCCTCTCTGGGTATTCCTAAAATAAGTAAAATGGAAATGTAGAGGATGCTGGAAAGCAGCTTCAGCAGGTCCTAGATTTTTATACAGTGGTGGATAACTTTATCCATGTTTCAGGTCCATGATCCGATAGACAATGACCAAATTAATTTAAAATGGTGATGTCATAAAGAGGAGTCTGTGAAGCATGTGGGCAGAAGGCCATAAAATGCATTGCAATTTCCCCCCTAGGCCTGTAGAGGGAAAGCCCTCTTTTAATGCATATAGTTGCTGTACATGTATGTACATACTTAAGCTCGGGATACACAAACATTTAAGCACATCAATATCAAAGCAATGTTTTAGACAGTTAAACTTAGGCACAACAAAACGTTGCATTTTTACCTGTGCCTTATATACCTTTTCTCTAGGCTTCGACAATCCTTCTCTTCACTCCTGTGCCATCTCTAGTATGCTGTCTGTTTCTGATAGGAAGATTTTTGCATATCTTGGTGGGAACTATTTTGGCTCTTCGAAAACCTGAGGAGACACAGGTGAACATCTTTTATCTATGATATAGTACAGTGCTTATCTTTGGCCTTCCTAAGCATAATTCCTGACTTCCCTTAAAGCAATCATTCACCTTCCAACACTTTTTTTTCTCTTCATTTTCTCTGCAGTTGTTATATAATTGATACAATAGTTGCTAATGTTCCACAAATACTGTTGATAAAAATATAAACTAATGTAGCATATAACTACTATATAACACTACAGAATCGGCACCTGGATATCTGAATTATCAGACTGACATGCCAGTGACATGAACAGCAGTTTAATATAAGTTCAATATTATAAAAATGGTCAAAATTATAAAAATAGAGACAAATTTTAAAAAGGGCATTATTTCTGGTATAGTACCTGAACTGAAAACAGGGCTTGGAAGGTGAACAACCCCTTTAAGTGCGATCTGTATTTATTTTTTATTTTTACTTAAAAACCTCTTAAAACTACTCAAAACATAATTTCGTTTTGATCCTACATTTGTTGCATATCAATGTAACTAACTGTACAGTATAAAATAAGTTATGCGTTCTTAAATTTTGACTTGAATACAGGAAGATGAGGAACCATTGCTGCCAAAACATCTGATACACTACTTGAAATACCTCCTGAAAGGCTTCTCTGAAATGTAAGTTCCTAAATGAAGATGAAAATTTACCTGCACACTCGTATGAATATAACCTTAGTGAGACACAGTCATGAATAACCTTAAATATCACAGGTTATATGGCCAAATGTATTTGATTTTTTTTATTAATATATATTGTGTATCTTTTAGTTGTGCCCTGAAATCAAAGCTAAGACTTGACTAGGGAAAAAAATCATGTCAAGCTGAAGTTATCGAACTATGCCCGTTAAGTTAGATTTTTGCTTATTTAAAGGAAAGCCTGAATAAAAATCAAATGCGCGATGGAAGCAAATGTTTCCGAAGAACATAGGTCATAACGAATGTTTACTCACCAGAAAAAATACAAATGACAGTTTACCATGTCTCTTGGGGCAACACAGTAAAATGTTTTATGAATTTCAGACTCCACAGTACTATGTTAGGCTGGGTATTGCCCACTTAAGACTACAAAACTAAATAACATTCTCTGTGCTGAGGGGGGGTACTTATGCCCATCCTGCTGTTGCCTGCCCCAACGCTTCCCTGCCCTTCCCTTGACCTCAGTCAGAAATATATTTGTATTTAGGAAGCATGTGTTTTTGTTTTTTTTGTTTTTTTAAATATGTTATGTTATAAGTGTATGAATAATTTTCTTATGCTTTATTATATAGAGATACAAAAAGATGTTGGCTCAAACAGAAGATTTATACATCTGACCCAAGTTTTAAATTTCCAACCAGGATTATTGTGACAGCTGTGCTCTGCCTCATTTGTTTGTATAATGTAAGCTTTACAGAACATTATCCTTAATTACCTTTCTCGCCATATTCTGTATTTTGCAACATACAAAAAGGTGCAATATGCAGAAATTACTCATTTGCTTGTCAGCATTGAATTTAAATTGCGTTTGTTATGGATTTATGATGAAGATATGGCAACCCTGGATATCTTGCACATTATTTACAAGAGATTCAAAATACCGGTATAGTAAGGTTACCAGCTCTTTAAAATGAAATCCAGGAAGAGCTATAGTCTGGGACAAAAAGGAGGTTACACAGATTTCTGTTTAGCTGCCTTTGACCAAACACACACACATTCAAGATCATAGCCGCAAAGTTCTGTTTAAAGGAGAAGGAAAGGCATATTTAATTGGGCGTAGACACCGCCAAGTTATTATATATGCATACCTTACACTCTGGGCTGGTGCTCCTATTACGAGAAAGCAGCACCGGTCCAGGGGGTTCTTCCAGCGAGCACCACAGAATGATCGGCTTTCTTCTACTTCTTTCTTAAAAGTTCCTAGGACATGTGCATCCCAAAATTTTATCTTTTTGTGCTACTGTGTATCCGTGCCCGCGAGAAGAAAAGAGAAGCTGGAAGAAGATCGCTCTGTGGTGCTTGCTGGAAGAACCCTTGGCTGGTGCAGTTTTCTGCTGATAGCATAGGTGTCAGGCAGGGGTGTTTCAGGAGCTGCTTCCGCCTGAGGCAGCAGCCCTGATGTCGCCCCCATCCCAATCCATGCTTCCAACTTTTAGCGTCAGAGCGGGTCTAGGAGGGGCTCTATTGCGCTCACTGCACTAGAAGTTACTTAAAGTTACTAGAGGCGGCTTTTTGCCACCCCTGGTAACTGGCCGCTCATGGCCATGGCCGGAGCAGTCCTCGTGTCAGGTAAGTATATAAAATCACTTGGGGTGCCTAACTTTTGGCACCCCCAAAAGAATGCCTTTCCTTCTCCTTATAAAAAATATGTTAGCATGTTATATTTTGCAGCTGATGTTAGCACTGCTGTCACACTGCTGTTTCAGTCAAAGCTCCCCTACAATCAAAGACATGGTACAGTTAAGTAGTGATGGGCGAATCTACCCAGTTTCGCCGAAAAATTCGGAATGGAAATTCGCAAATTTGCGAAACGAGTCCCGGCACGTTTTTGACGTGCCGCGTCGTGTCAAAAACGACGCACGACTCGTTTTTTTTAGAGAATTTTCGCCAGGCGAATTTTCGCCAGGCGTTTCGCCCATTACTACAGGTGAGCCAAAAACAGGGGCATTTTTGAGCCAGAAGCTGCAGGTTTGCAGAAAATGGATCACATACTCTGAGAAAATCTGACTCTTATAAGAAAGTTTTGTCATTCTAGCCAGGCATTAGGATGTTCTTTTACTGACATTTTAAACTTTTTGTTTTATAGAGTATTTAGCAAGTTTATTGGTAGACAATAATTTAATCATTTATCTTCAGTTTTTTTTAGTAGATTTGTTTGTTTCACCCAAAGCTGTAATGGGCCTGGAACATTGGGCACTCTTAACAATAAACGTATCTGATGCAAACCGGACTATATGGGTCTTAAATTTGCTGAAAGGTCAGTTATCTGCGGTATTGTTCTTTGCTGTAATTGTTGTTGTGCTGGGAATATTAAAAGGGGAATACATTTTCTGCAATGATAGCAATTTAATTATAAGCAACTTTTTAATACACACTGATTTGTCAGTGATTTTAAAGAGGTTGTTCACCTTTGAGTTAACTTTTAGTATAATGTAGAGAGTGATATTCTGAGACAATTTGCAATTGGTTTTCATTTTTTTTTGGTGGTTTTATGAAAAATTAAATGAAAAGAAAAATAATGAAGACCAATTGAAAAGTTTCTTAGAATTGGCCCTTCTACAATATACTAAAAGTTAACTTGAAGGTGAACTACCCCTTTAAAGGTATTTGTAAATGTAATTGCAGTTGAATGCATTAAACTGTTTACTTCACTGCTGGTCCTGACTAGGGTTGCCACCTGGCCAGTCAAAATGATGGTTAATCCCAATGTTATTAATAGGGAAAAAAGATAAATATATAGGAAGTCCGTTATTTTTTTCCAGAAAAGGTGGCAACCCTAGTACTGACACGTACAGTACTATTGTAGGAAAGTATCAGTAGTAGCAATGGTATAATTGGCCGAGGTGGGGCCTGGATGTCCCCCACCTTCCAAAATTGCACCAGCTGCACACATCACTGAAAAATTCCCCCGCCCTGATGCTTGTGATTTGCTTATTGTGCCTCTGGTGGCCCCAAGATTGTACCCCCTGCATCGCTAGTAGTTACACCACTGAAATATTAGAGTGGGAATAATAGAAGCATGCAGAAGTTTATTCTCTGTATATTTTATTTCCTAACAAAATCTTTCATCTGTATTTTTTTAGAGAGCTGGTTTTATGCAACCTTCCCAGCAGCCTTTACAAGTGTTGTTTACATCTTGCACTTACTATCCTGCTACAGGTAACACTGTCACGTTCATCTAATATATTAGATATTAATTAATATTGAATCTATATGCAGCACTAATCACTCAAAAAAACTCATTAATGGTCACTGAACTCTTTTTCCAGTTTATACCAAAACTAATATTAAGATTTTTATTTCTTGAATGAGTAATGGGAGTTATTTTAATTGTTATTTTTTAATTGTATGAGGAAATTTTATTTTATTTAGGGGGTTGATGGCAAGCATTCCATCCTAAACAGCACAAGGACCCATTTTGGGACCCAATTCATAGGTTTAGAACCACTACCTTAAATAATAGATATTGAATGTGTCTTATGTCAGCATTGAGGTCATTTGTATCATGAACATTCTATATTATTCTAGGAAAGAAATGAAAAAACTTTATAAAGGCACCTCGGATATTTCACGCCGAAATAAACCTCCAGTCATTCTGGTAGGAAACTTTTCATAATGAACATGTGATGCATGAAACGGCTGATTTTTTTGAATATATATATAAGGATAGTTTTAACATGATCTGCCATGTCAGTTATTAGAGTGTATCCTCTGCTCAATAGCTTAAAGAGATACTGACACCAGAACTTAAAGGAAAACTATACCCCGAAAATGAATTTTTGAGCAACAGATAGTTTATATCAAATCAAGTGACATATTAAATAATCTTATCAAACTGGAATACATATTTAAGTAAATATTGCCCTTTTACATCTCTTGCCTTGAACCACCATCTCATGATGGTCTGTGTGCTGCCTCAGAGATCACCTGACCATAAATATTCAAACACTAACTGTAAAAGAAAGAAGTGTTGAAGCAAAAGACACAACTCTGTCTGTTAATTGGCTCGTGTGACCTAACTTTATAGTTTGTTTGGTATGTTTGTGTGCACCGTTGGATCCTAGGATCCCAGGAGGCTGTCCTTATTTTTTAAAATGGCTATTTTCTATTTATGATTACCCAATGGCACATGCTACTATAAAAGTATATTATTATGGAAATGGTTTATTTACATGAAGCAGGGTTTTACATATGAGCTGTTTTATGCAGTATCTGTTTATAGAGACCTACATTGTTCGGGGGGTATAGTTTTCCTTTAAGCATTTTTTTTTTTTTACATCTATCATAACATTGTCTTTGCATGCTATCTATAATGTTGCCTTAAAAGTATTTGCCCTATGCTTGTACATTACTTATCTTATCCCCTATGTTGCTCTATGAGGGGGCTGCCATATTTCTGCAGCAGTAGATCATTAGCATTATAAACTCTGACAGGTTGAGAAAGGACAGTCAGGTTGGCAGAACAGTAAGCTTTAGGAACATCAAGTAACAATTACTTATAAAAGCAGAGCTTTTATTATGTACATTAATATTTTGAAGAATATTTATTTCATGTCCATATCATATGGGAATAGTCAATCACAGACCTGCAGTCATACAAGCAAAGACAAACTTCAATCTAGCTGCTGATTGGTTTCTATCCTACAAAGTAGTGTACAGTCTGGAAAAGGAAGCAGCAGGAACATTGGGGGCAGGACTAGTAGGGTTTGGGGGGTAACATTTCAATAAATTAGTCCAAAACGCTACTTTTAATTTAAAAGAATATAATGCACTGGCAGATTCTAAGTTTTCACACAATACATTTTGTTTAAATATACTGGATGACATGGTATATACTTATAATAAATAATGAACAGGACGTGTAAGTAATGAAACTATTCGTAAAAGATTTTAATTTAACTTTTTAACATTTTACAAAATGCAATCACAAAAAACACAAAAATATTTATTACATAAAATAATATAAGCAGTCTGATGTAAACTATATTTATTTTATTTATATATATGTTTATCTTGCAGTTATCACCAGAAAATATCTTCTAGAATGAGCCTATAAATTGCCAATTGCTTCTGTTATATCCTTGGAAAACAGCCACTATGTAACTGAATCATGGGTTGTTTCCCATTATTTTTCCTGTTTGTCATGATGTTTTTCACTAGGAAGTAACAGTAAACAGATGAAATGTGATAGTCCTAGGAAAAAAGCAGCAAATATTAAGGTAATGGCAATAATGTTGGCTGATACTAGAAATATTTTATTTGTGATTACTTCTCACAGTGGAGCAATATGCAACTTTTTGTTGAGTGATCTTCATTTTAATAAAAATTTATTTGTAATGATGTTTAATTAAAGATTAATTTTTGTGTAAAAGGTTTGTATATGAAAAATGCCTAACATGGCTTGTTTTGTTTTAGGCAGCTAGTATTCGATACACTGGGAATCAGATTGCTTACTTGCTATGGGGTAGGTGTTTCATGATGGTGAATAACTTGCTCACTTTGTGTAGCTGGTTAGAAGGTTACATTTATTTTCTAGCATAGACAACATATTCTTTCAAATTCTCTATTAAACTTTGAACTTCTAAGTGGCACTCGTTCAGTCTTTTTTTAAGGATAATACAAATTATATCATAGAACTGATCCAATCCCTGTGGAAACAAGTGCTGTGAGCAAATATATGAATAAAAAAATACAGAATAAATGGTCTGTAATCAACTTCTGAGGATCCCAATGTCTGGTAGGATTTGTAAAAAATAAAGTATACCTGTATCTGTGCTGCATGAAAAAGTAATAATACCGTATTAGTATAATAATTCTGTATTTTGTATCTCCTTGTAGGGTACTTCCTTCTGCACATTCTGTTCTTTTTGATTAGTCTGATGATCACTTTCTGGTTCATTATACCCATACAAGAAGGGAGGGGAATGGTAATTCTCCAAGGCCTAGGTTATACAGTGTAAGAATGTTCTCTGTCACTTTTTTAAAAAAATTTTTACAGTGGGTACTTTTGCTAAATTATTTCCTTTTAAATTTCCTTTGCATATGGGTAAATTGAAAATGACATTATGTCCTTGAATTTCAGTTTTGCATATGCTTCTCATTATATTTCTGTTTTTCATTCTATTTTTTGTGTCTCTAGACTTGGTATTGTGATCATGGTAGGTGTCATTGTGATACAGATTCTGGCATCTCAGTTCTTCTTCCTACAAGATAAAATCAACCCGAAAGACAAAAGCAAACCACTGGCCATCAACAACAGGTAAACCTTAGTTTCTCTTGCATTTCAGCCTAACTTTGTGACATAGAAACATTGTGTGGAAAAGGGGTGCCATAATGTTTTGTGCATAACTCTGTTAATTAGATGAATGTATGCATTGCTATGCATTTTTGAAATTCAAACTGTGTGCATGATGTTAGAATACATATCATGCACATTAGTCACTGGCTAGACTGCATAAAGTGGACAGAGTTTGAATACTGCCCACCAAAAATAATCAATGAAATCACAACTTTTGCGTGTATGTATGGATGATATGCCTACTTAGGAGATTTGTGCAATTATTTGTAATGATATGACCTGTTGGTAAATACTCAGGAATAAGTATCCCTGGAGAATGTTTGCATCCATTAAAATAGCTCATCTCCAATACTACCTTGATGTTTCTCAACAATACATTGAATGAATTGTGCCATTCTACATGTGCTGCTGTTTCCTTTCATAGGAGAGCCTTTCAGAACTTCAGCTATTTCTTCATGTTTTATTCTGCAATTCTCGGCTTTGGAGCATGTCTAATCCGTATCCTGCTTAACGTTTTCCTGGGGAGCTGGTTACTTGCTAGGATCGATCGGCCTCTCTTTCCAAGAGGTTACGAGGGTGCAGATATGGGTAAATAATGTTATCACCAGATCTGATATTTATAACACTAGGGATCATTTATCAAATCCCTGGGGGCAAGTGCAAGGGCTCAAGAGGACAGGGCTCCAATGTCACTTCATACCTTGCACCTTTGAGTGACACACAAGGTACAGGGCATGGGGGGCACCTACATGCCTCCCCCTTTCAGATGCCTAATGCAGGCAACGCTGGATTCAAGGTGCATTTTGCAGGACTCTGCATGGAGCATTGTAAATGGCCCCTACTGAATCAATACCAGCAGAACTGGCCTTGTTCCTTAACAATGGGGAATCTGCAAAGGACAATGAATGCCAAAGTATTAGCCTCACCCCTAGTAAATATGACTAAAATTGAACCCTGGGCTATTGCTCCTCACATTTGAATTTTACAGTAGAGTGCATGCATTGACTCAAAGCTGCAAAAGAATACTGGACAATTATGGCAAGATATACAAGTATAAGGGAGATAAGGGAACTATGTTTAGCTTTATTAAACACTAGATTTTCAAGAAGGAATTTTGATATAATATTAAGAAAACCATAACTTTATATGAGCCGGCTTTCCATTAAAAGAGTTTCTATTCATCTTCTAACCAATAAGTGTCTCATGGCTCTGTGGCACCTCCCAGTGGTCAATTCAAGGATTTATGTAAATACTTTACTTCTCTCATTTTTGGCATATAGGCAGTGCTATGTGTATGGCATGAGACAAGTAAATACCTTCTGATTTCAGAAGGCTTCACTTGCATGTAATTATTTTAGCAGGAAATCATAAAAAGCACGTTATTCTAACAATGAAACTACGTACAATGGAAATGCACATTATTGTCTTTAGGGAAATCCTAAAAACGACAGCACACAATCTGATGTAGGTTATATAATGTTATATTTTTGTGTTTTCATTGCTTTTGCTATTCTAAAATCTATTCCTTTATATTGTAATCCATTATTTTTGGTATAGTCATGGCTTCTTGCCTATTATGATTTTGTCCCCCCGCTGTTCCTGCTTTTTTCTCCCTGTCTGGTATTAGACTAGTGACATATATAAGTGCTTACTCAATTATGTTGTCTGTTGTTTACTTCACAGGATACAGTACTTGGATTGGTATGCTCCTGGTTGACTTTCATCATACCAACCCCGTGGCCCTGTCCTTTTGTCATCTACTTTTACATGATTTGTCGACTAGTAAACAGAAAACCAGCCCAGGTACCATGCTAGGCAACTGAATAAAAATGCCACTATGGTTTATCTAGAATTTATTGTTCATTGAAGATATTGTAGAAAAGTATAAATGGCAATACTATGCTGTATCAAAAAGATATTTGCTGTGTTATACCTGATGTCGGTTCCATAAAGCCTCTGGAATGACCTAAGAATTATTGATAGCAAATTGACTCTGTTACTTTCTGTAGCTTTTATTTGCCCTGCATGCTTACATGTCTAATGTATAGTTTATCATCAAGATCACCTCCATTACTAAGACAGGTTCTTAGCATGATGAATTGGACTGTAATACTGAGTTGTAGACTAGCTCACAAAGTATTCTGGGTGATATTCTTATTCTGCCTAAGCAACATCCTGGCCATTTGATCTGTACTACAAACAAAATAATTTTTATTCTTCCTATAATACATATAATACATCAGTGGAATGAACTAGATAAAAAAGTGACACTGTTAACAACTGATTTTCAATTTGCTAGCAGATAATGCCATCAGAGTCCTGCAGTGGGTGGGGTACACACCGGTTACCCGCAAAAAAATCAGGTACCCTGCGGGACGAGTATAGGATTTTTGGGTGCAGGTATAGATGTGGGTCTGCAGATTGCAGGTCGGTTGTGGCTCTCATTTAAATTTCTTATCTTATGTTATACTGTCTATATTTTACTCCTTTTAAAATTTTACAAAACTTGTTCCTGTCCCTGCCCACGTTCCTGTTTAACGGTAGTTGGTGGGTTGTGGATCAAGTTGCGCATAAGGCAGTTGTGGGTCTGGGTCAGGTAGCGGATCAAAGTGGTAAATATGCAAGTTGCGGTTCAGGTCATGTCCAGGTCTTATAAATTGGTTCCACTCAGGACTCTACCACCCGTACCTAAAATAGACTTCCACCCATTGCACTGGAAATGCTTATTTCAGTCAAAAGTTTGATTAAGTAAATCGTTCAAGCAATGGCATGTAGCCATCTAAGACAACTATGATCCTCTCACATAGAACTAGGATGGTACTATGTGAGAGGTTGGAGCTTACCTTTCTGTTAAATAGGGAATGACTATCCTATGCACACCCTATTTGTATCATCATTCAGAAACACTGGCTTACTGCTACTGAATGGGCTAAAGGGCAGTCATTTACTATTCACCAGAATGGGAAGGGAATGATAGAATGGAAAGGTGTTTTATTGCTACAGTCTTCCCCTTACCACACAAATGAGTGTGTTCTCTATTTGTGTTGCTTTCAGATGTACTCCACGATTGCAAGAAGAAACAGAGACGAACAAAATGGCACTTAGTCTATACTCTGATTAACAACCCAGTGCTGATCCTCAGCCGAAAAAAGCACAACTGCTCTTCTAGCTCTTTGCACCTAAGGCAGGAAATGTTAGAAAGAGTAAGGATTTGTGCTGTTCACTCCCGCTGCCACAAGCAGGCACTGACAGACAAAGACAATGAGATATCAACAAGAACAGACAGTTTGGGAGAGGAATCAGATCTGAACATTCATAATACATGAGTAGACAGGTCAATGTACTGCTTGCTAGAAAACCAACTCAAGGGACTATTTAGCAAAAGGGAAACGTGCACAAAAATGGAACAAAAACATTGCAACAGTATTTGCACTACCCTCTGCAAATTAAATTGTGACTAAAGCGCCCCCTCTTGTAAAATATAAGGATATTATAAGTTACCAATTAGTTCCATGACCATATAAAAACACAAGGCCAAAGGTGACTTCTAATATCCTCATATTTTGCTACAGGGTGTACTTTATTTTAATAAACACGTTTCAGTGAGTCATGTGACAGAAATTACATCACTAAGCTCCCATTATAACCGATGACATCACTAAGCACCATTTATAAGCATATAATTTACAGGATATGCATGGCTCTTGTGTATTATATACAGCCTTCAATGGCATAAGTGACAATATGTGAGGACAGTTGCAGTAACTATAAATGTGTTTGCCACTTGAAGACTGCATGTTTTTATACAGGGAATAGGTGTCTGAAGTTGCTATGTGTGCCATAGGCTGATGGCTTATGCATTTATGGTAAAAACATAGACACTAATAGACACTTTACTATAACTATTTTATGAAATATATTGTCCATTGTCATCTTTACTTGATAAAATTGCCACACAGCCCTCAAATAATATAATTAATAATAATATGATAATCAATTTACCCATTTAAGAGCTATCACACACAAGTGTTTTATCCTGCATTTCCTTGTGGTGGCTTTTTATGCATTTTGCCATATGTAAATGCATGAATTAATGCAGCCCAGTGTTTTCTATAGTATCAGTAATAATCACTGCACCGCATGGAGCATTGAAGGCAGATGAGATGCAAAGCTTTGCATTCTAGGAAAATGATGCTTAAAACATTTTTATTGTGTTAAAATCCAAAAAGGGAACAGTCATGTTTATTTTTTGCATCTTGATATAGTGACTTATTCTGTGACTCCATAGTTTGATCCCTCGACCATTGCTCATATCAACATTTTGCCTTGTATTTTTAATAAAGAGTTTTTATTGGAATGCATGAGAAGGCTCAGTTGATTTTTTATTTTTACCCTGGTACAGCACAAGAATGCTAATAAAATTCAAAATGTATTGCAAGAGTCAATAGCAGAGTTCTATACATGAATAAGGTTTATGTCAGCCATGATGGACTTATATGCAATATATAGGAGAAGTCACAGGTTAACCTCCTTTACCACAAGGCAGTTTCTCGGCTCTGTATTTATTTCTGGGTAGTGATGGGCGAATTTGTCCCTTTTCGCTTTGCTGAAAAATTTGCGAATTTCCTTTAAAATACCAGAAACGGAGGAAAATTCATGAAATGGTAAAAATGTGCATCAAAGTAATGTTGACAATTTCGATGCCAGTGACAATATTTATATGTGCGCCTATTTTGGCAAAATGCATTAAAGTCAATGGGTGTCTGATTACGATGCACAATAATTTTGATGCAAGCCACTATTCTGACGCACCTCAAAATTTTTTTGACATAGTTTTGCAAATTTATTTGCTGGTAACGAAATGCGTGAAATTCACCATGAATTTGTGCCTGCTGAATTTATTCGCCCATCACTACTCCTGGGGTGAAAATGTTGCTCTGCTTACTTTTGCCCTGCGTAGCATCTGTCTATAAGTGCACAGATGGGTGGATTCTGGAACTAAAAGGACAATGCTGTGCCTGTTATTGCATAATGATGTCGGGGCAGAAGGAAGAGGATCACTGTTTTCACCCCTGGTGTAAATACAGCCGCAGAGATTATGTGTGACATGTCCTAAGTGTTTTGTATTTTAAACAATCCTTAATAGTTTTTAAAGGAAAACTATGTCCCCCGAATTATGTAGGCAGTGGCATAACTAGATGTTACTGGGCCCCACAGAAAATTAATTTTAGGGCCCCCAACATATCCAAAGGCTGTCCTGTTTTACCAGTATGTATTGATATTGTATATGAATGAGAGCTTCCTGGGCCCCCTATACTTCCTGGGCCCCCTGGTAGCATTAAATAAGTAAGCTGAGATTGCCAAATACATTGCTTTTTAGTGAAAGATATTGCGGACCATAGCTTTCTGCCTTTGCAGTTATACCCCAATTCAGGCTCTCTGTTCATGTCATACCTTTACATAATACATTTACATAAGTTATTATGTACTAACCTGTAGGGAAAGTGCCTCCTCCAACAATGAGAAGTCACTACAGACCATCCATTATAATATTCATGGACGTGTGTTTATTTACATAGTGCTACTAGTATATGCAGCGCATTACAATTTACTGCACAATATAAATAGACACAGGGAGGACAAGTATTAATTAATTAAATAAATAGTAATATGCAAGCATATCAAAACCTGCAGTCCAAGTGCTTATTAAATTAGATTTCATCAACAAGGAAGCAAAGTTATAGCTCCCATGTGTATACAAGAAATCAGAATAAATCTGCACAGTGGGTATATTTATTTATCAGTAATAAAAAGTTATTACGTTTAAAAAAAGAAAAAAAACTCCTTTAATTACTATTTGTTATGATTACCACACAACCCCCTTTCATTGCTTAGACAACTGGAGCAAGGTCTGTCCACAAAGCATTGCATGTGTAGATAACTTCTTATTGCAGTTATTTCAGACTCTCACAGGAAGATGTTCTCTAATTCTGATAATGCAAGTTTGTATCATTACTAACCTATGAACATGTCAGATAAAATAGTGATACTAGAGGGCAAACAGCAGAAGCCGCAGATTTATAGGCTTACACAAACTGTTTGCATGAATTTAAAGGGGTGGTTTCATGTTATGTTTGTTGTATATTGTAAATGGATCCTGTTGTTTCAGGCATGTTTAATATTAAGGCCTATTATATTTCCAAAGATGACCATACATGGCCTAATAAAAACTGATGACGAGCATTGTTTATACAAATTACTAGGGCATACTCCAGAGCTGACAGCAAGGCCTGGCACTAAGAAAGCAGTTTCAGAAATCTCCATCTACTGGTTAAGTAAAGGCAGAGACACATAATCAGATTCGGGGAGATTAGTCGCCTGGCGACAAATCTTCTCTTCTTCAGAGCAACTAATCTCTCCAAACTGCCTTCACGCCGGCTAGAATGTAAATCGCCTGCTGGATGGCACTCTGAGCACTTTGTTTTCCGAAGTCACCCACAGTTTCCTCATGATGATTTACATTCCAGCCGGTGGGAAAGCAGGGGAAGGCAATTCAGTGAGATTAGTTGCCCCAAAGAAGAGGACATTTGTCGCCGGGCAATTATCCCGAATCTGACCGTGTGTCTCTGCCCTAAGAGTAGGGTTGCCACCTTTTTTTGGGGAGAATACTGGCCTTCTCATGTATTTATATTTTTTCCCTATTAATAACATTGGGATCAACCATAATTTTTACTGGTCAGGCAGGTAAAATACCAGGTCAGGTGGCAACCTTACCTAAGAGGGGCAGGTACAAGGACCACTTGGTGACCTTGCTTCCAGGTATTTGTGGAGACACCACTTCATTTATCTAAATGGGATAAAAGGGATAGATGAGTTAAGTTATTCTGTGTCAAATGCACAATCCAAAGTGGCTTCACCTGTATTTAACAATATACTATTTCCAACAAACTGGCAATTATGACAAGTACGTCTGCCAAGTTCAGAGTATAGTACAGGTATAGGATCCATTATCCCAAACCCGTTATCCAGAAAGCTCCAGATTGCGAGAAGGCCATCTCCCATTGACTCTGGTTTAATCAAATAATTCAGATTTTTATAACAATTTCCCTTTTCTCTGTAAATAACAAAACAGCACATTGCACTTGATCCAAACTAAGATATAATTCATCCTTATTGGAGTCAATAATTTTGGGTTTAATTAATGGATTTTTTTAGTAGACAAAATATGGAGATCCAAATGACAGAAAAACCCCTTATACATGTACATGCACAGCAAGCATACAGAGGCTTCACATGAATGTGTGTGCATATGTAATGACATCCACTTCCAGTAGCAGGCATGTAGACTGATTTCACTGATGGCCCATTCATCTGGTTTTGACCAAACTAGCATTTTTTTTATTGTGTGTATGTCTGGAAAGGAGCTGATCCCCTAAATGTGGTCAAATTCAGATGAGACGGTCTGACAAATATTTTTCAGCCTGATTGCATTAGCATGTGTAAACCTTCATAGACTTGAGTGCACGGAGCACAAGGCTGATTGAGTTGTTTGGGTAAGTGTCTGGATCTTGGCCCGTGCTCGCTGTTCTTTAGCATGCATACTCATAGCATAAACTGAAACTTGATCCAGTGTGTGTTTCAACACATGCGTGCTGCATAATTTATTGCTGGTTTGTGTCCACAGGCTTCCTGCCCATTTGCATACATGTTACCAAATCTAATTTTTTCATTATCAGCAAACCACTTATCCAGAAAGCTCCAAATTATGTAAAGGCCATGTCCCATAAACATTTTAAGCAAATATTTTTCTCATTTTACAAAATGATTTTTGTATGAATTCATGTTGGTGGCAAAACAATGAGAATACATTTTTCACAGCTTAATATCTTACCCCTACCTTCTAAGTTTGCTGTATCTACCAGATAAAGGTAATTGATTTTCTAGAAATCCTGGATAGCAGGATTTACACTTGATATCCACACCTACGAATTTGATTTACAGATTGACCGCTTTGTATGGAAACAAGGTGCTGGGATAGCACCCAGGAACTCACAATGATGAACCAACAACGCGCAATGATCAAAATACAAATGTCCCTTTAAATACTATTTGAATTTGGTGCCTTTGCGCAATGTGCACGAAATGCAGAAGTGGCGCGTGTCATAGAGTAACCTGCAAGCAGGGGAGCATGATCAACACGGTGGGCGTCCCACCCGCAAGGCCACCAGGGTGAGAGCATGCATGAGCATCTTGAATGTAGCAGGTGAAAGGAAGGGACGGATTTTAGCAATATTGTGCAAGAAAAAGTGACAGGTTTTGACAGTGGTGTTCATATGATCAGATAAGGAAACAGAGGAGTCAAGGACAGTGTGCTGAGTTGACAGGTTGACATCATTTATGAGGAACTTGTACTTATTTAGGTGGTATGCCATAATCTATGCATAAGAAACACAGTTTGTCTGTAGTTCTTTGTGTATTCTGTGGGAGTTAGTCCTTCATTATCACTTGGAATAACCAATATTTTGTTTTTTTGTTTACAAATACATTTTCCGTTTGTTTCTGTCCATTGAGCACCCATAAATAAACTATTTTTTGGCAACAAATGCCCTATTAGTGCTCTGAGGTTCTGTAGAGAGCCCTGAATGACATTTTACCCCTGTTTATCTCCCTGGTTAGGTACTAAAAACATTGTATTCTATAGATCTTATCTGTGATTTACTATGTAAATGTGTGCCCTATGGCCCTACTTTAACTTAAGTGGCTGCAACTATCAATACACAGTAGTATATCTATATCGACTATCAAGCCTCTGAAGGAAGCACACAGTGGAGGGTAACATTAAATTCTATATAAAGTTAATTTATAGTTTAACCTTTTTCCATTATGTTGCTTATAAAAGTTAATACCCCTGAACTTGTGTATACACTTTTTTTTAAATGTTTTTATTTGCATTACAGTACAATACATAAGTGGCAAAGCAGACATGTTATTGCAAATATATATATATATATATATATATATATATGTATAGACAAATGCAAGAGGTCCTCTGCACTCAACCCATTATCAATATATTTAAGACATTGAGACATTCTGTGCATACAGCTACTAAAAAATGCCTTACCCGTTATATATATATATATATATATATATATATATATATATATATATATAGCATATGGGAAAAGGGAAAGTTGGGCACTGTTACTAACACCGCAGTATTATAAATAGGTATTTTTTAACAAACACAACTCAGGAATAGGTTTAATGTGAAAAGTCCTAGGTTTCTCCAGCAAGCACATAAAAAATGTAACCAAAATGTTTAAATTAAAATATGTTTGCAACATTGGAGACAGAGTGACAAAGTGACAAAGGTTTTACATGTTTTGAGGTTCACGTAGCACTTCATCAGAAGGACTGATATATCTGTGTGTGATATGATATGTCCACTATCTAGACACTGTGTAAATATGCAATATTGCCTATAGGTGTGGCAATTACAAGAACATCAGGACTGACTTGCATAACTCTATCAAACTATAAAATCAACACCTCCTAAGGACAAGGTATGCAGATTGAAGTTTGACCTCCAGTAATTCTAACCATTCTGGGATGCCAAACAACAAACTCTTATGTATAACTTTTATATCATTTGCCTTGTTCTGTCTCTTTAAAAGCTTTAAAATTAGGTCACTGATTCCAAAAGCCAAAAATCATGAGGAAACTTCAGGCGACTTCGGAAAACGAAGCATCGTGTGTGCTTAGTGCAGACTACTCTTCATTATACAGGAAGGCAAAACACACCAGGCAACTAAATCTCCCAGAAACAAGTAGCTGCTAGTAGTAGCTCTATGTGTCTTCACCCTGATTCGGGGAGATTAGTCACCAGGCGACAAATCTCCTCTTCTTAGAGGCGACTAATCTCCCCTAATTGCCTTCCCCTTCACTCGGAGCACTTCGTTTTCCAAAGTCGCCCGAAGTTGCCTCACAAGGAAACTTCGGGTGACTTTGGAAAACAAAGTGATCCGAGTGCCATCCTGCCGGCAATTTACATTCTAGCCAGCGGAAAGGCAGTTCGGGGAGATTAGTCGCCCCAAAGAAGAGGAGATTTCTCACTAGGCAACTAATCTCCCTGAATCTGGCCGTGTGTCTCTGCCCTTAAGGTTTAGGCTGATAACCTGCCATTATAATGATAGCGCAGCCACTTTTTTTATCCCTTATTATTTAAGTCACCTCCTATGCTAATATACTGGTGAATTTTCACAGAGATTTTATGCCAAGAGAAAGTTTTTTTTTTTTCTGTAATTGTTATTTCAATGTCAGTGTGCGTACTGACATGGGATGCACATAATCTACTATGTTAGATTTCAGCAAAATCCTGAATCCTTTGAGGAACCAAACAAAATCTGGAGCCTAATTTGCATATGTAAATTAGGGAAACAAGGAGGAAATGAATAAAAAGCTATAACAATTAATGACATCCTTGATTGTGTGATAAAAAGTCACGTAATTTTTTTTTTTTTTTGGTTTTGGATTTGGTCCAGCCAGGGACTTGGATTTGGCTGAATCCTGCTGAAAAAGGTGGAATCTTCGCTAACTCCAACACTGAATTCTAGAATCAGTGCGCCTCTAGTATTGACTGGAAAGGCATCCATCTGTCAGAGTGCACAAAAGGAGCAGGTTTGGACCCAAGTACCTTTAATGAATGTCATCAATGAGCACATTTGCATCCATTTTAGCTTTAGGCTGCATCCTCTATAGTTTTAGGACTGTATACTATTTGCTCAGTTGTCCATTGACTAAGTTCTCCACTCCAGCAGTAAATGTAACTATAACCATTAACTGTTTTGTATTGTTTTGGTAAGGCTTTAAATGGTTGAGATAGTAACCAAGTATTAACCAAGCCCTTAGTTTTTCTGCATCTGTAATAGTTGTTTTCCTTGCAAGGTAGGATGCTTTATAGACAGATTTTTGCTTCTTTTGAATGAACACACATTTCAAATGCCATTGAAGGAATTGCTTTACTGATTTCTTATCATGCCGCACAAAGGTCACTTGACTCAAGAATACTTCTCAAGCAATGAACATAATACAATATAAACAATATGGTTTACCTGAAAGAATGAAAAAAAAATCTGTATACTGAAACACACCCTTCTATCATTACGCCCATGTTCCCTGTTAGCCCTGTAAAGTTAACTAGACTTTTGAAATGAAATCCAAGAACATATGGAGGAGCAGCACATATAGCACACAGTGTGAAATGTTCCTTGGTCACATCCACTTTTTGACCACACCCGTTTCATGCAAGTTTATGCATATTAAACCACATAAAACAGTATCACCAAGCAATAATTCCAAGGTATTTTTAATGAAACACCATAAATATATGTCCTACTGGAGCTTTTTGTTTTGCAAACAACATATATAATTCTCTAAATGCATTGCATTCTCTTACATTTCATGCACAATAATATTAACTGAAAGGGAACACCTATGCTGGTATGGGCCCGTCTATATTCACATAATAAAACAAAATACTTATTTGTGGTAATAAAAAGCATAGTGACTAACCTGCCAACGAATCAAGCCAAAGGCTGCAAGCTGTGCCAGTAAAATATGTTTTAGAGATATAAAGCAAAAAGGAAAATACATTTGCATACTCATTGATTAACACATGCGCTGAACTCCTTTACTGGCTGAATACCATAATAAGAATTGGTTTGCAAATAGCAAATTCAGTTTCAGAAGTATGGTACTTGCTTTGGTTTTAGACTAAATGTATTCACCCCTGCTTAACAATGCCTTTCTAAAAGAAGGAAGCTTATAGAGCAGTGATCCCCAACCAGTAGCTCGCGAGCAACATGTTGCTCTCTAAACCCTTGGATGTTGCTCCCAGTGGCCTCAAAGCAGGTGCTTATTTTTGAATTACTGGCTTAGAGGCAAGTTTTGGTTGCATAAAAAACAGATGTCCTGCCAAACATTCTCTCCTGTAGGCTGCCAGTCCATATAGGGGTTACCAAAAAGCCAATCAGAGCTCTTATTTGACATCCACATGGACTTTTTCATGCTTGTGTTGCTCTCCAACTCTTTTTTTTTTATTTAAATGTGGCTCACGAGCAAAAAAGGTTGGGGACCCCTGTTATAGAGTGTGCCTTTATTTATAAAGCTGTGTAAAAGTGGCTCAGGAGTGTACTACACTATTATGTGCCACATCTTTACTAAGACCTTTGTAAAAAGTTAGTACATTTGTGCAGAAACTGGATTCCTTTTTGTTCTCATGAAAAGAATCCACTAATGCTAAATCTATAAGTAGTTAAACCATTACTCATTACAATTTTTTTTCAGGCAAGAAGCTTAAAGATCACATGACATTTCATATGAAATAAAACAAGGTGCCAGGAATAAGAGGTTCATGATTTTGTTTAATGGTTTTTTTTAAAAAAAAGATTAATGCTTTACAATGAGTCCATTCGCTTTAAATAATGAAATTCATCTACTGTGAGTCTCAAAGTAGTATTTCCTTAAGCTGACACAGCATTGGACTTTGTTGCTGTTTGATAACATGTTCTCTGCTCCCTACATTATTCACTAACATCACCAACATTGGTTCAGAAACTGGCAAGGATCCTGTATACAGCTGTTTCTTAGGAAAGAGGGTTGGAGTTGCCAGCAAAAGAAGAGCCATCGAACAAGTAAGACTTATCATTTTATTCGCTGAGGCAGAGACTGATATGAATGCTGTATACATGTTGTTGTATATAATCAAAGGACAATAATAATGGTAATAATTAAATCACTTTGTTGCTCAATGACCTTCTTAGTAAGGCAACATCACAATTTAGGTTCCCTCCAAATTGAGAAAAACAAAAGACATCTAAGCCTTAAAGGGGCAGGATATCAATGTTCAACCTGAGTTTGATGAATAGGGATTGTGCTGAACAAGCCTATTGCTTCAATCATATAAAATCAATTTTGAGCTGAGGAAGACCAACAGAGAAACTGAAGCTACTGTATAACTTGTTTCGTTCTTGCAAATGAGTTCATTGGATTACCAATTTGCAAACCCTCCCTTCATCCTTTGTTTTGACTGTTTTTTTAACAGCAATCCATTATGTAGAGAGGAATTATCTATGTACAGGTATTCCAATTATGTACCTGGAATTTACCAAGCATAGTGTTTTCTAAAGCTCCTGCTTCTGACTTACCTTTTAATTTTTGTTATTTCTCGAACTATTTTTTTTGTGACTGAAAAAAATATATAGTATGTTTAGCAAGTCCATTCATTGAACAAAGGGTATACTTCCCCTTTAAAAAAAGATGCATTTAGAATATTATAGAATAACATAACCATAATTTGTGATAAAACTCATTGCTGTGTCATATTACAGAATATTTAGACAACGGGTCAAAAATGGTTAAACAGGACGTTGTAACTCACATTTTTAATGCATTAACTGGAATGTTTGAAACATTCCACACAAGGATACTAGAATCATGGTTAAACTTAAAGGGATACTGTCACAGGAAAATGTATTTCTCTTCAAAATGCATCAGTAAATAGCGCTGCTCCAGCACAATTCTGCACTGAAATCCATTTCTCAACTGATGCATAACTGATGTATTTTGAAAAAAACATTTTTTCCCATGACAGAATCCCTTTAAACATTGTTGCTTATAAAAAAAAGTTTGTTGTGCAAAACCTTACAAATTAATACTTTCAGGAAAATTCTGCAGTGCAGTAGAGTTCCTTGCCTATAATAAGTTAAAAGGGTTGTTCATTTTTAAATCAACATTAGTATGATGTATAGTGTAATATTTGCAGTTTGCAGTTGGTTTTCATTTTTTGTTCAGCAGTTCTCCAGTTAGTGACAGTCTGGTTGCTATGGCACAAATCACCCTAGCAACCATGCACTGATTTGAATGAGAAACCGGAATATCAATAGGAGAGGACCTGGATAAAAAGAGTAGTAGAAAAAGTAGCATTATCAATACGTTTATAGCCTTACTGAGAATTTGCTAATTAGATGGGGTCAGTGACCCCCTATTTGAAAGCTGGAAAAAGCCAGAATAATTCAAATAATTAAAAAAAAACTATTAAAAAAAGAAAAAATGAAGGCTAATTGAAAAGTTGCTTAGAATGAACCTTTCTATAACATACCAAAAGTTAGCTTACAGGTGAACCAGCCTTTAGCAGTGCATTGAGAATAATGTACTCATGTGGCAGAAGAAATTGTGCTAGATATTTGTTTTGTGGGATTTTTAGACTTGTGTGGATCATTTATGACTGTGTGTGCAGTGGGCTAGGTGCAATTTGATCAAAATCAATATGTTTTTTTTATCCACAATGCAACATTTTCCCATAAATCCAGTGTAACTGTGGTCCCGAGGGGAAGGTGTGTCTGACACAATTGCAACCAATACATCAAAATTGTTGCAGTTGCACTTCAGTGTGAATCAGGCACTGACACAGGCGAGTTGGTTTCATTTTCAGCATTTGGTGTGAGATGACATGCTTTCTTCTCTTTTTAATGCAACTGACTGTCAGTCTGACTGACTCTTGCATGAAGAGAGAGACAGATTGCAGAGAAAGGGATAATGAAGAATAACTTCAGAAACAGTGCAAGTTTTTTTTAATAAACTTATATTAAATTGTTTATTTTCGGTATAGTTTCCTTTTAAAGAGCAATTTCAGTCTACAACTGGTTTGGGGTCTTGTATTAACTGCATGAATTATAAACGGACTGATAAAAGCTGCCGACAGACCAAGTCGGCAGCTTATTGGCCCGTGTGTGGAGCCCTCCAACTTCTCTGATTGATATGTGGCCGAAAGTAGGGCCAGGGTAAAAAAATCCTGTCGGATAGCCACCGCATCTGTTCGTTGATGCGGTCTCGCAATCTGATCACCAGTATTGACTGCATTGTGATCCAAACGCTGGGCCCTAGTTGACACTTAATAATGTTAATAATTAATCAGCATAAAACTGAAAAGAGGAGTGGTTTGGTTCTAGTTTTCTTCTAGGAAATTTGTGATTATTGAGTCTTTGCTGTCAGTGAGAAGGTTCATGGTACATTAGATTTGACGAGGCAATTTCATGTTCACATGGGGTAATTGTATTCAAAGGACTGTGTCTGACTTTTTCTATTTAAAAGTAGCAGTTCTGTTTTGCATTATGACTGTGGCCCAACAGTATATATTAGCATAGTGTCCGGTTACACATCACTTTTGTTGGCATAGGGTAGTGTATACTGATACATGCACAATTAGTGCTATTTCAATATAACATAACATAAAAAATATATACACAAACATATAGGATATATTATCCAAAATGTATGGAGCCTGGGGTTGTCAGATAAGGGAGAAAAAAATTAAAAGCACTAAAACACAACTCTCCAGTTTATATATAGTGGTCCAGGTGCTCCAACTCCAGACCAGTGGCGTAACTACTCCCTGGTGGGCCCCGGTACAGGATGGGCACCTGGGCCCCCCTGTCGGGCCCTTACATCTATAAATCCCATGCTAGAGTGTAGATAGCATGTGTGCTGTACTGCCTGCCATAACAATTATCGTGGCTCCGATGGGCCCCTGGAACAATTGCACCCTCTGCACCCCTGGTAGTTACGCCACTGCTCCAGACCCTTAGCTTGAGAGAGCAGACAAAACAGCATGAGAAAATAATGTGTATCAGGCACACTGGAACCCCACAAACAGGACCATCAAAATAAGTGGTAAAAAGAAATATAAAATCTTATACCACCAAAAGCTTAGGTAAAAAAAAGTGGCCTAGTCTTTTGTATAAATAAGGATTTTTTTTTTACTTTTTACCACTTTTCTAATGGTATGTTTGTGGGATTCAAGTGTGCCCGTTTTTTTCTCGTTACAGTTTTTCCCACATAAGGGATCTTTCTGTAATTAGGAGCACCATAGCTTGTCTAGTGAAAAAATCACTGTAACATTAAATAAATCCATTAGGATTGTTTTGCTGCCAATATGGTTTCATGCAGTGTAGTTCCCACCAAGTACAATATTATTTAATTATTGCAGAGAAAAAAGAAATAATTTTTAGAAATTAGAATGATTTGCTTAAAATTGACTGTAGGGGATTCTGCCCTTTCAGAATCATTGGTTTCTCGCTTATGGCATCCTATACCTATACATAGAAGTTGGCTTCATTTCACTTGCAAAGAACAAGGACTGTCATGCTTTGTGGCTGACATTCATGCTTTCTTTATAAGAATGCTTTCAGATTGCAGCAATCCAAGATCCTGTATATTACCCATTATTAGTAATTCTGCAGGAATATGAGCACTAACATCAATTAGCAGAGTAACTGTGAAAATAAAGCTTAGCATGCAATGGAAACAAGTGCTGTCACATAGATTCCAACAACTGACAGCAATACATGTCCCGTCTGCTGTTTGGATCTTCAGGATTTTTAGTGGTATAAAGGAATCCATCCATGTTCTTGTAGTTGCCTTCATCCTCTTTTCCTTTTCATTTTTTTTAAAATGCAAATTTGTCCTTTCCAGTGAACTGGCTCTGCTTGTAATAGAGCAGATTCAGACTGTTGAGAATAACATCTCTTGTCCTATCGTTAAAAGTCTGTGGGGAAATCTAGAATTTGATTGGAAGATATAATGTACAACCCATGGAATATGGGTTAATGCATATTATATCTCAATAAAGCACTTCCATACACTGAATATACACCAAATCTGGAATGAGGCCAATTACAGCCACTTCTTGCTTTGCATTAGCATTATACTACACAATGCAATACAAGTGACTTCAGAATACATATTCTTTATTACACCCATAATCCTAAAATAATATACTCACAGCACAGGTTTTCTATATTTGTGTGACTAATGACTTGCTTCTCACAAACAGAAGAGTCAAATATTGTTTCTTGCTTAAGAGATAGCAAAGTGATAGATGCACCCCATGTCATCAATTAACTATGTACTTCCTCTCATCAGACTCACAATTTAAATTTGCTGGGCCTCTAATAGAATCCCAGTATTAATACTCATGTTGATTGATCTCTGGTCACTCTTATAAACTTGCTGTATAAAAAAATTTGTAATTGAATTTATGCCATGGATTCATTGTGCATTTGACACACACGGCCGGATTTACATGGCGGGCACCCCTAGGCCTGCTGCAGTTTGTCGCCCCCATACTCTGCCCTTTATTCGCAAATTTTCATCATCAGGACCGGAGCAAT
>CM044435.1:82567411-82607897 GCA_024363595.1 Xenopus borealis | reverse complement strand
TTATTTGTTGAATTCACATCCAACATTTCGATCCCTCTCGGGGATCTTTTTCAAGGATATATATATATATATAAAGCATTAGAATGCACAGGCATGGTGCTTTGCAGCTAATACATCCTTTGTGACAGACCTATTTTCCCAAGAGAGCTATTTCCCACAGAAAGCACACAGTTATGTATTAAGCTTCTAATCTTATTAGGGCTTATATTTCTGATTTATAGGGGTCGGTGGGCTTATACCTTTATAAATTGTTCAATATTTAACCAGCTTGGTAACAGTAAATACATGGTACTGACACTGTGAACAATAATTAGTACTTTAAACAGAACTTCTTGCACATATACTTGTAGAAGTATAAAGTTTTGCTCAACTTTAATTAAGAAGAGTCATCTTAAGGGTTAATTCCATTGCATCTGTGCACAGCTGAGAGAGGTGGGATTTTCCTTTCCAGGTTACGGCATCCTCATGGCTCTTTATTAGCCTCTTTATTGACCCTGTTTACTGGAGGCAGTGGATGGTGCCGAAGAGCCTGAAATAGGAGGCTTCAGTAGATAATGAAGGTAGGACAGGTTATTGTTACAGGTTACATCCTGTAATAGTTCACTCTAGAAGGGTAAGGGATTGTACAATCTTGAATTAACATCATTCAGCCAATACAAAACAAATCTCTGTAGGGGAGCGCAAACATGAATACTATGGTGCAGTACCCTTAAATTTGTATATTCAAGTGCATCACAGTGTGCTGTGTTAATTACATAAAACTTATTTAAAAAGTGCCATGTGTTGTAGACCCTGTGCACATGGCACTTTTTAAACAAGTTTTATGTAATTAACACAGCACAGTGTGATGCACTTTAATATACAAATTTAAGGGTACTGCACCATAGTATCCATTTTTGCGCTTCCCTACAGAGATTTGTTTTGTATTGGAGAGTCCAGCAGAGGGGATCAGTGAAGGGTGGCTGCAATCAATATCCTTTACACCAGTTGAAGATTTCACAAATTTTTTTTTTGCTCAAAATGAAAATTTTATTCAACAGTTTACTTTACATTCGTAGTTATGAATAAAGCATGTTACAAACATTTACAACTCCACCAGATTCCTCGTGTAATTTATTTATTTAATTATTTATTTATTCCCTGTCTCTGCTAGCTAACTCCATGTAACTATTCCAGTGTCTTCAGATTTGGATGTACTTGAGCATCTGCCCTTTTCTATCTAAAATCACCCTCTCGAATGATGCTAAATCTGCCATTGCTTTTTGCCATTTGCACTGAAGGTGGTTTGGGGTCTTTCCAGTGCAGAGTTAATAGTCTCCTTGCTTGAAATAATGCTTTAGCTAGGAAGTATTTTGTATGTGCATCCAGAATATTGTTCAGATCAATTGTTAGCAAGCAATTTCTTACATCTCCTACACCCCATCCCGGTACTATTTTGGTCAAGTGTGCAGTGATGCCTAACCAGTATGGCACCACCTCCCAGCACCCCCAAATTGTGTGGACCAGGGTAGCTGTTTCTGTCTTGCATCTTGGGCATATGGGGGAGGGCAACATCTTCATGGCATGCAATTTCTGGACCGTGTAGTAGGCTCTATGCACTAGATAAAGTTGGAGGAGACTATGCCTGTATGAATGGGTCACTATCTTGGGAGTGTCAAGGACCCATTTCCATTGTACATCTGATATCATTCCTACATCAACTTCCCAGGCTCCTCTGGCTCGTAATTGGCTGTCTACATATACTGGCTTGCATAAGATTTTATACAGGACCGATTGTTTCTTTTTAAAGTTACATTCCAGAGGTGTCAATAATTACTGAGCTGGACACCATTTGTTGAGAATGCCAGAAATACTGTACGAGGGACATTGAAAGTCTATGTTATGTGAACCATTGTGTAAGTGGGAGTTCTCTGGCGGTGTGCAATTGTTGCAGTGGAATTACCTTGTCCGTCAGCCATACATCTGCTATGGACATTAGTTTTAGTTCTCTCCATACTCTGGGGGGAGTCAGGTGTGCCAGCTCCGGTATTAAAGATTGGGTTCTGAGGGGGCAATTTATTGTATCCCACTATTTTATGCTCAATGTGTAGGATGTCCCATTGCAGGCTTATCAGGGGGGTCTCTTAGCTTTTTTAGCCAGCAGAGCTGCCCAAATTGTGTCTGGGTTATCAGCAGCCTCCATCCACAGCAGATTCAGTGGGGAAGAATACTCTGGGTGTATCATAGGTATAGTGTACATAAGTTGTGCAGCTATATAGTACATGTATAGATCCGGTAGAGCCATGCCACCCTCCCCACTTGGCCTCATTAGGAAGATTTCACAATTTAAGTGCTGAATGAACTTTGTTTGTATTGCAGAATCATTCAGCCAATAAATAGTGACATTCCAGCCAATAAACAATTAATTGTGTTTTAAGAACAACTGGCACCCAAAACTCTTATTCCACTCCTACAGCAAGGGCCCAACTGTGAGAGAGAATCCTGTGTAACAAATGCTCTGCTGGGAGTTACAGGGAGTTGTAACTTGCTAGGCCTGTGTGAGGAGGGGAAAGGCAATGCTAAGTTACTAAATAGTCTTACATGCATCTATTTCCCATATTAACTGTAGGGATACGATGATTCACAGATTGAGTTTGGGATTTGGCCTTTTTTAGACAGGGTTTAGATCCAACCGAATCCAATTGTCTTGCTGAAATAAATTCTTAAATTTAATATAAAACTGAAATAAAAAACTTTCTAATACAATCAAATATTCTGCATCGTTTTTGAAATAATCAAGTTTATCTTCACTATCCCTCTCTCAGCATCTGTTTCTCTTCATTCTCTCTTCATGCAGCAGTTGGGTGCCAGATATTTATTGACAGTAGGATCCAATATCTCTTATAGGGAGGGCCTTCCTTTCCTAGTAGATCAACTTCCCAGGCTCCTCTGACTCGTAATTGGCTGTCTACATATACTGGCTTGCATAAGATTTTAAGAGTTTTAGGGAGAATCTGGTTACTTTGTGGCATGGATCTGTAACCCCCAACAACCAGACAGGATTTTATTTTTCATACTAGAAAGATGCAGAAACCAATACTGCAAAACAGAGTTTTTGGCATAATAGGTTTCTCATCTGTTGTTTCTGTCATATTTGTGACTTATGTACAAACATTTTGTTGGTGCTAGATGTGTATGTGACATGTTAATATACAGTGTCGGACTGGCCCACCGGGAAACCAGGAAAACCCCCGGTGGGCCCAGGTGTCAGTGGGCCCTCATGCTGTTAAACATTTAGCCTATTTCATGACCATTCCCTATTTCTATGAGAACAAAGAGGTTAAATAGATGGAATAATAGATTATAGCATGTAAAGAAAAGAGACTAGGAGAATAGAGGTTGAGTGAGGAGAGGAAGGATAATAGAACTGAGAGTTGGCCCTTAGTCTAAGGTTTCTGTGTGGGTCCCTGGTCTAAGGTTTTGGGTGGGCCCTTGGTCTAAGGTTTTGGGTGGGTCCTTGGTCTAAGGTTTTTGGGTGGGCCCCTGGTGTCCAAGTCTGACACTGTTAGTATATTATCACAGAATGTCACTTTATATAGCCATGTCCATCCGAAAGATAAAAACCAGCTATTTGTGTTTCCTTCATAAAGGTCCCAGAGACTTACAGTCCTGTTTATGATTGCTCAAGCATCAAAAAAATCTATTATGAATTTCCTTAATTCACGCTGATTTTGAGATGAACAAGCTTGGTGATTTCAATAATTTTTACTGAACAGGCTTTTCTACAAAGAAAAACTTTGGTACCTGAAAGCTGCCAAATTTTTTATTTGTAATGAAAGCCTGTTTGTGAAAATTATGGAAATGGCAGAGCTTTTTCGGCTCAAAACCATCGCAAATTAAGGAAATTCGGGTTTTCTTGATGATTGCTCATGCTGAAAAGTTTGAGCAATATTAAATGGGTCCCTTTGTGTTGTTTCAAACAATTGCATGATGAAAGGCTTTATTTTGTTTTGAAGGTCGAAAAAGCTATGGAAATGAAAAAAGTTGGAATTTCAAATGATGCTTTTTCTAAGGTAAAAATCTGACATTTTTTCTGCCTATTCTTTTCATTATGAGCTAAATCGTGGCTTACTTTTTACCTTTGCTTTATTTCCTTATGTCTTACTGAACTGAATAGTTAAGGGGGAATGCATACAAATAGGGCAGGGCATTAAAGTGGGAGAAAGAATCTGATTTTAATTTAAATCTTACCTTGTTTTTACACAATAAAATTATTATTAATTAATTTTAATAATAATTAATTATTAATTATTATTACTAGGTTTTGCACCTGTACGTATTTTTCTGTTTCATTTTTTCATTTCCAAATATTTTTAGTGATAAATTCAACATTTCTAATATAAAATGTCTTTCTTAAAGGGAAACTGTCATGGGAAAACATGTTTTTTTCAAAACACATCAGTTAATAGTGCTGCTCCAGCAGACTTCTCCACTGAAATCCATTTCTCAAAAGAGCAAACAGGTTTTTTAAATTCAATTTTGAAACCTGACATGGGGCTAGACATTTTGTCAATTTCCCAGCTGCCCCAAGTCATATGACTTGTGCTCTGATAAACTTTGGTCACTCTTTACTGCTGTACTGTGGAGTGATATCAACCCCCTTCATTTCTCCCCACCTCCTCCAGCAGCCTAGCTGTCATGGTTGTAGCCTTTACAAAAAGTAACTCATCTGCACAGGAGCTAAGTAGCCAAAGATAAAAGTGGCAAGAAATAGCAGCTCTTTAGATATTCACTATATGTGTTCCATGCTACTTGGTGGAGCAGTTTAGCTTGATCTCTCTGTAATCCTTTCAGTCTGTCCAAAATTAAAGTGCTACCTGTTGATAAACTTTCTTTTGGATAGTTCATCAACTGATGAAAGGGGCAGTATTACTTTTGCTCAGATGACATAAATGAGGGGAGCAATTAATGTAGCCATTTCAAATGTGTCCCCTCTACCTGTGGGCTGATACACAGCAGTCTACAGATATAAGAGGTGCTGAGTAAACTACAGTACCCGGCCCCCCTACTGGCAGTTAAGTTGCTATCTAGCACAAAGCCTTTAAAATGGCCTGCTATGGCTCCATCTCAGGGTCACAGCATCACTGGGTCACTGTTTTCTATACTATGGGGCAGAGTTTCTAATGGTCGAAGTGAATATTCAAATAAGATTCGAATAAAAAAAAAAATTAGAATTTTGAAGTAATTTTGGGCTACTTCGACTATCGAATAGCCCAAAATTAGATTTGAATAGAAAAATTTTGAAGTCGAATTTTGGAAGTACTGGCCCTTTAAAATCCTTTGACTTCATCGCCACCTTAAAGCCTTAAAGTTTTTTCACTTCAAAATTCGACCATTAGTAAATCTGCCCCTATGTGTTTATGCTATTTGCAATGTGTATCCCAAGCAGAACTGGTGCTTCCTTCTATGTTTCTATGCAAGATGTGACAGATTCAGTCTATGGGGTATTTTTATCATGCTGTATAAACATTGGAGTGAAACATTACAGGCAATGTTGCTCATAGCAACCAAACAGATCTTTGCTTTCGTTTTCTAACTGTTGAAATCTAATTGCTGATTGGTTGCTCTGGGCAACGTCACTGGTAATGCTTCACTCCACTTTTTACAAAGCATGATAAATGTACCCCTACAAGTAGTCTCTTTCGCCCATTCAGGGCATGAGAGAGAGAGAACAATTTACATCTAACAAAATAAAGGTTGTGCATGTTCTATGTCATCAAAACTATTGTTTCTTGCATGTACAAAAGCACAGCTGATATGTGGTACATTTCTAAAGGTGACCATAGACAGGGAGATCTGCTCGTTTGGCGATCTCTCTCAATATGCCCACATTGAGGTGGGTAATATTGGGCTGATACGATTGTGGGCCCTAGGGTCCAACAATTGGATCATAATGGAGGCTATACGGGCAGTCTGATTGTGGGCTAGAACAAGAAAAATTCAAACCATAACAAGTATTGATCTTTGGAATCTCTTACCACAATAGAGGTGGCCCAGGTGCTCCTGCACCAGGCCCTCAGCTCAAGGGAGTGGACAATCTGTATATGTAGCACAACTAGTTAGTGCAAGGCACACTGGAAACCCACGCATCACACCGGAAAAAGTATAGCGGATAAAAATTAAAACTTTATTTTATATATTCATCTCTCACCTGACACTTTTCATGTCAGTAGGACACTTAATCATAGGCTCAGCCTAGTTTCCAGTGTGCCTTGCACCAACTAGTTGTGCTACAGGTTGGATTGCAGGGCTGCATACACGCAGAGATGCGCCCACAATCCGACTGGGTTTTTTAACCTGCCCGATCGAGATCGGGCCAACTCTTGGCCAGATATCGATCGGCGAAGCCCGTCGGATGGCCCCACACACGGGCCAATAAGCTGCCGACTCGGTCTGTCACCAGCTTTTATCAGCCTGTGTATGGGGGCCTTTAGAGTTCCCATGAATTAAAGGCTTCATATATCTGTAATATTGTGTTGAGATGAAAACTGAATTTAGTTAAGATCATTTCATTTTATTTATTGCTAATATTGGTTACTTACTCTGGCGGTCCTCAACCTAGTTGGAGCTTGCATTCTAAGGATAATCATTAATATCTGGTCTTGTCTCTAAATTGCCTTAGCCATACTTTTATTGTGTGCATTATAGTGAGACATTTATGCATCTCCTCCATGACTGTTTGCGGATACTGTGAGTAGACCCAAAGCTAGACACCGAGGAAAGTGTTATCTGCAGTGGTCATCAGCAAATGTCTCTGACGAAAGTCCACTGCAGCCTTACTGCTTGCCTGGCAAGCATTTTGCAAGCCAAACCCAACAGATGTTTTATTTATACCTGACAAATATATATATACTGTATATCTATATTAATACATATTAATACATGGCATATCATCATACTTTTGTGGACTTTTAAATCTTATGCTTTCACCCATTTTTAAAGGATGATACTGCACAAGATGAAGATTATTCATCAGTACTTGACTCACCCACAGGAAGCACAAAAACTGATGTTTGGAGGTGAGTAACAATGAGGATTCAATAACTGTCACAACACATAAAAAGGAGATGATTGCATTTCATATTAATTCCTGTGCATGAGAAATGAATTATTTCCAGCATTAAAAAAGTGTTTTGAGAAGACAGTAACAAATGTAACAGCATGTACTAAAACTAGTATATTTCAGAATTAAAAAAATAAAGGCAAAGTTCAGCTTTAATCCAAGATGTGGTATGATATTTGAAATTTGAGGCCAATAAGCTGCCGACTAAGCAGTTTATATCAACTTGACTTGTCAGCTTTAGATTGAGTAAATGAAGCTTCATGCTTAGTGGTTCACATTTCCATTGTTTTGTGTTTCCCTCTTAGTAAAGTGTCCAAACCATTTGAAGCATCTGAACAATTCATTAAAAAGCACAGAAAAGTTCTGAAATATATTGGTATTGGGATCCTCTGCGCAGGTAAGGGAATGTCTGCTTGCCTTATAAAGAGGAAATTAGGATTTTACAGTAAATGTTCCTAACTAAGTGTAAGGACCAAATTTTCTCCAAAATTTCATCTAAAAATAACAGCAGTTCTTTCTGTTTTTACAGATATAATAGGTTTAACTTGACAATTGTTATCTGATACCTTTTATTGACAATTTCACTTATTAAGGGATGTGCTGTGACCTCTTTGCTGTTGAATGTTAAATCTGCAATAACATTTTATCTTTTGGCCATTAAGGGGTTTATTTATCAAAGGTCAAGTTTTAGAAGTTTGAGATGTTTTTAATACCTCGTATGAACTCGCAAATCAAAGTTTTCTAATTTAAGAAAAAAACTCAAATGGAAAAACATTAATCAAGGAATTCAGGGTTTAAAACCCGAAAACTTAAGTTAATCGTGTTTTCGGGTCAAATCCACTGAAAAAGACCCAAATATCATGAAGGCTATTAACATCTTTAAATGGTTCAAGGGACCTCTGCCAATGACTTTTACATGACCTCAGTTTTTAGCTATTTCCAGCTTTGGGGTATAATAATAAACACAAATTTCATAAAACCCTGAATAATTCAAGATTTTCTTAACCTAAAAATTTGTTTTTGACTGAAAAGTATCCTAAAAACACTCAAATATTTCAGGAAAACATAACTCGAACTTTGATAAATAACCCCCTAAGTCAGGGATCCCCAACCACCGAGCGATAGCCCACTACCGGGCTGCAGACATACCTGGGCCTCAAAGCCGAGTCTGCATTTGATGTGGACGCACTGAATTTGACATGGGGCACACGAAATTTGACACTGGCACCCTTGATTTTGATGTGTTGCGCAGTTGACACCCCCCCCCCCCACGAAGAAAAAGATTAGGGACAGCTGCCCTAAGTGATGGAAAAATTTGCCAGGCTGAAATTGTGTACTGCATTGAGACAGATTTTTTTGTACTCATGAACCACTTAGTAATACACACAAATTACAAGATGGACAGATAATGCTTTATTTCATTAGGATGTTTTGCCTTTATAGATATAGCTCAAGAATTTTATAGCAGTACGTTTCTGGGATTCTTGCCTAAAATATTACTTACTTTTATCGCTGCTGTATATATCCCAAGGTAATGACACATATCTCCATTATTTCATAAATCTGTTGCGTTCTAGTCGTGTACTGACTAATTAATAGAGGAAAGCTCAGTACAGTTTTACATCATGCTACAATCTAAGGGGTAGATACAATTTAGCTTTTGCATTCTCAACACTTCTTGTAATGTGTAGTTACTTTATTTGGGAAGGAAGACACCAAACTTGAAACATCAGAAAGGTTAAAAGATTTTTTTGGGGGGGCAAAAAGCTCAACTGTTTAGGTGTATAGTTTTATAATAGAGATTAAAGACTCAATCACAGTTGTTCATCTCCACTTGAAATGGTGCCTCTAGTATGTATATCAGTGCAACAATTCTGCCACCTTTTGGCTGAATTTACACATTACTTACCTAGTGAATATTCAGGTAAATTCTTCATTTTTCAAAGGCTACGTTATTGCCGGATTTAAGATATGAAATCAATTATATTTACACAGGGCATTTCAGGCTAGTAAGTAAAATAAAGGCACTGCCATGTTTGCCATTTGATTGGTTCAAAGGTTATTGCTTGTTAAACCAGGTTAATGTACTGGTCTAATTTGCAAATGCATCACTGTTACATTAGAGTCTACCTAATTTAAATATATAATTTTAATTCAGCAAAAAAAGTAGCATGTTAAATTGAAAAAATACATCTACAAAGACAAATAAGGTTCAAGCATGTGACATAACATTTATAGAAAAATTACTATGAAGATTCTCTGAAAGTGATCTGTCATCCAGTATTTTTATATCATCCAAACAAGACCAGGTTGAGACCTGTAGATGTAGTCAGTTGGTTTAGTGTTTCAGGTGCCCCATTGCTGTGCCTATGTGCTTTTATACCCACAATATTAAACCTTTAAAGCCAGGTCTATTAATTACTCTACTAACTCACGTGGTAAGAATGCTCAAATGCAGAGAGTAATTACAGAGTGTCCTAATATTGAGAAGGGAATTTAGGTTTGCCCTCGCACCTTAGTTTTCTCTGGCCTAACCCATTGCCTCTTTCTGTTTATTCAAGGTTTTGCTGCATACTTTATAGCTGCATGTATTCTGAATTTCAACCGTGCTGTGGCTTTGGTGGTGATAACATGTGTGGTACTTTTCTTTCTCGGATACGACCTGGTGAAGAAATTGTATGGGAAACAGATAATGCAGTTTCTGAGACCTGTTGGCAGTTGCCTGAAAAAGAATAAGAAATGGCTGAAGTGGTAAGTTAAGAAAGAAGGACTGCCTGATAGAAGGGCAAAACACAGGATGGTTTCTACATTTAGCTAATGCAGATAAGTTTAAAGGGGACCTGTCACCCAGACAAAAAAAACTATATTATAAGTCATTTGCAAATTAAACATGAAACCCAAACTCTTTTTTTATTAAAACAACTATACATATTATAAATGTACTGAAAAATCTGAGCTGTCATATTTCGAAGGTCCTGCCTACTGAGGCATAGAGGTGCAGCAGTCAATTACTTTCACTTTCAATTCTTCACTTTCTACGTCCGTGCACTCCTCTTTTTACCCCTCCCTGCTTATGGTCTTTAATTGTATTATTCTGGGACATAAACAAGATTTTGGGGGTCATACAAAACTTTCCTTAATAACAATGTCCACAAAATGGTCCCTATCTGTATGTTGTGATTGTGAAGACGAAAGGGAGCAACTTCTAAATAATTTATATAATGTAAGTAAAGTTTATTTTGGTCAACTAACATGATAGAAAATGATATAGTGGGACACTTTCTGTTTAAGTATAAATAAAAGAAAAAAAGGATTTAGAATTATTTCTTAGGCTGACAGGTCCCCTTTAAGGTAGCTACAAAATGTCTGATTCCTTAAAGGTCCGTTTGTTCATTTTGCCCATTTTGCTATGCTATGTTTTTGGCAGAATAACGTCCCAGTTGCTAAATTATTATTATTTATATAGTGGTGCCGTTATTCCCCAAAGAGCTTACATATACAGGTATCGGATCCATTATCCAGAAACCTGTTGTCCAGAAAGCTCCAAATTACAGAAAGGTCATCTCCCATAACTCCATTATAATCATATAATACACAAAATGAATATCTTGTAAATTATATCCTTATAAACGGTGAGTTCTGATGTCACCAGTTATAAACGGTGAGTTCTGATGTCATTTCTGTCACATGACTCACTGAAACTTGTGTATTATAATAAATAAAGTACCCCCAGTTGCAAAATATGAGGATATTAGAAGTTACCTCGGCCTCGTGTTTTTATATGGTCATGAAACTCCTCGGTAACTTATAATATCCTTATATTTTACAAGAGGGGGTACTTTATTCACTATATAATCCAAACTTTTTAAATGATTTCATTTTTCCTTATAATAATAAATCAGTAGTTTCTACTTGATCCAAACTAAGATATAATTAATCCTTCTTGGAGGCAAAACCAGCCTGTTGGGTTTATTTAATGTTTATATATTTTCTTAAGGTGTGAAGATCCAAATTACGGAAAGACCCTTTATCCGGGAATCCCCAGGTCCCGAGAATTCTGCATAATAGGTCCCATACCTGTACAGACAAACAATTCACCGGGCAGCATAGAATTAGATATTGTTAGCAGCCAATAGGAGGAGGGCTCAGCCTGCAACAGCTTACAATTTCACATATTCAGGAGAGCAACTAAATTAATGATGTTGTGTTAAATCCTGAATAATAAAGTAAATAAAGATTGTAGTTGGTATTGATATTAAGACACATGCCAAGGATTATATGTACTTATATTGTCAAGTGTGTCTGTGCCTTGCACTTCATAAATACCTGTAAATAATTTCTTTTTATGTAAGGGAATTATACTACCAGGTTCCATTAAAAGTTTAATTTCCTATGAATGGGTGTTGCTGGAGATAATCTTGCACAGTACAGTATTCTACAATGAAAGCTTATGCACTTAAGTCTTGTACCTGCCTTCATATAAAGTTTATTAGGAAGTATTGTTAGACTGTCCCATATCTTTCAGTAAGTAGTTACTTTTTGCTTTTTTTCAGGGTACTCTGTATATTGGTTTTGGCTGGTCTTATCGCTTGGCTGGTCATAGACACTTCCAAAAGGCCAGAGCAGCTTATTTCTTTTGGAGGAGTTTGTATGTTTATCCTCATCCTTTTTCTCTTATCTAAGCATCACCGTGCGGTAAGCTACATAGGAATATATATATAGATATATGAAAGAATTTTGGGAGCCCCTCTTAATTCTTTGGAGATTTGTTTATCATTGGCTGAGGTTTCGAAGTAGCAACGTCCTTTTAATATATAACATGCCTTATGGAAACAGTAGTATTTAAGCAGTGACATAAAGTTTATTCGATTAACAGAAAATATGCAACATGCATCATAACAAAATTAGACAGGTGCATACATTTGGATACTCCAACAGAGATATTACATCAATACTTAGCTAAAGGAACAGTAACACCAAAAAATGAAAGTGTTTTAAAGTGCAAATTGAGCTGAATTGTAGAATGATGTACAGATACACCATCTGCAGCAAGATGTTCTTGAGGGTCTTTGGAGGTGATCTTTGGGTTGTTCCTGTGAAATGAAAGACATACCACTGTTATATATTAAAGGGGCTTGTTTCATTTTTTGCTAGCTGTGATTTTTGAATTATTTTGCTTTTTTATTCAGATCCTCTCTAGTCTGCAATTTCAGCAATCTGATTGCTAGGGTCCAAATGACCTTAGCAACAATGTATTGATTTGAAGAAGAGACTTTTATATGAATAAGAGGATCTGAAATGATAAGTAGTAAAATATGGCAATAACAATACATTTGTTGCCTTACAGAGTATTTGTTTTTTTTTAGATGTGGTCAGTGACCCCTATTTGAAAGCTGGAAAGAGTCGCAAAAGGAAGGCAAATAATTTTAAAAAACTATAAAAAAAATAAAATAATGAAAACCAATTAAAAAGCTACTTAGAATGGGCCACTCTATAACTGAAATTTATAACTGAAACTCTAGTGAAATTGCCTTAAACTGCTGGCAGCAACTTTAGTTTATGGAGAAGAAGCCTGCTTATGTGTTAAGTATGACAGAACAATGTTCCTGTATGCTAGAGGCAGTACGTTTCTTATACTATTAAATGGGTATTGACCACAGTGTTTGTATCAGGTTTTTTTCCCGCAGCATTTAAAATTGCATGTCCACTTTAGTTCTAAAATGTAGCTTTACTAAACTTACTTTATTTACTTTAAACCACCTTTTCCAGGTATCTTGGAGAGCAGTGTTTTGGGGCCTTGGACTTGAGTTTGTACTAGGAATTTTCATCATCCGTACTGAACCTGGATATCAGGCCTTCAAGTTTGTTGGTGAACAAATTCAGGTAGTGTTCTATCTGACCATAGAGCTCATTTACTAATTTAAGGGGGTTATTTATCAAATAATTTTTTCTACCTCAAATAAACTCACAACTCGAATGTTTGCTTATCTATGAAAAAACTTGAATGTAAAAAACAGGAGAATGCAGTAAATGTCGGGCAGAAAAAAGTTTTTTTTCTATCCAGAAAAATGAAAGTTTTAACCAAAGCTATTCTGGAAAAACTATAATTTTCAGGAAAAACACAAACCGAGGGTTGATAAATAAGCCCCTACATGTCAGGCTTTAAAGTCTTTATATTTAAAGCAAAAGAAAATCCCCAGTGTAAGGGCAATACGTTTGTAATCTCACCAGTTATACGTGGGGTCTGGGTGCGCATGCCCCAGACCTACAGCTCAAGGTGGAGGTATCCAAACAAACAGAAAATGTCAGGCACTCACAGATCCTACAGACTGGCTTTTTAAAGCACTGAGAACTTTATTCAAGGCCACAAACTAGATTAGTACATAACCTTACATATTTTATGCACTTGAGCACTTAATCAGAAGTGCACAAAACACATAAGGCTATGTACTAATCTACTTTGTAGCCTGAAATAAAGTTCTCAGTTCTATTACAAGCCTGTCTGTGGGATTTGTGACTGCCTACCTTTTTTTTTAAGTCTTTGTAACTAATGGTCCAGCAGACACCACAAAGTAGTCTCAATTGTTGTGCCATATAATGAAGGTGCATCATTATGGGGTGGCTCATGGCACACATCTAGGCACAACTCACTGCAGTGTCCAAAGAGAAGGAATACAGGAAATCATTCACTTACACAGCCTTCAATTGTATATACATTTTATAACAAAAAAATTAAGTATATGTGAGCCTACTGCATAAAGGTAGCCCTATTACCATTGGGATGAGGTTCTCTTCAATCTAATCATACCCACTACTGCGCCAGTGACTGCTAGTAAATTAGCTAACCATACATACATTTTGTCTGTATTAAAAACCACCTATCACACCATTTGAAGAAAAAGGATTCTTAGTTATGCCAATGGTACACATTATTCAAACTTTCACGCCCCTTAACCTCTAAATGGAAACATTTATAAAAATGCCAAATATTATACAAACACAATGTGAATAATTCAGGCAGGGAATGCTTCAGTCACAGTTGCTATCAATAACTGTTCCTGTCCTTAACAAAATTCTTAAATAGATATATATGTATAAACTATATAAACTATATGAACTATTCATACTTTTTGATAACCTGAATCTGTTTTCATTAATGAATAATGTACAAGTACCTATTTTATACCTAGATTTTCCTGAACTATACAACTGCTGGCTCGGGATTTGTGTTTGGAACTACACTCATTCAGGAGGTGTTTGCTTTTCAGGTATGTAATAATACTTGTAATGGTGCTTGGGAAAAGCTCTCACTTTTTTTTAACTGCATGTTGCTGTGTGTTCAATTTCAAATGGCTCATCAAACAGCAGTAGGGTGTCACCACTTCCTAAGTTAACAATATATTCAGCAACTCCAGTTGAGGCCTTCTATCTGTACAAATGTTAGTTTATTTCACTTGAAATAATTTTTTGTCATTTGCAATCTGATTACTTTTCCCCCCCTCTCAAATTATAAATATGCTGTAACCCAAGAGTACCATGAGGGTTGCATAAATGTATTTCAATATCGATTTTTGAATAGATCTTCTAATTTTATAAAGGTTTGCCTCAGGTTCTGAGGGCTTTATCCTTCTTAACTAGGCACATTTACTCTCCACAAACCAGTTTGACACATAATAGTATTTGTTTGTTATGTCAAAACGTCGTTAAGATGCTGAAAAATATCCCACAAGTTTTCTAAGGCTTGTCATTGAGTCTTGCAGGTTCTTATTGCAAAAGTTACAAAATGATGGACTTCTACCTGTCATTATATATTGGTCCAAAATCAACTCTACGGGGCAGATTTATCAAGGGTCGAAGTTTGAATTTTCGACCATCTAATTTTTTCAGAAGGGGTATTAGGTCTGTTTTTGATCGAATTAAAATCGTTCGAACCGTTCCATTCAAAATTTTCAAAAACACTCCTTAAAGGTTCTAGGAGGCCCCCCATAGACAAAAACAGTAATTCGGCAGGTTTAAGGTGGCGAAGGGTCGAATTCTAATTTTTTGGGTAGACAGTAATTCGATTTTCAAATGGTTGAAATTTTTTATTTTTTTCAATTCATGTCGAATTTTGGCCTATTCGATAGTCGAAGTACCCAAAACTTACTTGGAAAGTCGATTTTTTTTTTTTCATTCAAATTTTCACTTAGACCCTTGATAAATCTGCCCCTACATGTATTCATATGTTTTATGCCATTTACTTTACTTCAGTTATGCTTTCCTATGATAGATGTTTGCAGGTAGTGTTTGCTGTCTACTCATGCACATGCAGATAAGTTATAGCAACAGTGTGATGTACTGTCATTTACTTTTTCTAATGATATAGTAAACCCATACATTAAATGGCACAATGGCTCCCAGCATAAAATGGCATAGTGACATTAAACAGAACAGAAACCCCCATCTTTAAATGAAACACATGCTAATGAAAATCATGCTAACAGCACATTATTTTAAAATCCTTTTATCCCACCTTTTACTCCTAACCTTTTCACCTACCCTTCAATGCTCTCCGTCTGTGTCCCACTTTCCTTCAGACTCCCCTTTCGTATGCATATCTTACCTGCTCTCTCATGCCTTTTGTGATTACATGAGTAACTATTTTCCCACAGAAGACAAAGAGTCCAGATCCCTGTCTGTTCTTACCCTAAAAAAAATGTTTTTTTTTTTTTTCTTTTTGATTTCAGGCTCTTCCTATAGTGGTCTTCTTCAGCTGTGTGATGTCTGTACTTTACTATGTGGGGCTCATGCAGTATGTCATCCTCAAGGTGAATGGCATATGGGAAACAATGAAACAATATAGTAAATATATAAATATAAATATATATATATATATATATATATATATATATATATATGTGTGTGTGTGTGTGTATTTATTCCATTTTAGAGCATGCAGTACTTTTCCTAGTATAAGCAATAAGGTTAATGTTTATCTGTAAATTTATGTAGTTTATGTATAGTTTATGGACAGTATACTCTAGTGTGCATCATTATGTAGAAAGAAAGCTTATGGACTGCAAACTTGAGGAAAGGTGTCCCTTGTGCCTCTTATTTAACTGTAATGTTTCAAGCGTAAAACAAGGTGCCCAGTGAGAGAAAAGAAGATGTTGTTTAGGATACATGCAGGATGAGCATATTTTGAAAGATTGTCAATGAGAAACAATCAGCACAGGATAATGTCTGTAAACAGACATTATCTGAAGCAGCTCTGGTCACTTTTACTTAATATTCTAGAGATCAGAACAAGCAGATCAGGATAGTTTTTAGTAAATTATTCAGATCAGGCACCAGGAAAAGCTATAGCAGACAGGAAGAGTGTGAGAGATGTTAACTAAAGCATTATAATTGTGCCTTGATATTGATGGGCGAATCTTGGGCATTTCGGTTCGGCAAATTTTTCGCAAATTTCTCAGGAAATTTACAAAACATTCGCAAAATGCCACTGGCGTCACGTTTTGGAAGCGGTAGTCGAAAAAATGGATCAAAAACGAGACGCCAGCAAACTTTCGCCAGGTGAATTTTTCCTGGTGTTTCTCAAATTTCTTTGCCGGCGGCAAATCCTGGGAATTAGCCCCAGGCGAATAAATACGACCATCACTATTTGCTTCATGCACATGGAGATAGCATCCATCTGAGTATATTGTTTTCTTCCATACAGAATATACCCATTACACTCCCACACCTAGACATGCAGTTCACCTATAAAACAGCTATGTTACAAATAGATGAATGCAAGCAAGTTCAGTAACTGTAATTCTATATTCCTGACAAACAGCAATGTAGGGGATCAAATAAAAACTACAGAATATATAATGTACTGGGTGCAGCAGCATGTAGCTAAGAAGCTTGCATAATGACCCAGGAGGTTTTGTGGCATTTCATATTTATGACTTCAGATCTCTTTATTTTTGTTTGTTTGTTTGAGACGTCTCAACAAATCCGTATTTTCCTTTGCACTAGATATCTTGGTTCATGCAGGTTACAATGGGGACCACTGCTACAGAATCGTTAAGTGTAGCTGGTAACATTTTTGTTGGGCAGGTAAGTAGCAATACAATTTCAATACGCAAAGATATGGTAAGAAAATCATTGCAGTTTGTATAATGAACTGATTAATTTGCAAGCTAATAGAGATAGATACATAGATTACTTGTTTATCGTTTATATGTATGTCTAATACAATTCCATCCTTTGTACCTATGGATATGCCAACCTACCTATACTCTTTGATTGTAGGGATTGTAAGTCTATCTAATGTTACTATGCAGAGAGGTACAAAACCTTTTATACTATGACTAGAGGTAAACAAGTTGGGGACCACCGTGTGGGGTTTACCTTGACGTGGTATGGTGGCTTATCAACTTTATGATCATAACTTTGTAACTAAAACCCACTATTTTTGTAAACACATGCACTTGCATATAAACTGAATTACTTAGACAGGGGACCAGGGAATGTGCATTGATTAATTGGCCAAGTCAGTAGCAATTCCATTGTACTTATTTACTTCAACTTAGCCTTAGGAGGGCACCCACAACCCCCCTTGCTCCTTTCTAATTACAGTTTTATAACATGCAGATAAACAGTTGCTATGGGGGGGGGGGCCTCCTAGAACATATGGAGTCTTTTGGTGGACTTTGAAAAATCAATTTTTTGTGATTGAATGCGCTAAAAATTCAATTTCGATCCATTCAATCGTAAACAGACCTATTGGATCAAAAACGGACCTATTCAAATGAAAAAAAAAATTTAATTCATTTCGGTTGGTCTTTTTGAAATGGAGTTAGAATTTGTTTTTCAATTCGAACTTCGACCCTTGATAAATCTGCCCCTAACAAATTGCTGGCAATTAAACTAAAACTGTTTGTAATTTTAATAATGTAAAAAATGTGCTGATATTGTCCCTTTAAAATGCAGCTCTTTATGTGCTTTACTTTCAGACAGAAGCTCCACTGTTAATCCGTCCTTATTTACCAGATATGACCAAATCAGAAATCCATGCTGTGATGACTGGGGGATTTGGCACAATTGCAGGCAGTGTACTGGGTGCTTATATTTCATTTGGGGTAAGATACATCACTATTTAGCTGTTTTCAGGCTGTATGTTAGGCTCTACATTGTATAGCAAATGCTGAGTAATGGGTTATTTTTATTCCCTTGCCCTCTTGATACTGTCCGAATATGCAGGTGCTTTTCTATGAAATATTTTGTGGATAAAAAAACAGTATGCACCATAATCCAAATAGACCTGCATGACAAGCTTCCTAGCGATACATATTGAACTGTTTCACTTTGTTCACTGGCTTCATGCAATAATGAATTGCAGGGAATTACCTCCCCCATGGAAGAGGTCTGTTTTTGGGCAGACAATTCATTTTCTAATATACAAAACAATGAAGGAAGTTTAATGCTGTGGGTTCTTGAACTCCTACTAGTGCCAAGGCAACCCAATGCAAGTGCTTCGTCATTAGACAAGACCTAAAAAACTGGTACAATTATTTCTAATTGTGCCTAAATATCCCATTGCTGTTCATTGTGAAAATGTAACAAGTTAACTTCTATATTTTTTCACAAATTTTCAGCTAGGTCCTGAGATTTCTTTCAACTTGCATTAATTTTGGTCATACCCTTTGTCTCTGAACAGACAATCATTTTGTTGAGAAAATATATGATAATATTCAAAAAAATACTTTGGTGAATATAACGAAAATATTTGATTATCAAAAACATTCGATATTTTCGAGTTTTTCTCATATCAAGAAAAGTATGTTTTACTCTGAATCTGTTTCAGATTGATGCATCTTCCCTGATCGCTGCATCCGTCATGGCTGCTCCCTGTGCCCTTGCACTTTCTAAGCTGGTCTATCCTGAGGTGGAAGAATCAAAATTCAAAAGTGAAGAAGGTGTAATAATAGAGAAAGGGTAAATCTGGAATAACAACATTATTTCCTTGCATTCAGATTATGTTCCTAATTTGAAAATTGCCACATTTTTTCCCACATTGTAATTTTTTCCATCATCACTGCAGCCACAAAGGGGCAATGCATTTGGCACAGTTGTTCCAAATCCACCAAACTTACCAGAAATGAGCACACATTTTCATTGCAAATTAAATGCAGTTGTATGGACTCCCATCTTCCATCATTTCAAGTTTTCAGCTTGCCAGTGACATTGGCGTCTGTTGCTTCTGTCTGTTGCTTCAGGTAGATGTGCTACGCCTATTGACACTGGGCAGAAAGGGAACCCTTAACCTACTGCCTTGTCAGGAAGTGGCAGAAGCTCCAGGGTTCCACAGGGTCAATAGCATAGCAGTGCTCAATTTTAATGGAAGGCAGGAAGGACTGACCATTTCCAACTATAAAGAAGTGCAAGGAACGCATTGTTGACACAAGTAAAGTTAAAGAAAGTGGGTTTATGCACAACTTACTACAGGGACATTGTGAGGACCACAACTGCACTTGTGGAAATATATGAGTCCTACTGTGGTCAGTGTCGGACTGGGATGCCAGGGGCCCACCAGAAAACCTTAGACCAGGGGCCCACCAGAAAACCTTAGACCAGGGGCCCACCTTTCCAAACTATTATCCCTTCTTCTTTATTCTCCTATTCTTTTAGATCTACTTACTATACTCTATTCTTCCATTATTAAGCCTCTTTTTCCACATAAAGAAATAGGGAATGAACATGAAATAGGCCAAATTGTTAGAAGTAAGAGTCCTACTGACACCTTGTCCCACCGGGAGTTTTCCTGGTATCCCTGTGGGCCAGTCCAACACTGTGTGTTATGTACTAGTACTTGTTCTTGATAAAAAGGAAAGATCTGCAACTTGGTATGCAGAAGTTGTGGTTCCTGTCTTAGATAAAATAAGGTATTTGTTTCCTAAAAGTACAAAGGAGAATTTACATGGAGTTGGTAGCACATACATGGAGGTGGTACACAATACTGCTTAAGGGAGTTCGGATGCTGGGCCTTCTAGGTTACATAGTTGTAGCTTCTGTTACTATTAAAATGTATTTAGAGAAATGGTTAAAAATAATTGTAAAATAATACACACCAATTAATTTCACAACTGATTTATGTGCCTCATAAAATGCCAATTTGAGCAAATGTTAAAACACATCAACCTACTTTGATGTTTCCTTGTGTTTACAGAGAAGAGCGGAACGTGCTTGAAGCAGCTAGTAATGGAGCTTCTGCCTCAGTTGGGTTAGTCGCCAACATTGCTGCCAATCTAATTGCATTTATGGCTCTACTAGAGTTTATTAATGCAGCCTTCTCCTGGCTGGGAGGAATGGTGAACTATCCAAAGCTAACACTCCAGGTAAGGTTATAGAGACAATATTATTATTCACAAAATGGTTTATTCTGAAAGGTTAGACAGTGTCCTTATATATTATTATTATTATTATTATTATTATTATTAATAATAATAATAATAACAAATAATTGGCAGCAGGATTCGAAGCACTTCAAATTGTTTTCTATATTTATCAACATTTTCCTGGCAGTCACAAAGATGGAATTTATTTTAATTTATATTTTAATTTATTTATCAAAGCTTATTTAAACAGCCAAACACATTTGTTTTCAGTGCGGTGTTATTACTCAGTGCAGCAACGGCACTGAGCACTAACACCCACCTTAATGATTGAATCTTTTTTAACAGAACGGGTCTCTGATGCTTATTTTAAAATGATCTTTTATGATGCAATACAAATTCATATAACGGGTCTCTGATGCTTATTTTAAAATGATCTGTTATGATGCAATACAAATTCATATATATGACTGGCAAAATCAATAATATTTAAAAAAATTTCCTTAGTCCATTGTGTCGTATAAACCACAGTCTTATCAGATTAACTAGCAGATGTAGATTGTGGTGCGTATATATTGTAAATTCATAACACGGCATTTATCTTTTTAAAGCTAATTCTGTCCTACATATTTATGCCAATTGCCTTCATGATGGGAGTGAAGTGGGATGAGGCTGGCATGGTGGGCGAGATGTTGGGGACAAAGATCATTTTGAATGAGTTTGTGGCCTACAGGCAATTATCGGAATACAAGAATCTGCGTTTATCTGGAGCTGAGGAATGGATAGATGGACAGAGGCAATGGATATCGGCAAGTAAACAACATAATCCCTAATGGTTTTTATATTTAAGCACATGAACCAAAATGCAACAACACTCATCTTTATATAAAAGCAAGTAGTAGAGACAAGTCATTCCAGAAGACCATAAGTAATATTAATGAATGCAGCCACAAGTGCAATTGAGCTAAAATAGACACAACTGTTGAACATAGTCATGCCATTCATTAAAGATACTTGCCTTCTTTGATGACTACTGCACAAGGCTGCCTATTGACCCTATCAAACCCTGGAGCTACTGCCACTCTGGACAAATCAGTAATTCCAGGGTTCCTACTGGAGGCTGCATCAACAGGCCAACAAGTACAGCACTCGTGTGCCAAAAGAATCACAGGCTAATCCACAGCAGAAACTTTTATCACATGACATGTTTTGAGCCATATCACTTGAAAAAGAATTCCAGCGCAAACATGCTGTGTGATATTTCCCATATAAAGGAATTCACAGTTTAAATAGCACTGCCAGGCTGTTAATGAGGTTTTAAAACCCACGATTTGAATGTTTCACCTATTTTAGCTGCTGATTAGCTTTCAGTTATTTTGCTGCAGGATTGTTATGCCTGTTATTTGCTTTCTAATGTTTTAACAGCACTTTCCATACTTACCAAGCAGGGTATTTGCAACAGTGAATATCTGTTGACTCACAATGAAGCTTTGGTTAACGTCAAAACATTTTTTGTTTTATTAATGTTTCTTCAGGTTACTCCTCCCACAGGGAACTATATACTGACAGCAGGGAAAACTCTGCTTCAAACAAATAGTAGGGGTTTGGTGACTGGATATACATTCAAATCTTTCTGGTAGCAGAATGAGACAAAACTGGTGAAAAATGTCATGTATTTTTTCTTCATTAACATTATTTATTTTACTTTGCAGGAACGTGCAGAGGTGATCACCACATATGCTCTATGTGGATTTGCCAATTTTAGTTCTATTGGAATTATGCTAGGAGGGTTGTGTAAGTAATATATAAAAAAAGTATAATTACAAATGTATTATTAACGTGTAGAACTTATCTCATATGTGGATGCCAATTAAAACAAATCATACTTTGTGCATTTTTAACCTAAAAAAAAAGCATCCATGGATTTTTCTGAATTACTAACAAAAACAGTTCTCTGGACTAGTATTTGATTATGTTTTCATTAGAAGCCATGATCCTGCAGTTTTGATTCGCTGCATGTTCAGTCTGACTAGTTTCATACATCATAAATAAAAATGAATATGTCCCAGATAGCAATAAAGAAAGACTCCAGTTAAGCCTGGAAAAAAGTGAATGCTGCTGAGTTCTTGCTTTAGTCAGAAGCCCAGAATATTGTAATCATTGTATGTGGAACCTGCACATGGTCTCTGTGAATTGTCATGTACAAACAGGTCTTCTAGCTTGGTACAGTACATTTAATTGCAGAGTAATTATATATTATCCTGCAATAATTAATGACAGGCAAGCAGCAGTTATTCAGTATATGCAACCTAGATATATGTCCAAGCAAAATTCACTTTATTATAGTTTTTTGCTGTTAAAATACCCTAAACAATTTTTATTAATGTACAAGTGAACACCAAATAAAAATTTTGCCTAATAACAGAAAACAATTCTGAGTAAATTTGCAATATACATCCTTTACACGTTTTCTATGTTTTTTAAGTTATTTGTATATATATATATAATGCTATTGAAAGCAGGTTTGTCTGTCCCTTACTATTTTCTGCCCTGATGACTCAGACTGTTAAAACAATATAAAGGTCCCTATAGACGCGACAATTCTTCCTTGGTGGACGACCGATTTCAGGGAAGTCCGACCAATTCGTCAAATTATCGTGCATTTAGTGGGATTCGAACAATCGTACGATTTTTCGTCCGACATCTGTCTGAAAATTGATCGGCCAGGTTAAAAAATCTTTATCGCTCCCAGTGCAATCTGTCTCTATGCTTGCAGGGCCAGCAGGCAGCTACCTTTCAGTTTTGCTGGCAATATCGCCTGAAATGGTCTTTTTGGTTGATGGACAATTCGTATGATCGTACGATTGTTTCGAGATAATCGTGGTCTCACGATGATGATCAGATCTTTTAAAAATCTTTACGTCTATGGCCAGCTTAAGACAAGGCAGCTGATTAACAGACCTGTCTGTCTTTGCTGGGGAACTAAGACTGTTGCAACATTGTTTAAAAAGTATCAGCCAGGAGTTGAGCAAATGCTGCTTTCACAAGCAATTATTTTTATAAATAACTTTCTAAGAATGGAAAAATTGTAATGCATGTATCGGAAATTTGGTTGGAATAATGTTTTCCTTTATTAAAGGAGAATTCAACCTGTGGGGGAAAAAAACCCCCCTCCCTCCTACCCCCAGGCTAACTACCCCCCCCCACCCGGAGAGATGCTCCATACTTACCCCTCACCCCAGATTCTTCCAGCTGAGTTGCACACAGCAATCTTCCGCGATCTCTGTAAGCTGACTGGGAGATCGGCAATTTCAGTGTAATTTTGTGCATGCACGATCCGGCAAACTGCTCCAACTGCGCATGCACAGAAATGCAGGGGAGGGGGGTCTACCTGGTGTGGGGTAGGTTTTTTTTTTCCCTACAGGTAGAATAAGGACTGTGATTGGTAATTTATTAGCCCATATATGGACTGTCGGCTTACAAGAGGCTCTATTTGGCAGTACATTTGGTTTTATGCAACCAGAACTTACCTCCAAGCCAAGAATTCAAAAATAAGCACCTGCTTTGAGGCTACCGTCCAGGGCCCCCCACCGACCATCCAGGGCCCCTTGCTTCGCCGCCCTCCTGCCCATCTTATCTATTGTCGCACTGCAAGGCGCACACACAGTGACGTCACTGTCCAGTGCCATGCACCACTGTTCGGATTGGGAAAGAGGGGTCTGGCCCAGAGGGGGCCCATGAGGATTGGGGCCCACCTGGTTTTTTCCCAGTGTCCCGCCTGGCCAGTCTGACACTGCAGACAGCCCACACATTGTGGCTCCAGCCCCACAAATTCCTCCGTTCAGGAAATTTATTTAGTGGCCGGATGTGGTTGTGGTTCAATGGTGAAAAGTGATAAGCATGAGAAATCAAAAATACATTTAAAAAAATATATTTTTCTTTTTAAAAAAAAGGTTTGGAGTTATCTTCTACCTCTACCACTTTACTTTATAATTACCTTCTCTTTTACTTTAAGTTTTCAAATGTTCTAAAAACACAATATCGGGATCATAATTTCTGCTTTCTCCTCTGCCTTCGTGTCCCCCCTACATACAGAAGAATATGTCTATTTTGTTTTACAGCTTCCATGGCGACGGAACGCAAGGGTGACCTTGCCAAGGTAGTTCTTCGAGCCCTTTTAACTGGAGCCTGTGTATCATTTGTCAATGCATGTGTAGCAGGTAATAACTAGAGAAAATTATTTTAATATTTAGTAGATAGAGCCTAGCTGTCTGAATAGAAGGCTAATGATGCAATTGCTTCATTTAGGAATTTTATACAACCCTCGAGGGATCGAAAACTGCCAAGATTTATTAACCAGTGGAAACTTCATTAATGAGACAAGCTACCAATTTTTTACGTGCTGCAATAATCTTTATGATAGGTAAGATTTACTACTGTGCTTAATCTTACATAGTGACACGTTACTTTAACCAAGAAAAAAAAATTCATCTGTATGATTATTTCATAATTGTCCTGCTTGTTAGTCACGATATGTTATATGTATACATTTATTTATATGTAACACAAACCAAAAATGTAGAAGATCACACTCACTGGACTATTGTAGGTAAACATACTGATGTTTCAGCTGAACACCAGCCTTTCTGAAAGTGCTATAGTATACTAAGCACAGACTCAAATATCGGGAACCCAGTGACGTGGAAAAAGGCAGTGACGTGTACCAATTCAAACTGCGTCAACCAGTCACTTCATTCAAACAACAAAAAAAAACACTTTGCAAACACTAAAAACACCATTATGATCATCAAAATATTATTTAGTATGAATTAGTACACATCACTTCCTTTTTCCACGTCATTGGTTTCCCACCATCTCATGATATTTGAGACAGTGTTTAGTATACTATAGCAATTTGAGAAAGGCTGGTGTTCAACCCGAAATGTCAGTATGTTTGCCAACAATAAATGATAGCAAACTGATTATAAGTCCAGTGAGTGTGGCCTTCTACATTTTTGTCGCTATAATTGGTGACTTACACCCAGGCCCCTAATGGATTTTTTTTTGTCATGAGTGCCGATGTATTTTAGATTTTATTTGTATGTAATGTATTTAGTGAAGGGTATGAATTGATGCTGTGTATAAAGGTTTTGGCACTGCCCCTTACATGCCAAGAGTGGACCTGATAATGCTTCAAAAGGTAGGATCTGAGTTTCCTTTTGAAGAGGCTGAAAGAGAGTTCCCTATGGAGGAATTCAGCAATGGAAGCCCAGAGGTAAGGGCAAAAGTGACCATTTTTACACGTGGAAGAAAGGTTAAATGGAGAAAGGAAGTGTGCCAGGACTGAGAGGGGTCATTCATGTGGCAAATGTTCTAAACAGTCACTAAACATTCAGGAAAGTTTTGATAAATTGGGCTGAACTGCTAGGAATGCTTCAGTATTCCTAATTTAAATATTTGTTAAAACAGTGACTCTATCAGTAGGATTATACCAACAAAGTAGCAGTGCTATTAAAGAATGATGCAAGTAAAGATTTTTTCTTTGGTTTTACAGAAGTGAAAGAAAGATCACATGGTACCTTTATGCACGTGTACCTACTTTTATGGTTTAAAGTAAAGTCTAAATAATAAGGCGAGAAATTGTGTATTTTGTATACTAAACATAAACATGAATTTACTGCACCACAAGCCTAATCAAACAAATGATTTATGCTTTCACAGTTGGCCACAGGGGGCTGTCATCTTGTAACTTTGTTATACATCTTTGCAAGACCAAGACTGTGCACATGCTCAGTGTGATCTGGGCTAAACTTAGGGATTGTCATAAATGATCAAAAAACAAAGCTGCTTGAGTTCTGCATGGCTGGGGCTCCCCCTGCTGTTTATAAATATGATTGTTTCCCTGCCAGAAGTTAGGGACCGTCTGACAATTACTATCCACAGCACTAAATGAAGGGAGAATTTCACTGCATACAGTCAGGTTTCTTATAAAAATGGTACACATTTTTTAATTAAAGTATATTGGAGATATATTTCTTTTTTATTAAAGAAAGTAAAAATGGGATTTTATTTCTTTGCCTTTCCTTGCCCTTTAAGAACACTTGTCATTCTTACATTCTGCTTTGTGGCACAATTCTTTTTGCTTTTAATATTTTTGAATACATTTCTGGCCTAATCCTTTGCCTGATCAGTACTGTTTGTTTAACTGAATGCCCAGTATGGTTATGTGCGTCTTGCTTTCATCTCCATTTAGCCAGGTGAGTCATGACAGTTTCTTAGAACACTGGCCAAGAGAGAGAAAAACTAGGACTTAACGCAAATTAAGCATTGAAGTCCACTAACCCAACATTTGTTCAGAATGACAAAAAAACGTTTTATTGTATTGTTGTCCCAAAATGTTAGACTAGAGTTAGCATATGGGAATAATAAATGCATTATGAATTTGTGCAATGTTAATTTTTGTCCATTGCAACCAGCAAGTGTGTTATAGATGTATATATTTCCCTATAAGTATTACTAGAGCAAGCAGCTTAAATTTCACATTTGATAAAGGGAAACCATAAGAAATAAGAACAAACTGCAGTTAAATGACTTTTGTCTGCCAAATACTTAATATTCATTTGATAAAATTCAATTCTTGTGACATGATTGTATAAATTACTTTTAACTGAATGTTTCAATGTCACGGTCTAGCCATTTGAAACACTCACAGTATATACATTTTTTTCCCCCACTCACAGCACTCAAATCGTTAATGGAACACTATCATTCGGAGACGGATGGGAAAACTTGCCTAATTCTATCTTGGGTGTAGAAAATTGCTGTATGTTTTATAATAATACTGTGTGCAATACCTGGATATAAACTTGTATCTTCAAGTATACAACAAGCACATCAGCATGACAAGAGGACTGCACTAAAGAATCAAATTAATTTATGCATTAACATTCTGCTTTACTGCCTATCATGAGGATTACGTTAATTGAATGGAAAGAAAGAACTTGTCTGAGATAATATTTTGTTTACCCATTATCTACCTCTTTCTGGAGAAAGAATGTATATATGTGTTCTAACCTGAACTTGGAAATATGGAGCCACGAGCCAGTTAACTTTATTTTATGTAAAATGAGACCCCTGCTGATCTCAATGTTTCATGAAGTGCCAAGAACATGAAGAACTAGAGTTACTGTGAGGTTTCATGCTTATAATTAAAGGCTTCTTTAAATGGACAGAGGCAAATGTTTACACCAAAGAGAGCATGTTGTTTACTACATTTAATTAAATCTGGATCCAAAAAGTTAGCCTGGGCAATGTATCCAGTGTATTCAATACAATTATTCAGAGAAGTCACATGTACATAGTTTTTTGGAATAGCAATGGTATATATAAAACTGAAAAAAAATTTTAGGGATAAAAATCACCATCTATAATAAGTATTCACTGGGATATATTTTTCTGGACCCTACATACAGTATGTACGACCAAAAAAAAGTTAAAGGTATGGGATCTCTTTCCCAGAATCCCAATATATTTATACAATCCATTTTAAGCAAATAATTCTGTTTTTTTAAACGGTATTTCCTTTTCTCTATATAAATAAAATAGTTCCTTGTACTTCATAATAGCTAAGCTGCATGAATCAATATTGTTGGCAAGACAACCTTATTGGGTTTATTTAATGTTTACCTTTTTTTTTTCTGTAGTAGACATAGAGGGGTTGTGCAAGTTTACATAAATTTTTTGTATGATGGAGAGAGTGATATTCTGAAACAATTTGCGGTTTTTGTTTTTATGTTTTATGATGTATAGTTTTTGAGTTATTTAGCTCTTTATTCAGAAGTCAGAAAAAGTTAAAAAAAAAAAAAAGTTCAGTTGAAAATTTGCTTATAAATATCCATTCTATTACATATTAAAAGGTAACTGAAAGGCATACCTCCATCTTAAGGTATGAAGATCCATATTATGGAAAGAAAACACCGGGTCCAGAAAATAAAAAACAAAAACTACCTTAATATTGTGTAGTAATAAAAAAATGAACATTATTTGAAAAATAAAAATAATTGTATTATAAATTATTTAGAAAAATGACATACTTTAGCAAATAAAAGTATAATATTAGTATAATGCATTCTACAGGAATATTTGAGAACAAACTGTTAGGTTCTTTGTAAGTGTAAATTTGCTAAACCATGGGCATAAAAGGTAATAAAATCCTTAAACCCCAAAAGAATGCTCCAAAGATTATACAAGTAATTTAGGAAGACGTAAATAATGTTTTAGCATTTTTATTGCACTTACAGCATACAAGGTGAACAGACAGTGAGTGCAGTCAGATATGTACAATTCTTCATAATAAAACTGGAGGTGGAAGATGTGCCAGTAGAGGCAATAGCTGTACAAATCTCTGCATTATCACACAACACAGGCTCAGCTAACAAGGGATACACTTAGGGGCAAATTTACTATAATTCACCCAAAAATTCCTCGAATCCCCTCGAAATTCGATAAGCATTCGACTATCGAATGCTTATTGAATAGTTTTAGGATATTTTTTCCTTGATATTCGGTTTCTCGATGAAAACGTACGATCGATTACCGATCGTTCGATTTCACACAAAAAAATCGCAGTTTTTCATTCGATCCTCCGAAAAATTCGTACAACTTTTTGGGAGGATCGAAGGAAAAAGTACGATTTTTTCGAGAAATTCGAGCAGGTGTTTGTAAAAGAAGCCTACAGGGGGATTCCCATAGGCTTTTATTGGTATTCGGTAGGTTCAATCTGGCAAAGTAGGCATTCAAATAAATTTTAAAGTTAAAATCCTTCGATCATCGAATGGTCGAATGATTGAATATTCGATCATTCGAATTTTCGGTATTCGATGATCGAAGTGGCCAAATTTGCATATTCGATCCTCAGAAAAAAAACGTACGATCGGTATTCAATCGAATTCGATTGAACTTCGATCTCTTCACGTCATTTTTGTAAATTTGCCCCTTCAAGTAAAATATTCATATACATTTATTTACTCTTTTAGAAGATCATAATTTATTTGTTTTGGCCACTCCAGTTTTAAAAGTAAATACAGAGTGAGACCATCAATAGCAGATTTAGAGCTGGCAACCCTGGATTGTTAGCAATCTGGATTGTTAGCAGCAGAATTAATCTTTACCAAAAACTGGATGCTTATAACTGGTTATAAAATGCATTTAATGGGAATGCATCAAAATCTGTGCAGTTGTGTATGATATGGTATTAAGGGGACATGGGCAGCTCTGCTCGTTTGGAGAGGTTGACAAATGACTGGATCTTGCCCTAATATCTCCATCTTGAGTTGGCAATATTGGCTGATCTGATCATGGACTCTACGTCCAACAATCGGATCACAATGCAGTCAATGAACTGATGAAGTCTTCGATTCGACTGGATTTTTAAACCTGCCCGACTTGGTCTGCTGACAGCTTTCATCGGCCTTGTGTGGCCACCTTTACTTGAATGATTGTAAGCTCATCCTTTAATGTTGGACACTTATACAATATACATACAGCAATGCTTTTTAGTAATCTGTTTCACTGCAGAACACTGGTTACTTTGCTTCACTTCACTACTTCAATTACACTTCAACCAATAATGTATCTTAAAAAGCATGATGGACTAAGGTTGTGCCTTGCAAGGTGTAGTTTTGGGCAGGTTGCAAAGAGCATAATATTGATGCACCCACAATGCAGTTCAACATACTTACCCTGCATTCCCTTGGGATGCAATTTAGTTTGAACCTTGTTCTCCATACCAAGCAAACAATAGTCTGACCACATTTGTTTTCGACAAGACACAGCTATGTCCAGCTTATCATAACTACATACACTTTTGCTTATGAACAGATGTATAGATTGATTTGCCAAAATACTCAAATACTCTTTGTGCTGGAATATCAAGAACAAATTGTAATTGTGTTACATAAATGTTATTATGCTTCTAATGTATGATTGAATGAGACTGCTCTTTGTGATTCAAAGAATAAAATGGATAACCACAAAAACATACACATTTACAGTACTGGGATAACAGCAGAGTACAAGTACATTTTAGTCATATCCAGTTTATCAGTTTGTAAATGATCTTTCTGCAATTGTTCATGAGAAATAAACTTTATTCATAAAGCATACACTTGCAGCTCTTTACAAAAAAGTTGAACAATACGAAAGAGGAACGGACCAACTAGTTCATCGGAACCAGCAGTCTAAAAAGCTGTCAAAGAACATTGTCTTGGAGCACGAACAGGCTTTAGGAAAAATTGAAATATATATTCCAGTTTGTAAATACACAGCTGTACACTAACCCTATCAGCCTTTTGAGATTAAATTGGTATACGGTCCAACAGCAATATAAAGCCAATGACAAATGTATAATGAAACACCGTTGCCCTAAGCTCCAACAGTGGAGGGACTTACTACGTCTGGTTTTCTGTAACTATTTCATAACACTAAGTACTTCATACTAAGCGTATTTCCCCCAATGTTTAATCTTGTTCATCCACAAGAAAATCAGTGCCGTTGGCAGCCGGACAGAGCAACTGCACTAGTACAGGACAATGTGTGTGTGTGTGTGTGAGGGGGGGGTTTAACCACCGTAAGAGACAATTCATGGCCTGGAACATTAATTGGAGCAATAACTTAGCATTATTATGCTTTATTTTAAATAGTGCCAGCATATACACTTACTGCTAAACTCCCTTCCCAGTTTATTTGTCTGACTTTAGGACATTTACCATGTAGGAAGGAAACTGCAAACATTTCAAGACAGCAGTAAGTAGCTCCTTTTGTCTAACAATATCAAAACCTGACATTGTATCCATGTATGCGTCCCCATAGAGTCTCACACAAGCTTCCTTAATATCCTCACTGAAGCAATTTTGTATACTACAGATTTTGTTATGGTATCAGTCTCTTAACTGAAATGAACACCAAATAAAGTTACAGATTAAAAAACAATTACAAAAATGTGCAAGTACAAGCATGCCATTATCAGAGGTGGCTTCAGGAAATCAGGCTACAGCACCCACAAGCAACACAATAATATCAGTCCAAACTTGAGACAAAGTGACTGTGTGCGGTGCATTTCAAGGCAGTTCTGAAGGCACAGTATGGGACTAGATAGAGTTAGATAGGCCGCATTACACTGAAACAAAAAATTTGGTCGTAATGCGTCCACAGAATGAATATATTACAAATCCTATAATCAGAGCTTGCATATTCTCAAAATAACATTATTAAAATGTGGATTCTTTACAAGTAGAGAGGTACCACTGGTATTTGCCAGTAATGCATTGCCAGTCAATTTGCCTTTAGTCATTGAAAACCTATTTTACTACACATTAGGGTCCAGAAGTATCATTGCCTACAGTCTGATCTTATACAATAAAAGCACTTTTCAACCAACACATCCTTATAGTTTCAGTACACAATATAAAACAGCAAAATCAGTTGTTAAACAATTACCCAAACAATGTTTTACTACACACATCTTTACTCCAATGTAGAACCTAAAAACAATTGTTTTCATGGTTTAATAAAAACAATTTAAGTTAAATGATAAATGTTATATCAGGACTCAACACAAACCAACCACCACTCTTGGAAAAATGTGGTATGTTAGTGCTGGAGGGGCTTTTATATCTTTTGCCATCTTACATTGCAGAGATGGGTCCAGTGCACAGCAGATCTTGGCAAATCCTTCTGGAATATGCAAGAGGAGATCTGTATAATTCCATTTCTTCTTTACTAAAGAGGCAAACCCATTATTTCTAGATATGGGCTTTACTTTACTATGGTACTTGAAGGCACACACTGAACATTAGATGTAAGCAGTCTTTTTCATTTTGGGATATTGGAATGAATATGACAAAGCAGCACTTTGCAGACATTTCAAGCATGACACAATATGCACAAAGAGACTATAAATGTGGAAGTGAACACCAACAGAGTAAAAGGGATATTAAACACATGGACAGTCATACAAATACTCACAATGACACACTGGGTTGATTGCAAATTGCAAGCTGCACTGTGACAGCTGGGTCAGGTAACGGAGTGCTTACATTGTGGTTATAGGACCCAAACATCAGGCCAAATAGTATTCTGATGTAATAATGCATGGTGTAAATGTTTTTAAAATTTAACATGATTTTATTATACTGTTCATAATTCTATAATTTACACAACAGGCTCTTTGTACTAAGTGCAGAAATGTGGGTTTCATTGGAAAACTGCTCCTCTGGCCATGTTGCTTTTTGTAATGTGATGGTATGCAATGTGAGATAACTCAAACAGGGAATGGGAGCTTTACATTCATATTTGATATCAAATAGTCTCTAACACTGGAAGAATTTGGGGTTGAGTTGTCATTTCCCTTTATCTTCTACCAAGCCACTGAAAGATTTTTGCATTTCATTTTTTTTCACAGTAACCTTTCACATTCGGTTAACAGAAACAATATTACTGTGGTATAGCATTGCACAGACCTGCTGTACTGCTTGCTAGATGAAAGTGAAATACAGTAGTTTGCCCTAAATTTCTCAACTACATTTAAAGGGGAACTGGTTTAGACAAGAAATGCACCTCAAATGTAGTGGCTGTTTAATACAGTTTTTCACAGATGTTATGTTGCGTGCTTTGTCAAACAAATAAAAATTATACTATTTGGTGGTTGAACAATGAAGAATCAATGACTTGTGCCGCAATCAATTAGATTAGTTAGATTGGCTGAATTCAAATTAATAATTTAACAGCCACTATAATCTGGGGGATATTTATAACTCCCCTTTAGAACAGAGCAGTAATACTCATTATAGACCTATATCACTTTTTACTAACATAGGGAACTAACATGGGTTCTGATTGCAAGTGCAGTTGCCCACACCAACCCAGGTTTTGCTTTTATTTTCTATCTTAAGATAGACAGATGAAAACCAAATTATGATTGGTAACTGGTGCTACTGGTAACTGCACTACAGCAGTTTAGCACCTATGTTATTAGAAGTACTAAATTGTTAATATATGCAAGCTCCCAGGTCATAATTATCCCATTTCAACTAATTGTTTGTTTTCCGTCTGGCTTTCCTGTTCTGTTCATGTCAGTTGGCTGTCAAATGCCAATAAACCAGATCTCCAAGTTGTGGTATCAAACAAAGGGCAAGTAAGTCATCTCTGAAAATGAAACTGCACTTACATTAGTTTGGAAATATTTTAAATAAGAAAAAAAGGATTTGTTGTGGTAATAAGCAAGAGAAGCAAGTAATTTGCCACTGCTTACACACCCAGTATGCTGCATTACCTATGAACGGAACTATATTGTTTCATTTCTACCCAAACTAGTCTGCTATTTGAATGTTTACTTGAAGATTTAATGAAAGGTTGAATGTATTCTGCAATAAATGCATATAGTGTACCTCTGACTATGCCCCTTCCTCAGAATATTATCAAGGTTGTTATCAGAGTGCTATCGTCATCTGCAAAGTGGGATCAAAACTATAGCTGTAATCAAGATCTTCTTTCATGTGGGATACAAGTGGGTCCAAAGTTTATTGAACGGTGCCATATGACCATATTGTATTAGCCAATAACAACCTTAGTTTTCCCCAGTGTGCCCACACTTAAGATATGGCCATGTAGGCCGCCCTTGTCCAGAAATAGATTTTAGCAGAGCTAGATTTTTACAGTAGATTGTGTTTTTTTTCTCCCCACAAACAAAGCACCCAATGTTGGCATTAGTACCGCACAGGCTGCATAAAGAGGATATTTCTGAGGCACCCAATGATTTCCTGGAACATATTCATTGGGAAAATCTAATAGGTTGATGATTTGTGCAGCACTGCTACAGTTCATTGATACACAGAACCTCTACAGAAACCTGTTGTTTTTCACAGGTTGCCCAGTTATGCTTGGGTTTCTACAATGTATGCATTCAAAACAGAAAGAGAAACAATATTATACATTGATTTAAATGATCAAATATGGATTGAAAACCTGAGAACCGTGTTCTTACACTGTTACACATTATAGTACTGATTAATGTACATTTACCCTGTTTTCTCTGGAAAGCATTCCAGTTTTGCTATTTGCCCTGAATAGTCATATTGATGTTTTCCATCATATTTTTCCTTCCATTTGCAGCTTATCCACTGCAAAAAAAAATACTTAGAATATCCCAAAGCTCCCACATACAGTACCTTATGGGATCGCTGAGAGTAAGTGCAAGTTCTGTGATCTTTGTCTAAACCAAATGCAAACCTTCACAAAGGGCTGTCAACAGCCAACATGCTTCGCCACTTTAATGCACAGTATCTAGGATATGGACGACTGGTGAACTGTTTGTTTGTCAAGTTTGTTTGATAAAATGTTGAAAATCCAAGAAGTCTGCACTAACTTCATAACAAATCTCTGTTTTGAGGTGTTATTGTGATTTTGCAGGCGTTGTCGCATGGTTTCCTTTATTTTTGGCATCTCTTGTTTCAGTGGTTTTTCGTGTAATCTTAGGGCTGACACCCCCTTTTCTGACAGTCTGTGGGCTTGCCAAACCTTTTTTTTGTATCTGTGGACTGGACTGACCTGAGGAGGTTTTTCTATTCATGATAGGACTCCTTGAGGCCTTTGGTTTGGCTGGAAGCTGAAGGCCTTCACTGACTTTTAGAGATTTTAGCCCAAGCATTTCACAGTAACGATTGCATTGGTGAACCAAGGGGAATTCATCCAGCATAGAGGGGAAGCAGCTGTCTTTTAAGCCTTTGTATCTAGGATAAGTATAAATAGTTAATTTGTGTGTGTTTCTTTATGTTAAACACATTTATTACTATTATGATGTGACCCAGAATGTGCAAAGTTAATCCATACAGAACAAATCACTGTGACAGAAAAATATAACAACATTATAATTCTTCAAATACTTCTTGTAGATTTTTATAAAACCATAGTCAGTCAATACTGTACACATCATTTGGACATAATGAAACTGATTATTTGTTTATTAAAGGGATGGTCCACCGTTAAGTAAATTTTTAGTATGTTATAGAATGGCCAGTTCTAAGCAACTTTCCAATTGGCCTTGATTTTTTTTAATATATATCTTTATTATTATTATTACTAGAGATGTACTTAATCCAGGATTCTGTTCGGGATTCAGCCTTTTTCAGGAGGATTCAGAGTTGGCCCGAACAGGGCCAGAACTAGATGTAGACAGAAGAGGCACATGTCTGGGGCGCAAAGGCAAAGGGGCGTCTTCTAGCGCCTTCCCCTAGTTCGGACTGTTTTATCCAAAAGCTGTGGCAGCAGTTCACTTGAATGCGAACTCTTCAGCGCATACACACTCGCACGACTTCCTTCGGGGCATGTACGAGCAGGGGGCAACATAGTCGGCCAGGTTGCCTAGGGCGATTGGCTGACTTGGCCCGGCACTGCAGCCGAATCCATCTGCCCTGCCGAACTGAATCCTAATTTGCATATGCAAATCAGCGGTGGAAAGGTAAATTGTATTACTTTTTGTCACAAAACAACAAAGTAAAAAATTTTTTCCCCTTCCAACCCCTTATTTGCACATGCAAATTAGGATTTGGATTTGGTTCGGTATTCGGCCAAATCTTTCATGAAGGATTCGCCCAAATCCAAAACAGTGAATTCAGTGCATACCTTATAATTAAAAACAAAAGAAAATGTCATATAGTGGAGTAGTAGGTTCCATAGATAGTATATAAAGAAAATTAGAAAAAAAAACTCAATGTGTAGGCAGTACTGAAGTTACATCATGCAATTAGTAAACAAAATAAACCAAATTAAAGAAAATGAGAACAAAAACAAATGACATAATAGTGCAACGATGCAAAGGTGTATCTAGATCACAATCATATTATGGGCATTTCAGCTTCTACAGTTTATTGACAAGGAAACTGTCCCATGGTGATCAATTGCCAATATGGAAGTCTACTTTATCATCTAGGAGGGCTGAGGCTAATGCATAGATTGAATACATTTAAGCCTATCAATAACCATCAATTGCTGTAAAGCAAGTTTAGGATAGACCAAACACAACAATAGTGTAAGGATAATAAAGCTGATTCAATGCTAGGTTCAGTTGTTACCCCAATAATAAGAGAGGCCATTTGATTAGTTTCAGTCCAGAGGGCTAAAACAATAGAGCAATGCCACTAAAACATGTAAATGGAAAAATCTTATTTTTAAACTCCAATATTGGGGGGGGGGGGGAGTTTCTTGATGGATAACCACATTTTTGCCAAGATTTCGGGTGAAATGGAAGTGAAAATCAATGCATAGTTACTAGGGTAATTTTCAAACAAAAACTAACTAACTCAAAAACTAGAAATAATAACATAATAATCATTTTAGTTAACTCAAATTTGAACAACCCTTTCAAGGATAATTGTCATATAATGTAGATATAAGTAAATGTATATATTTACTTTGTATCAGAAATAACTACTTACCCAGTGGATTTTGTGGCAATTCCTATATTAGTTAACTTCCATCCAACCCCTGTAAAACACAATATTCATTCTATCAAAACATTATATATTTCAGCATTAACTGAATTGTTGATATGAAATTAATAAAATAAGTGATTGCCTTGTTCATCCACTTATACCTGGTTACAATGTCAGTCCAAATAATGCCAGTGCAGGGATACAAAGGATGTTTAAGTACTTATACTGTAGAATGAGGATAAACTTTGTGAATCAGGGAACATAACAGGTATATCCTGCTTTTGGCAAACTACAGTTACATATATAATTCTGACCTTCTAGAGTTGTGACCAGCACATTTCCATTGGTCCACTGGTAGACCCAATGCTGGAAAGTGCAACATTTCTGTTCAACCTCTGATGAATTCTTAATGTGTAGCTTTCCAGCTTGATCTCTGATACAGTACTTCTGAAAACGTCCTTCTAAGTCCTCTTCAATTGTAGCATAGGGTATGTTGTTGGCAGGTCGATAAATTAAGTTCAGCTGTAAAATTCTAGATGAAACATATAATAAAGAATGACAGAGAGTCATACACAATCACCGGATATTGTCCTTTACATTTTGGCATATCATCTCCTGAAGAAGGCGCGAGTGTAAGAGCCGAAACACACACACACACACATTTGCCTATATTATGCAACATTTCCATTCTTTTTAAATTATTTGGATGGTATTATCTTTAGGAAAAATCTAAGAACTCTGTTTGCATTCTTTAAATATTCTTCCAATATTTACATAATTTTGGGGTGGTTCTTAACATTTACCCCCATATGTAATATAAGGCACTAAATTTGCCCATGAGCAGTAATCCATGGCAACCAATAATATGCTTGCATCTAAACAGGTGACTAGTAAATTCTACCCACTGATTGGTTGTTACTTATTACTACTACCGGGCAAAGCATTTTATTACATAACCCCAGGTTATAGGAGGTCCCCCATAGGCTAAAACAGCAATTTGGCAGGTTTAAGGTGGCAAAGGGTCGAATTAGAATTTATCAATACTTTGATTTTCGAATGATAGCATTTTTCAATTTGAATCAATTTTTTTCAATTCAAATTGAATTTTGGCCTATTCGATAGTCAAAGTACCCAAAAATTACTTCAAAATTCAATATTTTTTAATTCAAATTTTTTTCATTCAAATTTTTGATAACTCCTAAGTGTTAATTTAAAGATGAACAACATTATCAGCTAGCACAAAATATGATTAAATCTGGGCAAACTGTAAGCATCTAAAAAATGTAGATATAAACGCTGCTAATCCAGCATAGAAGGAGCGAGTAGTGAGATTGATTTATAGTGAATTTAGAAGGTATGTTTAGGGTAGCAGCACCAACAGAATAGGGATTACAGATAAAAGAAGTGATCAACAGATCATGTAATCTTACTCTGGGACTTGTCCAAAGCTGGAGACTGCTCGGCATTCAGAAGCAAATATCTTGCAGAATTCTCTGGTAGTGTTCTGAATTTTACACTCCTGCAACACAAAGTTACAAATGTTGACCACCACGTAAGCGTTGGTAAGCAATGCTCCAGATAAATATTGCATTTCTAACATTAATACTATATTATACAAGATTTCATGCAATATAGGAAAACACTTCCACCCTCTAATGAATGTAATGACATCAATAGTTGCCTAGACTTTCCATGGTGGCACAAGACAGTAGGCCAAGTGCTTTTATAACAACAATATATGATATCCAGGTTTACATCTAATATTCTTATATTTCAAGGGATATATTATTTCTTATAATGTTTACATTTAGTTTGTAAAGTGACACAATGTGCAAATTAAAACGGGTGCAATCACTAAGGCTATCATTTATAGGTTATGTGTAAGGACAAAATACAACCAAACTCTTACTTCAGTTGATATATCATACAAGGGTATACTAGTAATGAAGGATATTATAAATTATCTCAAAATGCTTGTGGTTTGTTGCATAAAATATCTTTTCTCTAGCATTTTGCCTTGAAGGGAAATTATAAGAATAATAAAAGTTTGGCTTATGAATAGTGATGGGCGAATCTGTGGCGTTTCGCTTTGCCGTATTTTTCGTGAATTTTCATGAGAAATTCACGAAATGGCAAATAAATCACGAAATGGCAAAAAATTCACGAAATGCCGCCGGCATCTCGTTTTAGACACAGGCTCTCATTTTGGACACCGGTGCGCATTCGAAAGTTCCATAAAAAAACGGGCACCAGAATAGAAAAAAATGGGCGCCGATTTCGTGGGTGTTTTTCAAATTTGTTAGCCGGCGGTGAATCGAGGGAATTCCCCACGAACTCAAGACAGGCGAATAAATTGGCTAATCGCTACTTATGAAACGCAAATGTAATTCTAAGGAATTTTCCATTATACTTTAAATAAAAATAAAATTGCTATTGAAAGCCATTTCAGTCTGTCTTTATGTGCACTGCTGTTCTTGCCTACATGTACCACTGAAACAGCTACAGATTTTAAGGGGCAGATTTATCAAAATGTGAGTTTAGATTTGAATAAATGTTCTATGTTTCATGTTCATTCCAATAGGCTTGGGTCGAATTTCACAATAATGGGAGTTTTTTTTTATTCAAATAAAAAAGACCAATCAGAATTTATTAAAATAGGCTACGTTTTTAATTTCAGGTGAATAAGCTGTATAAAATGTAAAGTTTGGTGATAACTTTTATTGGCTAACTGAATAAGTAACAATTGCAAGCTTTCGGAGCACACAGGCCACTTCGTCAGGCAAAATACAAATGAACATTGAAAAGGCACATTATATATATACAAATAGATCACTGAAAAAGGGTTTATGGGCAATGAATTAGAAAGTTACAGATAGACAGAGGTAACTTGTAGAAGGTAATAAAAGTAATTAGCGTGGGTTGTAAATAGTCCAGGGGTCTGGATTCAGTCAGGTCAAATAGTTTGAACTAGACTAAGACAGAGTGGGGTAAGGTTAACACAACAGTGCATAATTAGGAATTGGAAACTAAAAAGGGGAAGATACAGATAAGGGTACCACTGGGTTGGATAGCATTTGGAACCAGAACTTATCCACTTCACATTCCCTTACCAGATTGTAACACACTGAAAATGGGAATAGTGACCTGTAGAGAAAAGAGAAAAATCCAGCCCAGATGAAGACTTTAGCTTTAGCCAAGGAAGCAAACACTAGTACAGCCAGCACCCTAAGGAAAATGTATTTAAGATGTAGATTGTCCTTGGCTGTGTTTTCTTCTCTGTGTCATATCCTTAGTTAAAGTCATATCTGGACATAAAACTCCTGTCTCTGTTCAGGCCACATTGGGAGTTAAACTTTCTCATAAATTTGAATTCCCACTCCTTTAAGTTAGCCTTTAAAACTGTGACCCGAAGATCTTTGATGCTGTGGCTATTGCTGCAGAAGTGTGCTGCCACTGGGACGTCTGTGTTGCCATGCTTGATGTTAAACCTGTGGGAGTTCATCCGCTGGCGCAGAGTTTGTCCTGTTTCTCCCACA
>CM044435.1:82477051-82560252 GCA_024363595.1 Xenopus borealis | reverse complement strand
GGGCAGTTCATGTATAAATACCCCTAGCGTTCACAAAAGATGGCCAGTTCATGTATAAATCATGTAACTAACGCGAACCCAAAATGGCGAACGTCGCGCGACGTTCGCGAACATCCGGCGAGCGCGAACAGCCGATGTTCGCGCGAACAAGTTCGCCGGCGAACAGTTCGCGCCATCCCTAATGCTCAGATAATTTTACCTGCGTTCTGTCAACAACCGGAAAATTCTACCCAGAGGAAACTTAGTACATTAGATGTACGCAGATGTCTTTCTGAATACATAGACAGAACAAAGCCTTTCAGATCCTCAGATCATCTGTTTGTATTATTCACCATTGCTTCATGGGTAAAGAATACGATATCTTTTGCATATAATGAAGCAGGAAAAGAACCTCCCTCACAATTAAAGGCTCATTCGACCAGAGCTGTCTTCACATCATGGGCAGAAAAATCGTCTGTCAATATCAATGAAATCTGTCGGGCAGCCTCCTGGAGCAATGTTCATACTTTTATCAAGCATTACAAGTTAGATATTGCAGCCTCACAAGATACAGCCTTTGGCAGCAGAATATTGGAAGCAGCTGTTCAACCATGATGAAAATCCCCCCCCAAGATAGCTTGCTAGATCTCAAGTGTGCTGCCTGAAGGACGATAAGAAAACTAAAAATTTGTCTTACCTGAAATTTTCCTTTTCTTGAGTCCGTAAGGCAGCACAATTTATCCCTCCCTATTAAAGATTATTGCATCAAATGACTGTGTGTTTGTTCCTTGGTGTAGCTTGAAAATTAACACTACTGGTAGATGTCCCATGTGGCCCCAAGGTAAGACTGTCCCAGCGGGACACCAGGAAAAAAACCTGGTGGGCACCCGCCAGGCCAGACCCTCTCTCCCGATCTCCTGGCCCTACAGAAAAAACAATTTGTAGTACAGCGCAGCACCGTTCTGGTGTCTCCGCTCCCGCATGTACAGTTTTGCAGTTGGGGGGACAGGGGGTCCCTGTGGGCCCTTGGCCCCCCAGTCCAACCCTGTGTGGCATACGTAGAAATATGTAAATCGGGAAGTTGGGTTCTGGTTATTATGTTAGACAAAAAAAAACAAAAACCACAGACATGCTCAATACAATACAATACAATACAATACAATGCTCAATACAATACAGAGGCATCAGTAAAGAAATCATTTGAGTGATGTACTGTTTATACAGGGCTTGAAGGTTACTTACTCTCAGCACTTAGAAGGCAGTCTGTTGAATCTGTACCATAATCATTGTCAATTGTGCACTGATAAACACCACAGTCTTTTGTTGATGCCTGAACAATGGCAAGTGCCACCTGGCTTTCATCACCGCCACTAGAGAGCAAGAGGTGTATACAAATAATAATAGAAAAAGAGTGATTTAAATGAATACAACTGACAAAAATATATTTTTTTAAATATTTCCTATTTTAAAATGGTTTCTTATATTTAAATACCCCAATCATTGTGGAAAACAATAAGTAATTGGTAGTGATGGGCGAATTTATTCGCAGCGAATTCCCTTGATTTGCCGCTGGCGAATAAATTCGCAAATCACCAGTGAAATTTCGCTTGGCGAAAATTCGCCGGAAAAATGAGTCGCGCGTCTTTTGACGCGCCGCGACAAAAGCGACGCGCGTCGAAAACGACACGACGAAAATGACACGCGACGCGCCAAAGTTGACGTGCCGTGCGTCAAAAGCGTTCCGCGACTCATTTTGTGAATTTTTCACCGATTCGCGAATTTCTCTGGAAATTCGCAAATTTTTCGGCGAAGCGAATCGTGGGAGATTCGCCCATCACTAGTAATTGGCTATCAAACACCAAAAACCAGGGACCCATATGTAGAAGGGAATGTATATATGAATTATGAAACCATACTTCTATCTTATTTTACTGTACTGACATCTTACATTTCCAACACGGGAAATAAACTTCCTGTGGCATTTCAACACAGGTTAGCATCCCATTTTGCTCAGTTCTAGTATGCCTTTCAAACTTATCACAGCAAAACACACTGCATTCCACTCTAGCTTAATTAACAACATATTGGGCATGTTTGCTAACATTGGAGATAAATATCTGGAGAGATTTTGGGAGATGTTGTCCACGGCAGCCAAATAGCCACCTATAAGTTAAAAAGAAAAACAAAGATCTGATTGGTTGCTATGGGCAACATCTCCAAAAATCCATTCACATATTTATCTCCAATGAATGAGATTAGATACTTGAATTTTTCTGTTGTGGCTTTTTTGGGGCAAAACTTTTTTTGAGGAAAATAAAAAAAAGATTTACTATACCCCAATGCTGCAATCTGAAAGTCCGCCATCTCAGACATGTTAAGGTCCTGTATAAGTCAATGGGAGAGGCTCATATCTCAATTTGAAATTATTTTCTTTGGTCTTGGTGGGTTTAGCCCAAAATCCTTTTTTTTTCAGATTAAATTGAGTTAATGTATTTATAAATAAGGCAATATCGGGCTTGGGAGTTTGGTTGAGCTTTTTTTATTGGTACAAGGAGATCAATTCCGATTTTAGTACATAACCCCCTTAATGTGGTTTTATAATATCTATAGGAGACCAGTTTTTTTAGATTTTAATATCATTTTTTTGCAGATGATATATGATGATCTTCCTATCTGCTCAACCTCTCTTTTACTGTTGTATGTTGTTACAGGTTGTCTGTCTCCTACTAGATGTCACAACAACACCTAAATCTCAGCATCCCTAAAAAGTATTGATTTTATTTCTATTGTATTCTTGTTTAAGCAGTACAGTGTGTATAAAGTCCCCAGATTATCGTGGCTGTATAAAGAACAATAATTAATTACACTATTAAATAGGCTTTACTCATTAACATTACCTTCGTTTTACTTTAGTAACTTGAACTTCATCTTTATACCATGTTATAATGGAGTCACTTAAAATGTTGAAAAATTGGCACCAAAGTTTAAGATTTCCAGATGCATCCGAAAATTGCTCAGCTCTTACCTTCCTTATCACCTGTGGAGCTGAATAAATAAAAATAATATTGTGAAGGAGAAACAAGTTTAAGTACCCAAACATGGAAACACTTATTTTTGACAGTTAAGTCTATGCCTGATTCTTTTACAGATTTGACCACAGCAAGTTACTAGCATGGTCAGAATGCATATGCTGCTGCCTTTATAGTATGTTCAATAGAGGAAATAGCTGTTACAGGTCAGTTATAAGGTCCAATGCACTTTATGTATGCTGCATAGTCTCCAAAAAAAGAGACCAATTATTATATACAAGTATGGAAATACTCTGCCATAGGAAGCCATCTATTGGCAGCCTCCCTAAACAAAATCAACCAATAATCTGTTTTAGCAGTGTCCACTTTTCAAAGAATTATCTGGAAACACAGTCCTCTAGAGTGAAATTCTGAGACTCTCCATTCATTTCTGGGGGATTTTGAAAGGTGTATTTATCAATACTCTATAAAAATACCATAAAAATGAATGGAGAGTGTCGGAATTTCACTCTAGAGGACTGTGGCAACCTATAACTTCACTCTTCAATATGAATATGCCCCCATATGGCTCAGATTGATATTCTTTTTTTATGAGCTGTACAAACATTTAGGGGCTATTTTACTAGGGTCGAAGTGAATTTTCGAATGAAATTTGAATTTTTAAAATTTGAAGTTCAACGTAAGTTGAAGTTTGACTAGCCCAAAATTCGATTTGAATTGAAAATTTTAAAAATTCAAATTTCTAAGTACTGTCTCTTTAAAAAAAATTGAATTTGACTATTCGCCACCTTAAAGCTGCCTAATTCCCATTGTAGCCTATGGGGGACCTCCTGGAAGCTTTACTAAAATATCTTTACTGGAAAATCTAATTTGTTTTGTTAAAATAGTTTGAATTGTTCGAACAATGTGATCGTTCGATTTGAACAATTCTAATTTGATTTTTTTTTCTATTCGAAGTTCGACCAATAGTAAATCTGCCCCTTACTATTAAATAAGGCAGAATGAAGTAACTGCTAAGTGCACTCAAATACATTCTGTTGAATCCTTTTTTTTTTTTTTTTTAACTTTTCCTGACTGTCTCGGGAAAGAATTCCCCATAACAATCCAAAATAAATCTGCCCCATGTGATTTTTTTTAAAAATATACTTCATTTCAAATAATGAAAATCCTTTGGCATTAAAGCCATGTGCATATGGGATATATTACCTTTATAGGGATCATTGGACTTTTTAGGTTCAACTGGCTGTACTTCTTTTGGCAAGATATCTGAATCTTTAGTTTGCACAGAATGCTCGTCTGAGATCCCCTCTTTCTCTGTACATTCTTCATATATCTTTGGCACTTCCAACTTTGTCATCCTTCTAGCCATGCCTGGTGAACGCTTTTCTGCTTGCTGAGGCTGAGAAGGCATCAAAGAGGTACTCCTTCTAATCTGCCCAGGAGAAACACTAGGGCTTTCTCGTTTAGAAGGAGGTGTATATGAACCTGTTTCTTCTAACTGCTTTGGTTTAGGAAGATATATTTTGCGACGAGCCCCAGAGGCCAGCTCCTGTGGTGTTGCCGAAGGAATAAAACTTAAGCTTTCAGTAGACCACCATTTGCGACTGTTGTCTTTCTCAAAATCAAGGAGCAAATTTCCAAGGGTGTTTTCAGCAGGAAGGCTGCCAACAACTATAGCTGGCACAGGTAAAACAGAAGGAAAGTCTGTGTCAGCACATATTTTCCCTACAATTTTTCGTGCAGTGGAAGGACTAAAGCTAAGTTCATCTTTGTTCAACATAAATGCTTCATCCAAACCCCTTGAACTCCTGGAAATAGCTGGGGTCAGTGGGGCACTATGTACCTCCTGTGCTATGCCTTTTTTAGAGAATTTACTTGCTCTTCTGCATGTGGTAGGACTTGTTTGCAAATAGTCTGCATTTTGAGGGATGTCCACTTCTGAAGCTGGAATTATCTTTTCTGGTGTAGAACCTAAATGCATGCTCTCTGAACTCTTTTCAAAGTCATATGTGTCTGAGTTTAGTGGGATATTAGAACCCATTGGACTAACATTTCCCTCTATGGAAAACATTTCTTCAGGAGATCCAACCTGAATTTCACCATCTTTGTTACTTTCTTTGACCTCTGATTTATGATCTACATCATCTGCAGGTTTCATATGAAACAACTTTAGCAAAGAGTTCTTCAAAGTAGTTACTAAGCTGTGATCTTGCTTACTCTGTTCTTTTAATATTTCATTTTGAGCATCTTCATTTGTTAGAGGCTCTGTAGATAAGGGAATGTCATGGACATCAGCAGAAACTTCAAGGACATCAGCAGATTCTTCAATCTCAAAAGAGATTGATTGGATCTTTACTGGGATGGTTTCAAGCTCAAGCAACACAGGGTGTTGATTGATAGTTTTCTCTTCTTCACTTGGTAAAGGCAGCATGGGTTCTACAAAATATTCTTCTGGAGAAGATATTGCAAGTGGAGAAAGTTCTGAACTAGAACTGGATACTGATGGACATTCTACATCTTTAAGCATTCCTGATTCCAAAGCAGCCTTTACATCTCTTAAAAGTGTAACCACAGATTGGTCAGTGTCCCCATCCAATGACTTTGTTGTTAAAGTGGCACCTGGAATATTTGTTTTTAAAATACCTTCAAAAATACTTAGTGACTCAACATCATCTATACTTTCTATGCAAGGTAGGGCTGTAATGGAGGGTTGGATTTTTGTTTCAATTTTTGTCAATTCCACATCTAATAATATTAATTCATTATTAGCTTCTGAGGTGGCTGTTAAGGAGAGAGTACTTGGGTTTTGTTCATTGGGTGCTAGTATTTCTAATTTGTTTTCATTTTTTTCATCTACTTGCTTTGTTTCCTTTACACCCTCCATCTTTTCAACTTTAGAGTCTGACGCAACTGCCAATCTTGTGTTCTCTTCACTGTCTTTGTGTGAATCATCATGGGTTTTATAAGAGTTATCATCATCACCTTCTGTGTCCCTTTTTTCTTGCTGAGGTAACCCAAGTGGAAAATTCTCTTTTAACACTTTTGCTTCTGGTTCAGTCAAGCAAACATCCTTATCATCTGAGCCTTTCTCTGAACTATAGTCCATTAAGAAATCTGTAGAATCTTGAGATAGTAAGTTGGAAACTACACTTTGATTGTTTGCATGACCCACTCCTTCCTTTTGAGGAGCAGGTTCCAATTCTGCTTTTATGGCTTCATCAGTCTCCATGAATACTGGCGAACTTGAAGATTCAGCTACATTGCTATCGTATCTGTTATTTTGCATTTCTATCTGATTTTGCTCAAAGATGAGGATTTGATTTTGCGCAATGTTTTCCTGGGATTCTGTGACTTCCTGTGTCTAAAAAGGAAAATGAAAAAAAGATCATGTATCCTGCTATGGTTATATTGGTTTTATGCTTGTAATATCTTATCATTGGTTTCAAGTCTAAAGATACTTTTTTTAATTCCTTCTATCCCTCAGTAAACACTAAAAAGGCAAATGGAAAAATGATTAGCAAACTTCTTAATTAAACTGATATTGGGCTATAAAGTACAATTTTCTAAAATGGTACCATAAGGGATAACGGTTTGCAACCCAGTAGCAAATATGACATCTTATCAAACAGAGTTCAAATTGAGAATAGAGCATTTAAAATTTTAAAAAGGCTGACAAATTAAGCATGAGGGCAAAGGAATACTCCAGTGTCATCCTGCCTTTTTTGTAAACACATTTTGAAGTGCCAGGTCTTAGTTTACAAACACACCCAGTTGACTGTTTTCTGTTGACCTGGAACTTGACACATTTTGCTTTCTAGAATTCACTACTGTCTATTTATAGGAACCCACAGGCTATTAGTTGTAGAACCAGCCCATATTTAAACAGAATAACCATTACACTTTTGCAGCATACTTTTTTTTACAGGACCAGGGTTTCCCCTATATGCCTGGGGTAACGTCACTTAACATACCATTGGGATATGTATTCACATTTAGATTACTTCAAAAATACTCGCAAATACTTCAAAATTTGACCATAGAATTTTTTTGGGGGGTCAATTTTGATCAAATATGGCCGTTTTCATTTGAAAAACGGCCGTATTCGATCAAATGAAAATCCTCTGAATTGCTGAATCATTCAATTCAATTGAACGATTCGAACGATTTTCACTCAGACCTTAGAAACATTTCTAGGACAAGTTCTGTGAGGTCCCCCATAGGCTAAAATGGCAATTCGGTATCTTTAAGCTGTTGAATAATCAAAGTCGAAGGATTTTTAAAGGGCCAGTACTTAAAAATTCAAAAATTCGAATTTTAACAATTCGAATAAAGATTTTAGCTATTCGATAGTCACAGTAGCCCAAAATTACTTCCAAATTCCAATTTTTTAAATTAAAATTTTATTCGAATTTTCAATTCGACCCTTAGTAAATCAGCCCCTATATGTTACCATACCCTGCTTTATATTGGTGTAGACCAATGTTTTTCTTCTACTGTTTGGGCTGCTGTGTGTGTTTTAAAGCCTCAATAATATTAAAATTGAATAGATTTAGCTTTAGATTTTATTGGGTGCTTAAATCATTTTATAGTATTAATCCAAATGTATTTTGCCTTTTTCTAATCTTTTACTATTACCACAACTCTTTTGAACTGCAGTACACTATCTGCTGTGGGTAGATCAAGTTCCCCAGAAAGTTGAAAGTTGCATTTGGATTATTTGTATATACATATATGTATCTGTGTGTGTTTATATATATCTATATATCTATATATATATATATGTATATATTATACACACACAGATACATACACATTTATATATAAATATATATATTGTACCATATTTTTATTATTTATTGTGTTGGGTCTCAAAACACAGCAGAGAATAAAGCTTGGTAGTTTTAAGTTCAGTCATAATTAACATGTTGAGTAAATAACCCCTATATTGTTTTGCTCCTGGTGCTGTAATGTCAGGTAAAGGCACTTTGCTACCAGCTATCTTTGCCCCTTTTAATTTCCCCCTGTCTCAGCACAGCTTTAACATGTTGCTTGTCTAATAATAAACCTCATACAGCAGCTTTGTGAAACTGTTATTTGTCCGTATAGTAAGCCGTTGAATCCCACCCTTGCTGTGTTGCTGTCAGAAATTTAGATATTTTTGCACAGTGGTTGAATATTAATATGGTATCAAGCGACCAATATACTGAAAAAATCAATACAGCAAACTGTATCATTCCCTTGCCATTGAAAAATATTCTTTATGCATAGTGCATGGAACATTGATCTAATTAACAGTAATGGAAAAAAAGGCCAACATTACTGATTAATATTTATATTGTTACTTATCCATAAACATACCACTTCTTATTTACATGTATATCACCTGATTTTTATATCACTTTACCTGCATCTTTTCTTCCTCAGCCTTCTGACTCAGCTCAAGTTGCTGTTGCAGCAGGGCATATGCTTTCTGCAAAGCCATATACTCCATCTCTAAATTCTTAAGCTTTTCATCTGTTTCTGTCTGGGACTTTTCCTTAAAAATCAATAGAGGACATATTATTCAACAATCAGGAACTTAGAATCATTAGTTGTTTTGTCTCTTTAATTTAAAAATATAGCTTTTCAAAAAATATTCATTTCCGAAACCAGTGAGATTAACCTCTACCTTCCTTTAGTGAGTACAAGAGATAAACTTATACAGCATAAAATTATCCATCAAACATATCTTACCACACAGAAACTGCATGTCATGGGTAGGATGGGTTCTTCCAGCTGTCCAAAGTGCACAGCCCCAAATGCTGTTTTTTGTATTTAATGTTGGATTGCCCTGTTATATACAGATTTTGGAGGGAAATTGTGGTCTTTATGGCTAACAAACTAATATTACCCCAAGTGCTCAACCCAACTACCTGCCTGCTAGGCCTCCTTGACTCCCTGGTTCCCAGAATACACACCAGATGCCTAGTGAGACTGCTGCTATTCTATGGCAAAAAAGACGATCACCCTACATCGGATGGGCCCAACACCACCAACCCTCAATCAAAGGTACTTGTGCCTATATGGGGGGTTAGCTTCCTTTATAAAATTGAAAAAACCCCAGGTGGTGTGGGCAGGGGGCGCTATGCAAGCCAGGTCCCTCAATAAAATTTGGTGGAAGCCGTCGCACATTCTTGCTTTTACACTGGAATTTGGTGGAAGCCGTCGCACATTCTTGCTTTTACACTGTAATTACTGTATAATAATGATATTAAGTTTTGTAAAGCTCCATCATATTCTGCAGTACTGCATAATAGGAACAAAAGTTAAAAAACAATTGATGTTTTATTATTTTCTAGTCTTGCCTGCCAAACAGCAAGTTTTTATTACATGATGGCGGTCAATTAGCTAGACAGCTCTGCAGCATACAGGACCAGTTTACTTGTTGACTGCTGGGGTGATGCTGTTGTGGAGGTGTCAGTATGTGTGAGTTTAGGTCACCTCTAAGGCATGGTGCTCCACATTACAGAAGGGTTCCTTAGGACCCTGGGTCCCAATCATTAGAGACAAAAAATACCAAAACCATATGCAAATACCAATTGTATCATGGTCTGAGGAGGGCATGAGATGCAAGGTGGGGTGGTAGCTACAGTGAATAAAGGTTAAAGGGCATATTTGACAAAATATTCAGAACAAAATATACTAGTGCATACTCTAGAAACCAACTTAATTTTCCTTATCCTATATTTAACCCTAACAGACAATTCCACACTATACTGTCTTTTTCATATTTTATATTTCATAATATGCAATTCCTACCGACTTGGTTCATGTGAGAATTTGCAATGCATTCAAGCTTGGGGGGGGGGTGTCACTTGTCCTTTAATTATGTATTATTAGATTAACAGGATGGATGTAGCTCTGTTATAACTGGTATACTTTCCCCACTTTCCCTATCTGGCACAGAAATGATCTCATCAGATACTGCAGTAGCCACACAAGCTGTCTGTATTAGGTTTGACATGCTGCCCAGCTCATTAAACATGCCTTTGCTATTAGACAATTTGCTGCTCCCTAACCCATCCAGTGTGTCACTGTTACTAGGTCACTTTGTTTTCCCCTTGTAATTGCACCATTATTGGACACAAAATTATACCTTTAGCAGTGGAATTATTACTCAGCCTATGACACATGCATGTAACATGCTAACAGTTTTGAATAATGTCTATGTGATGTCAAATGTAAGATGAGTATTTCTTGTTTCCCTTCATAGAGAAGCAAAAGTAAGAGCTGATGAAACCTCTGCTGCTTTTTGTGTACGTGCATGTTGTTGGGCAATATTTGCAGAGCCAAAAATGGCAATAGCAGAGCAGTGTCAGTGCTAAGAGTAGCAGGGAGTGAGGTCATCGCCTCTTTATAGAGGCACTACAGCAGCTCAGATGCTATACAGAAAGTCCACTTGTCACACTGGTGATAGTTAGTAATGGACTAGTCACAGAATACAAGTAATAGACAGGATGAGAAAACTGCTTAATGGAGAAGTATCCTGATGAAAAGGCATTAAGTTCCAATGTATAACAGACAGCTCTTGTTCCATTTCAGGGAGCTGTAAAAAGTTAAAAGGGTTGTTCTATGTTCTCCTTCCAAACACTTTTTCCAGTTCTGCTTTTCAGATAATTCACCGTAAATAAAGACTTTTTTCAATGACGTTACATTTTCCATTTTTGACCATTTTTCCAAAATTGAAGTTTAAGGGGCAGATTTACTATTGGTCGAATTTGAGGTTGAATTTACCCTCGAAATTAAACTAATTGAATTGTGGTCGAATTGAAATCCTTCAAATTCGAATATCGAATTCGAAGGATTTTACCACAATTTGATCAATCGAACGATCGAATAGAAATAATTTGATCGATCGATAAAATAATTTGAATGGAGCGATTTGAACGATTTTAACCATTCAATCTAATGTTTTTATTCGATCAAATATAGTTGAATCCAATTCGATAGGTTGAATCTGGTGAACTAGGCAGTCGATCAAAAATTTAAAGGGCAAGTTATTCGACTGTCAAATATTCAAATAGAATTTTATTCGAATTATTCGATCGAATTTTCAAAATTCAATGGTCGAAGTGGTATTCAAAAACAATCGAAAATTAAAATCTTTTTGAAAATTCTATCGAATTTTGAATCCTTCATGTGAATTTGATAAATCTGCCCCCAAATGTAATGTTCCTGTATGTGGTGTTTCAGTCAGGCAGCTCAGTAATCCAGCAGTAGATTCTGAACACTTTTTGCTCCATTTCTTGATATATCAAGCAGGGACAAAGATAAAAAAAATTATTAACTAATTTATCAATTAAGAACAGTTACAGAACTGCTTTAGAAAGAAACAAGAAGGTGACAAATGAAACTTTAAACTGCAATTTTAGAAAAATAGTCACAAATAGAAAGTAGAAAGTGACTGACAAAAAGCCTTCATTTCTGGTGAACAATTTGAAAATAACATACTGTAACTGAAAAAAGTGCTGGAAGGTAAACAACCCCTGTAAGAACAAAGTGCAGGGCAGGGTGCAAAGTGCAACAGCCATCATGTTTTTGCACTGTTTTTCCCTTGCCTGCATTTAGAAATGGAATGCAAAGACATACAGATGAAGCCACCAGGATTTGTGTGTTAAATGCGTCATGACTTGGGATTAATTGAAGAAACTGTGCTATGTAAAGTTATCTTAACTCATTTTAGGCATTTAATCTTTTCATTAGTATACCAAAGCACCATTGTTCACAAGTGGGATGTGGTGACACAATTTTCTGCGTTAAATGGGGTAAGTGGGATATCTGGGTTTATTTATTTTGTGTAAAACACACAAACCAAAGTGGCTTAATCTGTATGCCTTCCCAGTAAATACATCAGTTCTATATCTAACACAAGTAACTCAAAACAATAGAACTTGCTGAGAAATTTTAATGAAGACGTTTCACTGCTCATCTGAGCAGCTTCTTCAGTTCAACTGACTGGTGTAGGGGAGTTCTTGGCATGTAGACTCTTCCAACAATCCAATCACAACAGTACATTGTAACTCTTCAGAGAGGTGACATCTGAAATTCACAGAGGTGTTGATTCTGTGTAGTTACTGTGATAGGATTACCAATGTGTGATGCAACTCATACAAACAGGTGTTACTTGTTAGAGTTGCATGAATGGATGTGTGAAGAGTTCTGGAACCATGAGGTTACAGATGTTAGAACAGCATTGTATGTAGCAGACAGGGGGTGTTGCAGGCCCCTGCCTCTGTTCAGGGATGGTTTCTCCACCTTAACACAAATCACCTCTTTCACACCTCTCTCAAACCAGAGGTCTTCTTTATCCAAGATTTGGACATTGCTATCTTCAAATGAGTGTCTTGTCCTGTAGAGTTCACCCTCCTATGCTGATCCATTTGCTTAGTGAGCAGTTGTTTTATCTCCCCAATGTATAGATCAGTGCACTCATTGCTACACTGGGCTGTGTATACCACATTACTTTGTTTTCCTTTAGGAGTTGGATCCTTTGGGTGTACCAGTTTTTGTTTCAGTGTGTTGCTAGGTTTGAAAAACACAGAGACATAGTGTTTGTTGAAAATCCTCCTGAAACGTATTCATTAAAATTTCTCAGCAAGTTCAGTTGTTTTGAGTAACTTGTGTAAGATATACCAGGACCTGGATGAATGAGAATCTTCATAGTCATACATCAGTTCTAGTATTCTGCAGGCAAGCTAGGGGCAGCTTGTAGGTGTCTCTTTCTAGTCGACTACCTGCACCAACTGTTTTCTGGGGAAAATGTAATGTTACATTGCACTGTAGGATTATCACAACCCATAAGACTTGCTCAGATGTCAGCTAATTCTAAGTAACCAAGTACATGATAGTTCAGACCTGGCATTTTAATTTTATTCTATGTTAACATTTGGTGTAAAGTTAAATAAGAAATTTCATACAAGGGTACAGTGGGAAACTGTAGCAATAGCAGTCTCTACATGCATTCCTTAAAGGCCACAGAACAATTTTTTGGGGGGAAGTTTTTCCTGAATTGCTCAATTTTTTCTCACTTTTTACCAAAAAGTCAGAATTTTGGGGATTTTCGGGCTAATTCCAGCACAGACCACATAAACTTCCAAATAAGATAGGGAACTCTCCCATTGACTTATTTACAACCTTTGTAGGTCTGAGATGGTGGATTTTCTGATTTGGACATTTTGCAGCATCGGACTTTAATAAATTCCCAAGAATTCTAGTTTTCCCACCAAAGAGCTTGAGCGGATTTTAGTAAATAACCTCCTAAATAAACCAAAGAGGCTGGTTTTGCTTCTAATAAGGATTAATTATATCTGAGTTGGGATCAGGTACAAGGAACTGTTAAATTATTATTATGTGTATGGGAGATAGCCTTTCGTTTTGGAGCTTTCTGGATAATGGGTTTTTGGATAATTGTAGCCATACCTGTACTTTCAATTCACATTGAAAAAAATAAAAAATGTAAAAAATCAAATGCATTAAGACAACTTCTGGCCTAGAACTTTGCTTTTCCCTCTGATGATAACCCAGTTATGCGCATAAATGTCAAATTATAGACTATAAGATAAATGTCATATGTAATATGCAGCAAAAGGAAAGTACCTAGAAGTATAAGGGAAAAGCTATATAGTGGAGTTGAGCTACCCTTTGGGCTAATTGGTATTTTATTAAATAAAAACTGGGTAGTGCCTGCAATAAAATATTTCACAAAAGAACAAATGTTGGAGTGCAAATGTTTCCAATGAGTAAATACAAAATACTTTTAGTATTTATTTCATAAGATCTTAGTTAGACACCAGTTCACGCCAAACACAACACAATTCCTTCCTAACACACCTCCCGGAATGTCATGTTTGGTGTGAATTGGTGTCTGACTAAGATCTCATGAAATAGATACTCTGCTGCATGCATTCTGAAATGTAAAATTGTAGGGTAGAATTTGATTTTATTACTCATTATTATCATTGTTCAAATATACTGTATATTTCTCATGCAAGTCAAAGACAATGGCTGCAGCTGGAAAGGCTGTTTTTATTGCTCTGGATCTTCTTAAGATTGCTATGGCTATCAAAAACACTTTGAATTATGTGCTTTAAGGTTTACTAAGCCCCATCCATTTTAACTCCCAGGGTGCGTCTTTCTTTAGGGCTAGTTATAAATACTATACTAGTTAAAGACAGCCCCTCACAAGTTTTACTTGTGGCCTGCATACATGCAATCAAAAACTTAGTGACTCATGATGAAGCTGAGAATCTATGTTCAAACAAAATTTCAATGCATAGTTAAAACCTATTTGCAACTGCAGAAATGCCAAAAGTATAGAAATATAATTCACTTAACAACACAGGTGCATCAATCAGCAGCTCAGTGTCACATCAAGCACCTCCCTTGGACAAGTTTAGATGAGCTTTAGAATGTAAGAGCCCTATATAAAAGTCAGATACAGTATCTTTTTGCCCTTGAATATGTTTATGGAAATACTGAAGGTCATAAGGAAACTCCAATGCAGTGAAAGTCAAGGGATGAAGAACTGCAACACCTGCTTACAAGCCACTTCAAATACATCTATGTTTGTGCCGGCACAAGCCCATGACTACTTTGAAAGATGAAGAGTTCATTTCCATGACTTTATTCTATTGGTATGTAAGCTTATTTCTGGACTGTAACCCCTTATTGAAAGCAGAGAATTCAATGATTTATCAAGTCCCATAAGGTGGTAGCAATTAGCTACCATTCGTTTTTACTTAATTTAATTAATCTATAAAGGGAAACTAGTACCCAGTTTGCTGGTTTCTCCATATTTCTAACCTTACAAATTGCACAAAACTGGGGCTATTTTAATAAATGTAAAACTAACTAGAGAAAACAATATTTTATGCAAAAAGGTTTGGTTTTGCATACGCAACTACAGTATATTGCTCAACAGAAAATGTTATATCATGTGACGTGTTTCATTGTTAAATAGTTAAAATAAAAATACAATGAATAGATGAATACAACTAGTATATAAACAACAAAACAGCATATAAAACATGTGGTTAAAACTTGTGCAGAAGAAAGTATTTTGCACAGTAAAATCTATTTTGCACAAAAGAGAGGCATGAAAATGCATTCTGTTTGGAACAGCCATTAAAAAAAGTAATCGTGACTATAGGAATCTATCCAACCCATGAATGCCTAAGCTATAATTAGGGGCCTTTTGCGTTATAGTCTGGAGATTAACTGATACGGAAAAAATGTTTGCATGAGGTAAGTAAACAAGAAGATAAAACTTACTTCAGTAAGGTCTTCTGAGGCTATTCTGCTCTTATTTAAGGCATCTGGTTCTTGGATTTCACTCTCAGACAGCCTCAGAGATGGAACTGGTTCCAAATGCTTTTGTTCAGGAATGTCAGATGTAGAATGTGAATTAATGGGGGACGATGGTTCTGGTTTGCTTTCTACAATGGCTTGCTGTAAAACGTCCCAAAATGGCTTTGACTCCTGACCTCCTTGATTATCTAAGGGTGTTCTACTAAATGAAGCATCACACTTTGTGCTCGCTTTTTGGGGCGTACTACCTGAAAGCAGTTCTCTTTGTTCTCTGGAGCGTCTTGGAGCTGCTTTTGGTGGCTCATTAACTTGTGTTTGTGGTTCATACTTTGTTGGAGTACTTATTTCTTGTGTAACACTAGAAACATTTATTTCAGCGTTTGACTTCTGAACTTCATTAACTGGTCTAACATCCTTTTCCTCTTGTGTAATTTCCATTGACTCCCCAAAATACATATCCTTCAGACAAACAATGACATCTGTCTTTGGTGGAAGAAGATCATTCCCTGTGCTGGTGGCATCTGCTGCCTTGATCGGCGGTGCCACTGGTTCTTTTGGTTTCTTTGTATCTTTTGATATTGTTTTCCCTACTTTAGGAAGTACAGTGTTAACAGCAAACCTTCGGTTTGCTGTAACTGTTGGCTGAGATGTTTGGATTTCCATTTTTTCATCTGCTGCCCTAGTATGATCCTTGTTAATGCGTGATCTCCTAGGAGCTGGACTTATGCCCTCTGCTTTCTTTTGACTGCTAACAGGTGCAGCCACCTCTCTCTTGGGTTCTGCTTTAGAAACAGGAGGATCATCTTCTTTTTTTTTCTTTTTTGCATATGATTCTTTTGCGGTTGTTTTTTTTGTTATTATTTCCACTGTTTCATAGACATAGGCAAGGAATTCTTTACCATTATCCTCTATATTCTCAGGAAGCGTGTAACCATTTGTGACTACTGCTTCTTCTTGAGATTTATCCAGTACTGTGAACCCATTAACCCCATTCTGGGGTTGCTGTACTGTACTGGATGCTTCCTCTTGCAGTCGTGAGTTTGGGTCTGGAATATGGACCTTTATTAAGTCTTCTTTTTCTGATACAGAAGCAGTAGATTCTTGCTTATTTTCTGTCGAGAATCTTCTCTTTCTCTGAATTCTTTCTGGGCTTAAAGCCCTTAGTCTGTCTCCTTCCTCTAAATTCTCCTTTACCCTCCTCCTGCTCTGCTCAATCTCATGCATCTTTGCTTCGGCTTTCCTTTTGAGTTTGGCGAACCACCTTTGGTGTATTTTGTATTCAGTCATTGTACCAACTTCCAGCACACCAGAACAAGACACAATTCCTTTGTTGTTTCTTGCTGAAGCTTGGTATATAGCGGCATCTTCTTCCAGACAACTAGAATACATGAACACATGTTTATCAACATACGTTCTTGCATACCAAGTATATAAAACTGAATAAAGCACCATATAAAAGAAAAATTCTGACTTTCATGTAAAATTTTGTTTGCATTGTTTTCTAATGAGTATTCCCCTAAACCATCCTTTTTATCATTACCCTAGGTCCAGTATTAGAACATGCTTTCTTGTCTATGCTTACCTTTTTCTCTAAAAAACTAATACCCAAGGGTGATTCTGCTCCCCAGTATGCCATGAGACATCCTTCACAATGCCACCTCCTCTACTTACATTTTCCACAACAATGGGGGGTCATTGCTGGGCTAGGGTGTTTTGCCATCAACTTACCCTCCATGACAACAACCCCCATCCGAACATGTACCAATTCAGGGGGAGGCAGCCATGAGGGCTGGGGCTGCCGGCCTAGTCCAACCCTGTTGCTAATGAAGAGAATGCATTTGTGAGCTGAATTTCTGGTTTAAAACCCCAAAAGTTGCCATTTTCCCACCTCTGGAAACCTGCAACACTCCTTTGCTCATGGCAGGGGTGAACTTGTAAATAACTATCCAACTTTATTAATTATTCATTTGTTGTATATATATTTTTAGATTTTGACCATATTTTCTATCTTTATCGCCTGCAAAAATTATAGAAACCTTTTTTCCTAAGATTTCCTTAAACTATTCTAGTAAACCTATTGTGATTTGGGTGTAATTGTTTTAAATTGTCTAAAGATATAGGGGTTTGTTTAATAGGTGCTAAGACTCTTTTTTTGGCCAGTCCTATTTTTCACTATAATCTTGTATCAACGTATTGGGAGCCAGAGGGTGTCAAGGAGTGATGCCACATGCTCTTGTGCAGGCACAACCACACTAAGAAAATTTAAAGTAGCAGTTTAACCAGTGGCGTAACTACAAGGGGAGCAATTGCACCAGGGTTCTTTTCCTCTCGGGGCCTGCCGGAAAGGCTAGGAGAACTCCAATGTGCAATTTATAGGGGGAGAGCCCAGAAGGAGGCCCGGGTGCCAATCCTGCACCAGGGCCCACCATCTAGTAGTTAGCCACTGAGTTTAACTTACAAATTCTACACGTTTATTCAAAACATTTTGGTGAAAAAAAGGCACTCCAAGCCATGAACAAATGATCTCTCGACCGTTGAAACCTATGGGCTGATGTTCCTGATAATCCTGATAAATTTTGGTACATTTTGGTACATTTAAATAGGAATAAAATAGAAAGTAGTGACACTTTTTCTGTTGTGAATAAATCCACTCACATTACTAATATGGCATAACCACAACACAGGTAACAAACTAAGTAGTATAAACCATTATTGTACATACAATACCATTATTGTACTTAAGAGATCATTTACCATTGAATCTGGACAAAGGTAAGAGGATGCAGATCTGGACTGGGATACAAAATAGGCCCTGGCCTTTCAAGCACACAGAGCCCAAATACCCCCCACCAGCCCACTAAATAGTGACTGTAAATGGCATCTTACCCCTCTGCCATTTGCCAGAACCCACTGATTACCAGTCCAGGCCATATAGGATGTATTTATGTCTAAATTATTGTCTAAATATGCTTTTTATATTTCATATTGCAAAGGAAATATTTTGTTCTATTTTATATTGTATCATTGTGGAATTAACAGATTTATAAAAGCTGATTGATGTGACAGTTTATCAGAATGAGTTAGATTGATCTATAGGGAAATTCTGTTTAGTGCTGCTCAGCAGCAGCAGTAGTTCAGTGCCCTATTGCCCAAGACACCCATATAAATTTAAGGAGACAAGTTAGACAATTATATTCTGTTCTGGAATTGTTATATTGTAGAAAATAAATTATTAACTATGAACCTCTGCAATGTTTTACCAAGTGGTAATGAGAGTTACCGCTCATAAAAATATATCAACTCCACGATTACTATAAATAGTTACTTTATGCAATCCATTTTAACAGAAAAACGGTTGACCGGAGACTTCTCTTTAAACTACAGTGACTTATGGAAATTTTTATTGAGATTTGAATTGAAATATAAACATTAATCCATTTCTTCAGTGATTTATGAAGTGGTTTATTGTTACTGCATTGTCTTTGTATGAATTGATTTCTCCATAAGAGACATTGCTTTGTTTTCATGGGTTAGGGTATTTAAACGTTTTTTTCTGGCTAATTAATTCATAATAAATATTGCTTTTTGTTTATTTATTTAGATAATACTTTATTACTTCAAAAAGTCTCTTCCTTTTCCTTAGATATTAGATTTATGGCTACTCACGGAAAGAGACACCAAGACTGGTTATATAAACATGCAATGTTTAAACAGGTGTAAGTTATTTCTCTCTCTCCATATAATGTGATATCATATGCTTTATTGCACATAACCCTGTTGCTTAACAGGATATCCTTTTGTATGGATGTTCCTAGAGTAAATTAACATGATATTCATGATTATTTAATTGCTGATGGCTTAGCCCTGTCTCACAGATGGTGGTCCCACAATGTGACGGACACAGTGGCATCACCCGTAAGATGAACTGCTTCAGCAGCTTTGTCTCTGTGCCCAGGGAAGCAGCTGCTCTACCCTGCTTGATCAATAACTGACCTTTGCTGGAGAGTCTGCTGATCTTGCAGATGACAGTTAGTGTCTCTGTCTAGGTCAGTGTTTCCCAAAATTTGAAGCATACTTACAAATCTGGTGACAGACAATGTGGTCTCATGCTATTTATACATTTCTACATATAACTTATTATGTTTCATAGACTTCACAAACCACTACATTTTTATCCTCTCTGGTTACAATTTTTCATCGTAAAAAACTGTTATAGTAATTTTTGCAAACTATTTTTATTTTTTTTTACATCTCAATGTCAACCATTCTTTAAATATAAACAATGTATTGGAATAAACTGAAAAATACACACAATATAGATCCACAATAATCCGTTTTAAAGTTTTTTTTTTTTTTTTCTGCAATGAGGTGAGGGCCACACAGGGGACCAAATTGTTCTCTCTAATATACTGTAGTCAAGGGTGGCATGCAGATTGCAGGCAGAGAGTCTTATCTGGGAAATGAAGCAGATCTTTACTGGCAATCTGTAGATTATGGAAAATGTCAGAGGGGCTGCTGTAAGATTTCTGTGTATTGGGCCTGTGGGGGTTGTATGGGCCTCTGTATATATGAAAATGACAGGGCCTATTTTGAATTCCAGTCCAGGTATTTCATCAAGTTTCAATTGACTGCCACTTCAGAAAGTTTCCTGTATTAGACTATCACTTAGTTTATGCTAGGAGCAATATCTTTAAAGATGTTGGACATGCACCAATCTTAAATCGCAGGACACACTGGGAGACCTGGAAGAAGACCAATGGGAAGAAGCAACAATAATCTGTACCACTAATATCCTCCGGAGACTGATACAATACGAATTCTTACATCAAGTCTACCTGATGCCAGTGAAACTACATGCATTTGGCAGGAGAGACAACATAGCCACCATAGATGCCAAGACTAGGTGGTGGACTTTTTACATATAACCTGGCAAAATCCAGCATTTCTGGAGAACTGTCACATCATACCTTTCAACACACCTGGCTCTCCCTCATCTGCTGTCCCTCCAATGCTTGCTAATTGGTGACGTTGATGGACCTGTCACTGGCAGGTTTCAGAGCTTCCATACTAGAGCTCAATCGTAATATGCAAAAAACTGTATTATCTTCAGATGGAGGGGTCCTAAAACACATACACAAAAGATGTGGCAAAAGCTGCTAAATGCCACTCTTCCAATGATTAAGCCAAGACAAAATCTGGCAGCCCTGGATTGATGAGAAAAGACTGGTTCTATTTGATGAATATGCCGCAACGCATATGTAAATTGTGAAATATGTATGATATTATATGTTATACAGCTGATCTGACCAACAGCACCTGATGGAACCCCGAGGCAGGATCAACACCCTCTCTACCCTTCTCTCTCTCCCTTAACTACCTAAAAACCAATAAAAATAAATGCTATAAAAAATGTTGTGCATATTTTATTAGCCAAAGACATGTATTATTTATCATTTATCATTATTTAAACAAATTATCATTAAAATTAAACACTCACTTGTAGATCTGTAAAGTGTGCCGATTTCCGTTTCGGAAAATCTCATACTTTGGCAAACCACAGTATCGGTCCATCTCCTCATCATCTTTATACCAGGTAACCTCAGGCTCTGGATATCCTGCAGAAATCATAAAAGGGCACATTTTATAGTTGTCTATGACCTCTGACATTACACGTTAGCAGCCCCAATATATTGGGCAAACCATCTCAAAATGACGACTTCAGAAATGTCATAAATGTAGTGGGATGTCTGCATGGTTGTAACTAGGGCTAGGCAGAAGAGGTCATGGGGTAAATTTATCAAAGAGTGAAGTTCTGCCACTAGAGGGAAATTCCACAGCTCTCCATTTATTTCTATGGGATTTTGCAAGGCGTATTTATCAATGGGTAAAGTGAAACTTCACTCTTAACTTCACTCTTTGATAAATATACCCCCATGTGTCCAGGACACAATGCTAGGGGGAGCTATGCATGTACCTCTTCCATCCACATCCACCAAAGGGAAACTAGAGCACTAGTCACAGGAGTGTGTGTAGTCCTTGCACATGGTTGGCAGGGGATTAGGCGGTAAGAGGTCTGGGCTTTTCTTGGACCTCTCTGTAGGCCCGGCACTGGACAGTCACTGCATAAACAACCAAATGAAAATTTCAATTAAACAAAAAGGGGAAGTACTATATCAAATGATCTATTGCTAAATTGCAGAGCCAGGCCAAATGGTTTTGGCTCCTTAGGCAATCTCTGCACACTACATGTTAATAACACACCTTTACTCACTGCTATGCAGGCATAGACCAACTTACACAGTAAGGGAGAAGCAAGGAGCTTTTATTGGTAGTTCACTGAATGTGGGTAATAAAGCCCATAAACTCCCAAATTGTGCCATGGGCAAGTGCTTCTGCTGCCTAGCCCTTGTTCAAGTACTGCTAAATTGTGGCGTTATATATACATAATAACAAGGAAGCACTCCCACCTGTTAGATGAAATCAATATGTAGCCCATGTCAAATCTTGTTGTTTTTATCAGAGCAGTAGTACATAAGTGAACCCTTTCCTTAACTCAGAAGAAAGTAAAAATGTATTTACCCTAGCCTAGAATGTTGAAACGTATTCCTTTATAGGATTCCAACCGTCTTTCTTTGCTATAGTCTATTCTAGATTCTGCTGTTAGATGCCACTTACCTAAGCTAATACCTTCCTATTTTTTCAAACTTTTAACACCAAAGCCTATAGCTCACAAATTGTTTCTCTGTGCATTTATTCAGATGTTTTATTTCTACTGAAACCAAATGCTGCCTATCACTGCCAACAGTAAAAAATCTGCTTTCTATCTGGTTTATTTCTAAAATAATGAAATTACTTTTAGCTATGCCCACCTCAGCAATCTATACCAACTTGCAGCTTTGTGTTGGCATTGGTTGTTTTAAAACAGCTGTAATATATCACCTAGGCAAAGGCAACAGAGACCAATGTATTTTTCCTAACTGTTCATCAAAAAGAACTTTTCCTAGTACAAGTAGCACATTGTGCCAGTAGATAAATTATTTGTGGACGTCAGTGTTTAAAAGCCGAGCTCCCATCACTTCACACAAGGTCCCTGCCCAGCCATATCCATTACCCTTACAGCATAGAAGAACCAGAAATTGCATCACTTCATTCTCTGGCTGTACCAATGAGATCCTACATGTCCCATGCTTTCAAAGATATCTCCTTTAATTCATAATGACATAACTAGAAGGCTTTAGCAGTCCCAGAAATATGACAGATGTTTAGAAGTCCAAGTTTATTAGAAAGCTACATAAACAAGAATAATACTCTATAGCAGGGCTTTCCAACTGAAACTTTTTGGACACTTTGTCTGGCAACATTAAATCTGAAAATAATTAGAAGGTGTTTCTTTAGTATAAAAAAATATATAAAAGAATACTGGAGAAAATGTAAATAGAGAATGTTTTAATACGTTTTTTGTTAAATAAAAATAATTAGCTTTATTTTATTTGTATTAATTCACAGGTCTTCTTTACTTGTTTCCACTGTATCAAAAATGGCATTCTCCAGCTGTCTCTTGCATTTTTTGACTTGGGTCACCAGTGAATTTCAAGGTCAAGCAATGACCCAATAGACCAGGATTCCCCAACCTCTTTTACCTGTGAGCCACATTCAGTTGTAAAAAGAGTTGTAGAGTAACATAAGCATGAAAAAGTTCCAGGGAGGGAAAATAAGGACTATGATTCACTATTTGGTAGCCTTTGTGTGGACTGACAGCCTAAAGGAAGTTCTGTTTGGCAGTACACCTGGTTTTATGCAAAAAAAACTTGCCTTTAAGCCAAAAATTCAAATATAAGCACCTGCTTTGAGGCCACTGGGAGCAATATCTAATGGGTGGGTGAGCAAAATGTTTCTCACAAGCCACTGGTTGGGGATCACAACAATGTATCAAATGGGTCAGCCTGGTTTTCCATTCTGCTTATCAACTGAGCAGCAACTGCACCAGTGTTTGTTCACCAAGATCCCATTTAGGGGGTGCCACTAGTGATGGGCGAATCTCCCGCGTTTCGCTTCGCCGAAAAATTCGCGAATTTCCAGAGAAATTCGCAAATTGTCGAAAAAATTTGCGAAACGAGTTGCGCATCGTTTCCGACGCGTCACGTCATTTTCGGTGCGCGAATTGCCAAGTCCTGAGAATTCGAAGGATTTTGGTTGAAATCGTTCAAATCAAACAATTTCAATTAGAATGAAAAGGGACCTGTTTTGTCCATTTTCAATCGAAAATGCCCCCCCCCCAAAGAAATTTGATGGTCAAATTTCAAATTTCTTTCTATGCGAAATTCGACCATTAGTTAATCTGCCCCTTAGTGTGTTACTGGCATATGACTCATAAACCTAAGCAACACCCACAGGCATAAATGTAGTACTTAAATTATTTGTGTGTACTCTCTTTTTTTTACCAGTGATTGCCAACATTTAGCCTCAAAGCCAGTTATGCCAGCAAGATATTTTCTAAGGCGTAGCAGCAGGTTTTGATAAAGGACAGGGATTCTGCATAGAGAACGTGAAGTATATCTGCAGATTCCTAAGTGAGCCTTGCTTTGTAGAATTAACATTTGTAACTGGCAGCTTTTTTCCCATTCAGTTGTTTTTCCTCTGTGTTTTTTTTCTTTCTGAATAGGCGATATGACAATGATCAAATGAGACATTGTCACATCATAAACTTTTCACAAGTATTTGATCTTTAATAAATATGCCACTATGCTACCTCAATTACATTTATCATTGGCAGCTTGTTCCTCATTTAATTAAAAAGAGAGTGGGTGGGCAAAGGCATGGCACACAAACCACACTGAAAGCCTTAAACTATAATAGAAAAAAATATATGAACTCAATGCCCAAATGGGATAAGTATACAATGAGAGAATGTTAGTGTTACCTCTTCATTGCTTACCTGACACCATGCAGATAAATTTTGCATCACATCCCTCCGACACTGCTTTGGGTTTCAGCGTGGTTTCAAAACACGGCTGTGTCTCCTCAGTCAGCTGAGAGATGATGTTACAAAATGTGGTCCTGGCAAAAATAGTAACATCACTTGGTAAATGAGAGGTGAGCGTTGTGAACTAGGCATGAATGCATCAATTTGAAAACCTGACTCAATAGCTGTAACTACAAATGCATGCTTGTTGTACATATGTACTGAGAAGTTGGATTTAACTGTAACAATAGCTGTCTTTTAAAAATGTTTTCATCATCGAGAAATATTTTTCTTTTTCACCAGGTAAGTCATAGTTCCTATGCAAAATCCTACACAGAAAGTTGTATAATCAATAGTGGGCCCCAGAACTTTCTATGAAGATAATCTACATTTAGATGACCAGTTCATCAGGCCAACATTTAGATTTTGGCTTTGGAATTGCTTCCCTCTGAGCAAATAGAGCACAGTAGCAGAACTTGTTCTATATGAAAAGTCATCTGAGAAGCAGGCAGATATTGCCACAGCTGTTGGCAAACGTTATATCTGATGATAGATATACAGTTTAGTTTAGCAATGTGCCTGAAGGCAGGTGACAAAAGCTGTAAACCATGCTTAGTCCTAAAGGAATGGAAATGTTACACTTAAAGCCCAGACAGTTTAATATGGGACACACTGCACATCTTTTGGCAATTGTACTGTGTTTCCAGTTAGTATGAATTCTAATATGTTCACTAAAAATCCTAGGATAAGAAGGTGTAAAGTTTTCCTATCTATTGATCTAATAATTTACCTTTGATGTTTAGTTTGGCAGTTATAGAACAATGATTGTTTCTCAATAAGTTGTGTTAGCTTCATCTGATAAAACTGTTCTTTAGAGAATTTAAACAACCATGTACCAGTAAAAAATATCAGCCAGACTATGAAGCAGGGTAATTACCTTCCTGGTGTATAGCTTGAGTACCGACTGAAGCTGGAGCGACTGGAGCAAGCAGAAAACCGGCACATTTGGAAAACATTAAGCAGAAAAATGTTAGCCACAGAACAATTAAGGGTATATTTCTACCTGTGTGAAAATTAGTGTAAAATGCAAAACTACAAAAAGAACCAAAAATTTTGTTGTTGCCCTTGCGAACTAATGCCATGCATTACAATCATGAAAATTATTCATAACAAAGAGCTCATTAGCCTATTTATAAAGATGTGTATTTTCATTTGTGCTAATCTAGCACTAACGCAAATGTTTTGTCACCTCAGGCCTGGGGAAGAATTTCTGTTGTGGTATAAAAGCAGTGTTATTTAAAAATGACTTTTTTTGAGCTTTTTCTATTAGTGAATTTATACTGTAAACAATAAACGTATATATAACCAGTAAACCATTACATACATATGAGAAACTATGTTTTATGGATTATCTGACGCTGATGCTGACTGATATCCATGTACTGTGGCTATTGGCCGGTCTGGGGAAATGTTTGGAACATTTCATTTGCTGGTGCACCATGTTGGCCAGTGCATGGTGCAGATGTGGAAGTAAAGATCACCTGCTTCTCCTCTTCACTTTCTGCTGTTATGAAGTTTTGTGCACTAGGCACAAATAGTTATCCATATTGTGTGTGGGTCCATGTATGGCTGCCTTTAGATTTAGTATAGAACAACGCAATGAATGTAAGGTATGCAAAGTATGTAATTGTAAGGTACACAGTAATGTACACACCTTTATAAATATACAACCTAGTATAATTTGCTTATTATCAGCGAAATCCAGGGGTCCAGTTATGTGATGGATTTCCATCTCTATTGCTTCACATGCCAACATTTGCCTTTTAAGTAGGAGACTGAAATAAATCTTAAAGGGATCCTGTCATGGGAAAAAAAAATTTCAAAATGTATCGGTTAATAGTGCTGTTCCAGAAGAATTCTGGATTGAAATCCATTTCTCAAAAGAGCAAATAGATTTTTTTATATTTCATTTTGAAATCTGACATGGGGCTAGACATATTGTCAATTTACCAGCTGCCCCAAGTCATGTGACTTGTGCTCTGATAAACTTCAATCAGTCTTTACTGCTGTACTGCAAGTTGGAGTGAAATCACCCCCTCCCTTTCCCCCACCCAGCAGCCTAACAAAAGAACAATGAGAAGGTAACCAGATAACAGCTCCCTAACACAAGATAACAGCTGCCTGGTACATCTAAGAACAGCACTCAATAGTAAAACCCATGTCCCACTGCGTACTATTCAGTTACATTGAGAAGGAAAAACAACAGCCTGCCAGAAAGCAGTTCCCTCCTGAAGTGCTGGCACAAGTCACATGACGGGGGCAGCTGGGAAATTGACAAAATGGCTAGCCCCATGTCAGATTTCAAAACTGAATTTAAAAAAATCTGTTTGCTCTTTTGAGAAATTGATTTCAGTGCAGAAGTCTATTGGAGCAGCACTATTAACTGATGCATTTTAAAAAAAAACATGTTTTCCCATGACAGTTTCCCTTTAAAAACACATAGAAAATATGTTTTCCACCAGCTTCCAAAATATTTGAAAGAGTTTTGTGGTTTAAATGGGCACTGACATTTACAATCACTCAGGTGTGGGTTCTCAACCCTTTTTCAAATGTGTACTTTTGCAGTCTTGAGCCTCTGTAAACCATACATTATGTCTTCAACTAAAATAAGGGTCATTGCAGGCTTGGGGAAAGCTCTGTTCTGTTTAAGGTTGTTTTTTGGAAAAGCTAAGCAGAGGAACATCTTATGTGCAGGGGCAAAGAATTGGGGAGGCCCAGTGGGCATAAATAAATAAAATCTTAAAAAGCAGAAGAAGGGCCCAATTTCAGCATTTCTTTACAAGAACCCACCCAAAGTTCAAACAAGGGTCCTATAACTCTTAGTTTTAATTAGAATCTATGGATGAGACCATAGCAACCATTATGACAGTTCATATTCCTATTAGATGTGTCAACAAATGTAATGAACACATTCAATAGAATACATAATGAATGCAAGTCTGACTTCTAAATAGTGTATTTTCCTATTACACAGACTGTAGTCAAGGAAATCCCCTGAGAAAATTAAACTATTGATTGAAACGCCAATAGATTGTAAAGGTCACTTCCAAAACAACTTCCAAAACAAAGGGAAAAACAAAAACACACAAGCTAGCACGTGCACCTGTGCATAAAAAGAAGCAGGAACTAACACTTGGGTTATCATAATGTGTCAGGATCTTTTACTACACTGTTAATTTTCCTTTGATAATTATATTATAGACTCCAAAGTAAATTGTTTGCCCTTTATGTAATAAAAGACACAAAGTTTGTCCAGGTGCTGCAATCCACAGCAACCAATAAGATGTTTGCTTTTCAATAAGTGAAATAAATGAAATTGCTGCCTGCTGAATGGCTGATATGGGTTATAAGAAGAGTCAGAAACCTTGCATTTTTCATTACACTACACATGCATCTCCCTCTCCATCCCTGAATGCCACAATTTGGCTTTTCCATTTTTTCTGCATTTTCTCTCCCTGTTGTGTTTTTTCTTTTGCCTTTCCTTTTCACCTTTCTTTTACTCACAGCATCTCCTTAGTTCTTTTGCCACCAGTCTTACATTTACATTGTTTGAACAGATATACAGTATTTACATACAAGATGACTTTCCACTTATTCACATGATTTATAAGAGCGCACATTATTATTATTAGAGCTGCAAGTGGGGAGCTCTGTGAGTAGGGTTGCCACATGGCCGGTATTTTACTGGCCTTGCCTGTAAAAATAATGGTTGATCCCAATGTTATTAAAACGGAAAAAAAGATACATATATATATAGGAAGGATCTAGGAAGGAGCACAGTTCTGGGGATGATGTAGGATACCTGCCTGTGCATCCCATCCCCTAGTGTTCGCATGATCCTGAGGGGGGCGGGAGCACGGGTGATGGCAGGCACGCATGCACATGGCAAGTGGGTGATGTCCCCCTTGGGATACGAGCAGACAAAATCCAGCCCTAAAGAGTACACTTTCCATCCTTTATAACCCAACATATAGAGGAACACTGATAACCTAATAACATTGCCCCACACATGACATTGCTTTCAATGTGAACACACCCCAGAGAAAAAAATAAACACAGATGGAACAAATAGCTACATATTAGTTAAGTGAAGAAAGAAATGGGTACTGGTTCAAAAACCAGACATAACAAAACACAGGTTAGACAGAAGCAATGCAAACAAATGTATAACATTAAAATGGAATACAAATGTGACAAAATAAATTTAACACACCACAAAGTAATGAAATGAAGAATTAATGAAACTGAAAATAAATGGAGACAAGATCATATTAATAAATCATACAATATATTTCTTGTAAAGATAGAGTATATATATATATACAGTTAGACTATATAGCACCAAATAGTCATAGCTTGTAAATTAAAGTAGAGATGCAAGCCAGTAGAGGTATTATATTTTTACTAAACAAAAAGGAATGAGTCTGGTCTTCAGATCAGTCTCTGTATCTATATTTGTACAACTTTAATCTCTTAATTTAGAAAATAAAGCAGGGCTTCTAAAAATGCAGTTTCTGGTTGGGGGGGGGTGATAAAGTGGAACCACCAGCTTCTACATTCAAACACAAAAGGTAACTAGAAATAAACAGCCATTACTTATGCTAGTGTGCAAATTGCAATTTCAGACAACATTTTACATGTTTTTTTAGCCACCTTGCAGTATTTTACACCCACCATTCCATAGTAATTGTAGGCTGGAGGGGCGTGCCCTTGTCCATCAATTGCACCCAAATTGTCACAACAAGCACAATTTTCATACAAAGACACAAAAGTGATATCACTTTATTCAACAAACTCTGCTTCATGGGAAGGCTCAAAGAACTAACAACAAATGTAAGCATATTCTGAAGTGCTTTATCGTTGTTAAACTGTTTTGCTTGCAACAACTCTCTTTAGATTAATATAATGCTATGATTTTCAGCCCCATTTTAGGAACCAACATGTATTGGTTTTTTAAAAGGTGAGCCTGGGAAATTCCAGTAGAGCAAGAATGAACTGAACTATTTAGCCTTGGTCGTAAACCTTTTGACCTGACCTTTTGAGATCAGGGAATTACCCCATGCCCGTTAAAGACACCAAAGGCCTAATGTATACACCATGACACTTTGTACTTCTAATCTCAAGTTTAATAAGTAACATGTAAGGACACTGCATAAGCAGTTGGCTCCCTACATTACTTTACTAGTCATAGAAGAACAGTATATGTTAACATACTCAAGCCTATACTTTACAACATTAGGATTTGTTGTGGTCATTATTTTTCTATTAGTTAAAGGAAAAGTATACCCCGAAAATAAATTTTGAGCAACAGATAGTTTAAATCAAATCAAGTGACATATTAAAGAATCTTACCTACCTGGTATATATATTTAAGTAAATATTGCCCTTTTACATCTCTTGCCTTGAACCACCATTTCATGATGGTCTGTGTGCTGCCTCAGAGATCACCTGACCAGAAATATTTCAACTCTAACTGTAACAGGAAGAAGTATTGAAGCAAAAGACAGAACTCTGTCTGTTACTTGGCTCATGTGACCTAACTTTATAGTTTGTTTGGTATGTTTGTGTGCACCGTTGGATCCTAGGATCCCAGGAGGCTGTCCTTATTTTTTAAAATGGCTATTTTCTATTTAGGATGACCCAATGGCACATGCTACTAAAAAAGTGTATTATTATGAAAATGGTTTATTTACATGAAGCAGGGATTTACATATGAGTTGTTTTATGCAATATCTGTTTATAGAGACCTACATTGTTCGGGGGGTATAGTTGTCCTTTAAATTATATAAAGGTGGTATAATTTCATTACATGTTACTTTGGCTGGAATAGTAAATGGCAAAGGAAGCAAGATTAGGTATAATGACGATGTCTAGTTCTATGCTACCTCTTACTATCCATATATAATCTAGCACTGTCAGGACTGTTCCATGTCCCACTAGATTCCATATCAGAGAGAACACAAGGTGTTTTCCAAATCAGCGACCTCAAGTAACAATCCAGACCTGCCAAGATCACAAGTCCCTTTCCTGCATGACACATCAATGTGCTACAAAGTTATATAGATATGGTTTCATACAGCAAATCTGTCAACCTTCACAGATAACAGATTGAACAGTGTTAAGCTCCCCATAGACGCAACGATCGTTCCCTGCCGAATGACCGATCTAAGGGAAGTCCGACCAATCTGTCAAATTATCGTGCGGTTAGTGGGATACAAACGATCGTTCGTCTCACGATTTTTCGCCCGACATTGGTCTGATGATTGATCGGCCAGGTTAGAAAATCTTTATCGCTCCCCATGCAATCTACCTATGTTTGCAGCGCAAGCAGGCTGCGATCCTTCAGTTTTTGCTGGCAATATCACCTGAAATGGTCTTTTTAGTTGATGGACACATCAGGCATTTAAACGATCGTTTTGAGACAATCGTGGTCTCACGATAACCATTGGATCTTTCAAATATCTTTACGTCTATGGCCAGCTTAAGTAAAAGATTGTGTTGCAGTTGAGGCAGAAAACAGCTGTGGGAAATGATTCTAATTAAATATATATGTATATTATGTATATTATAAAAGTTGATATAAAACTATATAAACCATATATAACACCACCATATAATAATACAGGCAAATATGTAAATTTAGAGGAACAGGTACAGCAGTTTACATACACTGATATAATAGCATATTATGGTACCCATCATTAAAAGTGTCATTACAAATTCCTGGCAGTGTAGCGTGCACAGCTATCAAATTGGCATAATGCCATTATCCTACAGCAGTTTGGCTTGGAATGGACTATTTATTCTCTGTTGCTAACTTTCTGTATATATATGTTTGATAGACATTTTCCTACAAGCATGTCAATCCTTGATTGGTCCTTTCAAAAGCTAAAAGAGTTTTGGGCAAACTGGAAGGCTCTGCTGCCCAGGTCACAGGATAGCCTGGGTGACGATCATTCATTCTTGTCAATTACAGTGCACAGTACAGTGTATCTTGTTTATATCTGTTATTGAAGTCTAAACTAATTTGATTTGCTGAGCAATCTTCTTTAGCTAAAGACGATAATAGAGAATTCCCTGGCATTTTAAAAGTTTATGAAATTATCCAATCAAAACTGTTCTATTAAACTTATTCAGGCAGATGTTATCTGAAACTCAGAGATTCATGATCCAGTCAAAGTGCCATAGTACCAGCAAGCTCGTCAAGAGAGGTGCAAATTTTCAGACTCTTGACTGTAAGTGTGAATTTTGTGAAACTCGGGAGTAAAGATGTTAAACTGGTATTGCACTGTATTTTGTTGACAAGTGTTATTACAGGCCCCTTTTTCTGTTTAGGGATGGCTGTTTCAAACCAACTGCAAACTCGGTCCAATATATGCAAACTGCTGTCCTCAAAAGAATGTCCTCTTCTCTTTAGCTGTAGATAGACTGCTGAGTCTTGTCCTGATAAGTAAGCCCTTGTATGTTGGGCAATTTGCTTATTGAGTAGTTGTGTATTCTCCCTTTTACCAAGGAATCAAGGTGTAGACTGCAAGGAGTGCAGAACTCCCCTGAGTTTGGCATCTTAGGTTAAAGTGTAGATGGTATCTGTAATCCACAGGTTTTCTGATCATAGCTGATTTTCTCAAACCTCTTTCAGGGTATTCTAAAAATAGGCAGCAATATGTCTATGAAAGTTTTCATTCAACCAAATCATGATATACTGTAATACCCTTACGGATTTTAAAATACTGGAGATATTTCCACAAAGAAACTGCTTGGCTGAGGTTTTCAAGATCACTCAGTGGGTCCAGTTTCTTCAGACTCACTACTAGATATGGTTCATCATGACTCTTTGTCAGTCTTTGCTCTATTGGACAAAGTGATCATAGTTTTGTCTAAGAACAAATGTGTAAATATCTATTGGATTCACTTGCAATAGTTTAGAACTAGTAGAATGTCTTGCTATAGTTCAGAGTGGTTAATGGCTTATACAGGAGCATTCATTGGGTAAGGAGATCTGGCAAGAGGGCTTTTATTAGAAAGCTAAAAGTAGATGTTTTGCCAGGTTAACATGCTAGTGTCATTAGGTCACTATATTTCATAAAAGACTATTTATGAATCCTCCAAATATATCTTTGAAAACATGCTAGGGCACATTTGAGCTAAGAGAAAGTGCAGAAGAACTAAGTGCCAAAAACTGTAGGTCTCAGAGCTCCATGCACTCACTAGTTAAAGGGATACTGTCATGGGAAAAAGGTTTTTTCCAAAACATCAGTTAATAGTGCTGCTCCAGCAGACTTCTGCACTGAAATCCATTTCGCAAAAGAGCAAACGCATTTTTTTATATTCAATTTTGAAATCTGACAATGGGCTAGACATTTTGTCAATTTCCCAGCTGCCCCTGGTCATGTGACTTGTGCCAGCACTTTAGGAGGGAACTGCTTTCTGGCAGGCTGTTGTTTTTCCTTCTCAATGTAACTGAATAGTACGCAGTGGGACATGGGTTTTACTATTGAGTGCTGTTCTTAGATCTACCAGGCAGCAGCTATCTTGTGTTAGGGAGCTGTTTTCTGGTTACCTTCCCATTGTTCTGTTGTTAGGCTGCTGGGGGGGGGTTGATATCACTCCAACTTGCAGTACAGCAGTAAAGAGTGACTGAAGTTTATCAGAGCACAAGTCACATGACTTGTTGCAGCTGGGAAATTTGTAAAATGTCTAGCCCCATGTCAGATTTCAAAATGAAACATAAAAAAATCTGTTTTCTCTTTTGGGAAATGGAATTCAGTGCAGAATTCAGATTTCAGTGCTGGAGCAGCACTATTAACTGATGCATTTTGGGGGAAAAAAACATTTTTCCCACAACAGTATCACTTTAAGGAACTTCTGTTATAAGCAGTGTTCTGAATAACACACAAGCTTAAGCATGACAGGGGGCACTCACAGGTCAGGCATTTATAGCTCAGAAACACACAGGTGCTCATTTATAAACGCTGGGCACATTTTAACCTGGGTAGTAACCCATGGCAACCAATGAGTGGTTACCTTTTTTTTAGCCAGCTGCAGGTTAAGCACTGAAAGCAATCATCTGATTGGTTTGCATGGGTTACTGCCCAGGTGCAAATTTGCCCAGTGTTTATAAATGACCCCAACAGTGTGGTAACCACCGAACCTACAACTGCACTTCCAAGTGCTAGGAAATAACATTAAGGCAGTGGGGGTAATTACTAACACTTTGCTTCCCTTCAGCTGAGCTGAAAATTGAGCAGGTTGCAAATGCAAGGACTTTCTCTCTGTGTCATTGCCATAATGGTCCTCTTGTAGTTATAGGGCTAAAGTAACAGGAAGTCAACAAACATCATGAAATTGTATTTTAATCAGATATTTTGTATGTAAGAAAAGTTCCAAAAGAAGAAGCATAGCATTTTTTGGTTGTAGAGTTTATCTATAGTCTGGGACTGATCTGAAGAGAATCCCTTTTAATTACAACAAGATATAAATGAGCTTTGTATCATATAAGTACATTTTATCTGATTGTTCATTAATGGCACACAATTTCTACCAGTTCCTACAATTCCTACCTGTTCTCAGGCCTCACATTAAGCAGATAATTTCTACTGTCTGGTCGGGGACTGTATGCAGAACCGTTACTGTCTTCACTTTCACTGGCACTGCCGTTGCTGCTTCCTAGAGAGTCATAAAACCTCCCATTTGTAGAAGACGTGCGGCTCATGGGTCTTCGGGTACCCATCCTATATCTCTTTTCCTTTTCTTTGTTTGGTCACGAAGAAAAACTGAAGGCTACAGTCTGAAATCTGGAAAGAAAAAGAGTACAGCCTTTATTTGGGACTGTTCTCATTATAGTAGTAGATGCAGTGCATATTTCAATGATCATTATTAATGGAAAATCTATTTTTGTTACAAAATCATTAAGTTCAAGGTACCGAGATATTTACAGAACACAAGCTTTTTTTTTGTTTGTTCAGCAATACAAATAATCAATTATTATGATGTTATACACATTTCAGATTTTTTATATGCATTTGTATTTTATATCTGCATTCAGCAGGCTTTCCTTCCCAGCAGGATCTGTCAATTGGATACAAACCTATTAAATCTCCAGTGTAGTTTAACTTAAAATGCTATGAGCATTTTTTAGTGGGCATTTTAAAAGCATTTTTAAAAGCATGGTAAAGTTTTAGCCCTTTTAGCCAAAAGTTTTCATTTCCTTTTAGCTTTACAGCTAAGTCAATGTAACAGTTCATTAAGGCCCAGATATATGAACTGGCAACTCCATATAAGATGATGGGAGCCTTCAGTAACCGTTGGTCCAGTTGGTCCATTATTTACCCAGACTATTGCTTAACTTAAAAGACAAGGCAACCCCAAATAAAAATTTGCTTTATAACGCAAAACATAATTCTGAGCAACTTTGCATTACACATTCATTACAAATTTCCAATTGTTTTTAAGTTATTTGTACATGTATTGCTATTGAAAGCAGTGTTTGTCAAGCCCTTTCCATTCTGTGCCCTGGTGACTGATACAATGTAAGACAAGGCAGCTGATTGCTGGGATACTAAGACTTTTGATACAATATCTAAAAAGTATCAGCCACGAGTTAAAGGAGAAGTCAACCCCTTCGGCACTAAAATCCCTCCCCTGTGACTTGCCCTTTAAATGCTATAATATTGAGTAAACCTGCAGTAATTAAGTTATTCACCATCTAATCAGATACACTGGTGCATATTTAAGTAAACTAACCCCACTGACATTCTTATTTTTATATATATATATATATATATATATATAATGTTGGAAGGATCAGCACTCACTTGATGAGATGAAAAAAGGTGTATTTATTCAACACACATATTAAGGACCTTAATATGTGTGTTGAATAAATACACCTTTTTTCATCTCATCAAGTGAGTGCTGATCCTTCCAACATTATCTACAATTCTTCTTGATCGTGCACCACCAATCTACTACATTGGAGTGCTGGTACTGTGGGACTTTATATATATATATATATATATATATATATATATATGTGCTAGCTCTGGATGTCTCTCTAATGCTAATATATTTGCTCTCCTGTTTCTGCAACTTTCTAAATAGTTAATGTTCTGCAGTCAACTCTCATTGTCAATGCTTACTAAAGCTGTGTTATTTTAGACAAGCAGCAGTTGTCTTGAATGGTAAAAAAATGTAAGACAGTATCTAATTAACTTTGTGGTATTTTCAAACGTGAACCATTCATAAGGACAACTCAGGGATGGACAAAATGTTGTATTTTTTTTGTTTTATATTGTTCTGTATAAATGGCTTATAACTAGAACTATCATGCCTGTATTCAGGGTTAAAATAATAGGGCATGTTGACTCCACAACTGTTTTGGGGCCCAGGTGTGTAAGGTACACATTGGAGAGCCCTTACATGATTTTAGTGTGGGGGCTAATAAACTTGTACTCACCAATCTTCAGTGTCACCCTTGCTAACTTTCAGTGCTGATAACCTACAGTGCCTCATGAGTTTGTAGCATCTCAGCACATGACAGTGATGAAAAGACTACAGCTCTAGTGTGAAGCATTGAGTGAAATGACTGCCAATGCAAAAATACCAAAATGCCTGTTCTAGCTGCCACTGTGACTGAATATCACAAAGTGGATTGTAGGTTTTTCCAAGCATGGCTATTTAAAATTATACAGTATTCTGAACGATGCAAAGATTATTGCTCTTTTAGCTACAACATTGTTATTATTCGGGCATGGTTTTTTTTTTTATACCTAAGGGACCTGGAGTTTTCCAGATAAGGGATAAGGGATAATTTGGGTCACCTTATTGTCTGTTAACAGTAATTAAATTATTAATTAAACCAACAATAAGGGTTAATTATATCTTAGGTGGTATCAAGAAGAAGGCACATTTTGATTATTATAGCAAAAGGGAAATTGCTTGTAAAAATATGAATTGCTTGATTAAAATCGAGTCTATGAAAGTTGACGCTTTCTTGATAACTGGTTTCCCATTATCCCATTCCTGTTGTAGTGTTGTAGCAATATATAATTTATAGTCTACTACAAGTTATGACATGAAGTACAGATCTGATTTGTTTCTTTGGGAAACTGCGCTGGTGCAGTATAGCCAGTGTCTCAATCCAACCTTTCTATTAAAAAAGTAGTCCAGTCCCCAATGTTTAATTTTTGAAAACCCTTACTAGTTTCTAATGCAGGCCAGGTAGCTAAAAATCTAAATTGCATGTGAAGCCAAAGAACATTCAACCACAGACTGAGACACAGGAGGACTTAGGGCAGCAAAATTAGCTCAGCACAGTCAGAAGGAACTCAATCTGGGGTGCAAGCATATGTAGCAATCGTAAAACACTTGCATGCTACAGATGTATGTGAATCTTAATATAGAACTGTAGGTATTAGGGCAATAAATAAAAACCTTGAGCTATGATGGGCTTCTTTACAATATTTTTTAAAAAATGAAACAAGATAACTATATGAAAATAAAAACACAATGTCACCCCAATGCAAAAATCCAACACAGGCAGTTTTACTAAAAGGCAAAGTTACTCTGATTTGCCTTTCAGTAAAACTGTGTTGTATTTTTTGTGTTTTTATGATACAGTATGGATTTTTTCCAAACTGCAAACATAAGTTAGAGAATGAAAATAATTGGATAAGTAGCAGCACAGATTGGAAATGTACTAAAAATAAGTCTAGTGAGCGTGACAGGCCTGGATTTGTGGAAAGGCCCAGCCGGGCCTAGGGCGGCAGGATTTTAGAGGGCGGCATGCTGCTCAGCCACACCCACATTGGTCCAGAGACACTGGGGATACACAGGAGATATAATAGTTTTTTACATTTCCCATGTGCCAATCCCCATTGCTCTGATCTTGATGATGAAAATTAGCAAATAAAGGGCAGAGTATGGGGGCGACAAATGGTAGTGGGCCTAGGGGTGCCCGCTATGTAAATCTGGCCCTAGAGAGTGACAATCCATACAAATGGTTTCTGTAGCTATTATTAAGTCACTCAATTGATTCATCAGAGCTCAGCTAACCCACAAGGTTTGCAACCTACAGATTATTGGTAAATATATTTTCTATCACCAAGTTGAAACTACAGCTTTCATGTTGTGGGTTATACCATACCATCAATACCATCCTTATAATTAATTTTATATCACAGTACCCAGAATATTCATTTATTCACATACCTATTTTCTGGCAATGAAACTTTACACCTACAGTCAGTTTTTTATTTATATCTATATATTGTCACTAGGGATGCACCGAATCGGTTCGGTATTCGCCCATTTTCAGCAGGATTCAGATTCGGCCAAATCCTTGTGCCTGGCCGAACCGAATACGAATCCATAAAATCATTTGACTTTTTGTAACAAAACAAGGAAGTAAACATTTTTTTAGCTGCTCACTTCGTGCACAGCTGGCTTTTGCATATGCAAATTAGGGTTCGATTTCAGTTCGGTCTTCAGCTGAATCTTTCGCAATGGATTCGGGGTTAGGCCGAATCCAAAATAGTGGATTCGGTGCATCCCTAATTGTCACAAACCTAATCTACCGCATTTTAACTCATGCACACATTTAACATACAATTGCACAGATAAAAATATACACTTGTTTGCTCTTGGCACGCTAAGATTTTATGCTAAAATACAAAATGACTCACGCCAGTGGTGTAACTACATGTTAGTGGGCCCCACAGCAAAATTAATTTTAGGGCCCCCAACATATCCAGAGGTTGTCCTGTTTTACCCATATTTATTGAAATGTAGCCTCATGGGGCCCCTACACCCCCTGGGGCCCCCTGCAGCTGCAGGGTCTGCTTCCTCTGTAGTTACGCCCCTGACTCACGCTTATTCAGTAACTGAGACTGAGCTGTATTTACCATTTGCAATCCATATGTACAGTATCAATGAGTCAGAAAATAAAAGGTAATGACAGCAATGCAAACATTCCTCTGCAGTTGTAGATAGCTTAGAGAGGGCCAGTCAAATGGTTAAGGCTGGCTGTGGGCAAAGACAATGTTAATTAGGCAGTAAGAGCAGTTTGAGTCCCTATAAATAAAATTTTAGAATCCTAATCATTTAGAACTTTGAGTGGAGACAAAATGATTCCTCTCTTAACGCAGGCACATAATAATTGATTCCCAATTCCATATAAAATTCCATATGAGATAACCCCCAAATTCACTTAACTAAGAGTAATATTACTTAATACTTGGTACATAAGGCCCATAGAAAATCAAAATTTTAAATTATTTGTGTACAATGGAAAGCACAAAAAATATCTGGGTTTGTCACCAGCCCAGGGCCACCTAGGACACACCAGAGGACCTAACAGCCAAAGCACACTTCCACAACAATTAGATGTACATAACGGTATATGTTTTTAAGTGTTGCCATTGCTTCTCAAGACAAACTTTGTCAACAAAAATGGTAACTGAAAAACATGTTTAATAGGTTTATGGTGGAAATAAGACATGACAAATGTGACTTGTCATTGGCTGGGTTCCAAAAAGGCCTGAGCCCTCAGAGAGTCCTTCTGGTATTCTGGCAGGTCAACCCAACCATGTTTGCCACATTTCTGGGCAATGCTATGAGCTGGTAACTAGGCTTCACACTTTGATCAGATGATGTTCTCCCTAAGCTTCTCTGTAAAATAAACATTGTGTCGTAACCCCTAAATATAAGAGCTCTAAATAAAGGAAGGGAAAACTAGCAAATGGTAAAGAAAATAACAAGTAAACACATTTTAAATAAATTTAAAATAATGTTGGCTAATTGGGGAACAATAATAGACCAGAAATAAAAATTTGCATTCACCTCCATACCTTTACTGGAGTTCATTGGGCCATACCTCATTTTTTAAACAGTACTGTTATGACAGATGCATGTCACATGTAAATGCCGGTCCATTCATTTTTCATAGGTGTCCTATCTTGAAGGGGAATTACTTACTAACTATACTGGAGGGGAAACTACATCTTGCAGCATTTTTCATTTTACATGCAAATAATTGTGTATGATAACGAATAACAGTGATAAAAACCCCTTATATAAAGACTTTTAAGCTTCACCTGCTGATGATTAGTACAGACTTTACTGTGAAAGTACTTGTTTGTAAAACACAGGAGCACATATCAACGGTAAAAATAGAACTGCTTACCACAGCCTTGTGTAAAACATCACATGCTGGATCATACAGGGTTGTTATTGCATAAAATGCTATACACACGTACATGACATGCACACAGCAGCCATGTGATGGAACTCATAGTTGTTTGTAGCCTCTAATGGAACAACATTCAGAGAATTTTCCTATATTTACGTATGTATGAACAAGATATAAGGAATAATGAGAGCAGACATTCTAATAGCTCAGTTTTTAATAGTTTGAGCTAACATTCATCCAAAAATAAATTGATGTTGAGAAATCCTGGCTTTGGGCTTTATAGGAGCATTAACAGGTAGACGAGTAAATTAAATAATTCCAAAAACATACAAGCAGAATCTTTGATTCTTGACTAAATGGATACTAGTGTCAACATTATAGGAACCTCAGACAGTAGTTCCTACATTGGAGTTCCTACAGTGCAGACTTATATATATATATCATGAACAGCAGAGCCGGGCCATGCTGACCAGGCGTCTTAGGCAACCTGGTTGGTCCCTGCACTGGCATGCATGCGCTTGATGGCACTGGCGTGCATCAGGCTATACGGAAATAGCGAGAACAGTTGTTGAGCGAGGGGACCGGACATGGGGTAGGCGACAGAGCAGGTATATGCCTGGCTCGCCCAAGCTGTGGCCCTAGGCACATGCCTACTCTGCCTACCCCTTGGCCCGGCCCTGATGAATAGTCTCTAAATACTGCGAAACATTCTAAATATAGTATAGATGGTGCTATTATTCAGTAATATCCTCTAAATATTATACGGTAAGTAAACAAACGGTAAGTTCACAGTTTAGAGTTTTAGAAACCACATGGACCTGCTTAGTTAAAACAAGAAATCGTAGCATAGGACATTGAGAAATATTTGTTAGATGAATCAAGAAAATCACTAGTATAGAGCTATAAAATATAAAATAAATAGTTATTCTTAGTCAAGCACATAACCCTAATCCATTACTTGTTGGTTTCATCACCAATACACATGTCTAAGGAAAACATTGATGGTTTTAGGGTCTCAGGGTTCACAGAGGGAACAGCTAATATTATCCAACTCTTTGAAATAGTAAAATTTAAGCAGTCCCAGTCCATATCTTAGATGACAAATATGTGGCCAGTAAATGCTGTAGTTGACTAATCTGGCTCAGCGCAGTCACAAACATTTTTGGAACAAATGATTTCAGAAACACATAGATCCACTTTATGACAACTCTGGACCAGGCCAACATCTCAAAAATTGTCTTAATGAGAGAAGTGTAGGGATGCTTCGTCTTATCAAAGATTATGTTTCTACTTGCAAAATGGCACCCTGCCATCCTCTTATAGTCCAGTTCATCCTTAACTCCCCACCTGGATCTTATGCAATTAAAGTGTGACTAGACCATTACCCAGACATTGTGACACAACAGGTTACATATTGAACATACATCTACAGCACTGAAACTGAGAGCAAAATAATAACAGCAATAATAACATAAACCATCAGATTTTCAATAAATTCTTCCACCAAGTAGGGTGACTTTGATGAAATTTATTTGAATCTCTTGTGGTGTTAATTTGTTGGGCAGTGTTCAGTAACAAAAATTGCTTACTTTCTAGCACAGACTGGTGAGTCAGACATACAGTATGATCTCTGAATTCTATTAACGTCTATACACTAAGCCCGTGAGTCTTGTCTCCTCAACTATCATTAAAAGGGTGGTTCACCTTTAAGTTATTCTAAGTTACCTTTCAATTGGTCTTCATTGTTTATTTTTTATAGTCTTTGAATTATATGCCTTCTTTTTCTGACACTTTCCAGGCTTTCAAAAGGGGGTCATTGACCCCATCTAAAAACAAATGCTCTGTAAAGCTAAAAATGTATTGTTATTGACACTTTGTATTACTCATCTTTCTATTCAAGCATCTTCTATTCATATTCCAGTCTCTTATTCATATAAGTGCATATTTTCTAGGATAATTTGGACTCTAGCAACCAGATTGCTGAAATGGCAAACTGGAAAATTCTTGAATAAAAAGCGAAATACCTCAAAAACCACAAATAATAAAAAATTAAAACCAATGGCTAATTGTCTCAGATTATTACTCCCTACTAAAAGTTAACTCAAAGGTGAACAACCCTTTTAAAGGCTTATAAACATGGGTATAGTTTGTGCTTTTAAGCATTCACATTAAAGTTAAACAGGCCCATCACTGCATCTTGCAAGGGACTGGGGAATACATTTGTGGTGGTGTAGGTGGAGCGGCAGGTCGAGGTAGGAGGGCTTGTTGTAGGTGTAGGAGGGGTTCATGATGGGAGCAATGTTCCCTCCTAGGTGTTCCTTGTGAGCGCACATATATTGTATGAGATTGAGTTCTGGAATTTCAAATTCTCAAATTTTGTAAGGAGTATAACTATTAGGGGTACAGGAGGTGCCCTTGGGGCCCTTCGGGAGCTCGCACCGATGCAAAGGTGCACAGAAACAAAAACTTGAATTCTAATAAAGCTAAATCTGCCCGCTGCAGTCAGATCTTAAGAAGACCAATAAAGCACGCAGACTTCTTCACTGCAAAGGCTACTAAACCAGAGATTGCAGTTTTTGCACAGTCCTAGCAGCAGCTGGTGAGAGGCGATGAACACTGCTGTAAAAAAGGGGTAAGAATCAGATATATGAGGAATGATTCACAAATGTGGTAGATTTGGAGCTAAATTCATCAAACACGAATTAATAAATGTATGTACTGTACACCAATTTTAGTTAGAGTAAAGCGGTTTAACCAGTTTAACTCCATATTTCACTTTATTAAAGACGTTTTTCTTCTTTAAATTACTTTTAGCATGACATAGTGATCTTCTGAGACAATATGCAACTGGTTTTCATATTTGTGCTTTTTTTTGTTATTTAGCTTTTTGTTAAGCAGCTCTACAGTTTGGAATTTAAGCAGCTGTCTGGTTGCTATGGTTTTTCTTACCTTGGCAACCAGGTAATTGTTTAAAGGACTTTAATGTAATGAAAATATTATGTATTGTTGTCCTGTACTGAATGGCTGCCCCTTGGTTATGCAACAGCTTGTTAGCATAATCTATAGTCTTTCTGAAAAAAACACAGGTTTTACCAGTGCAGGGCAACTCTTAAAAACACTATAATTTTTTGAGGTTACTGTTCATTTAAATTATAGCTTAGAATATGAATAGGCGAGAAAGAGAGAGAAACTGAATAGAATGATAAGGAATAAAAAGTAACAATAAAAAAATTTGAAGCTTTCAGAGCAGCGTTTTTTTTGGCTGCCAGGGCCATTGAGCTCAATTTAAAAGGTATTGGTGAAAAGGTATTATTAGGTAAAAATAAATAAATACAGTTAACTGTACCTGATATGGAAATAAAACAAAGATTATGAAGTACAAGGAAATCAGAAGGTTGTGTGGTGTTTATACAAATGGCCTGCAGGTGTCACTGTGCACATGACTTGTACTGTTGCTAACCTTATAACCTATTTCACTGCTCCTCTTTTGCTGAAACACCCACTCATTCATGGTTCTAGCTTATCTCTTTTCCAGGGATACCTTATGGTTTCACTGGCCAAAGTTTGGATTTTACTCTGTTGCACATGTGTACCACACAGAGTGGTAGTAGTGCAAAAAAGAAAAGTAATCAGAGAATAGTAATTACAAGGATGTGCCTAACAAACATAGCCCTTGTGCAAATGTGCTTTATTTCTTCTTCTGCAGTTTTTTTGTGCTTCAGGTTTCTACTAGAAAGGGAATCACTGTGCTTCCAAAATCTGACACAGTATATAAAAATAAAGGCACTATTTTACAATATCATGATTCTTTTTAAAGAACTGGTACACTGAACAGGAAAGGACATGCATAGTAAGATGAGTAATAAAACATAGCAATAACAATGCATTTGTAGCATTGCACAGAATGATTAAGTTACTAAGAGTTAACTTAAAGGTGAGCCACCCCTTTAAGGAGACTTTTGGGGCTAAATAATGGTTAGATATAAACAGCTTTCACACAAACAGGGCAAATGTTAAATTTATCTCTGTAACCAACAAGATCCAATCAGAGGCTTCCTTTCATCATGACTGCTGATTGTTCCTTTTGGGTTACAAGGCTCGGGGGTAAATTTTACTATGTTACATAACTGTTTATTTATTGAGGAGCATGGACTCTTATGTTCAGTTTACCTCAGCATCCAAATATATATACTTCCATAAGGAGCAATAGTCTTAATAATTACTAGGGATGCACCGAATCCACTATTTGGGATTCAGCCGAATCCCCAAATCCTTCAAGACAGATGACCAAATACCGAACCGATTCCTAATTTGCGTATGCAAATTAGAGGCGGAAAAGGAAAAAGTTGGAAAAATTAATATTTTACTTTCTTGTTTTGAGGCTAAAAAGTCTTGTGGTTTCCCTTTCCACACCTAATTTGTTTGCATATGCAAATTAGGATTTGGTTCGGCTACACACAAGGATTCAGCCAAATTTGAATCCTGCTGGAAAAGGCTGAATCCTGGATTCGGTGCATCCTTAATAATTACAACCAGTTTTGTAGTGCAATGTGTTTGCTGTCAGCACAGCTGAGGTTATCCATCTTTTATCTCTTGTCTAAACTAAGCATTTAGGGCTCCTACACACGGGCGTTTTCGACCTGCTCTCCCCTGCGTTGCGTTTGGCTGCGTTCAGCCGCAGGGGAGCGCAGGTCTAGACGCACCTCATTTTTTTCAATGAGGTTGTACCCACGAGACGCGTGTAAGCGCCGAACGCAGATTCAGACACAACATGCTGCATTTTTCCTGCGTTCGGCGCTTACATGCGTTCGTGTGAGTACAGCCCCATTGAAAATAATTGAGTGCGTCTATACCTGCGCTCCCCTGCGTTTGAACGCAGCAAAACGCAACACAGGGGAACGCAGGTAAAAATGCCCGTGTGTAGGAGCCCTTAGGTGTGTTGCTGCACTAGGAACATTTGATTGATTGATTGATGGCACCTTCTTTCTCTCTGCAAATGGTGGAAGCACATTGGTGACACATTCAAATCTGGGAAGTAATCCATCCACTGATTAACTTTTTTCAGTCAGCTGCTGGTAAAAATTTGATTGGTTGGCATGTGTCACTGCATTGGTAAATAAGCCCTAGTCTGTGTCACTCATGCATTGAGCCAATGAGAATGAGAAACATAAAAAAGTCCTCTGGCAGCCCCTGAAGTTGCACCCTAGGTACTGGAAACTATGACTACTTTTACCTAAAAAGAACACTTTCTAAAGATTATACATAACTGCAAATGAAGATTATACATAGGTGCAAATGTGCAGCCTAGTTTAGCATCATGTGTTCCTTTAGGTAATTTTATTTCCCTTTCTTTCTTTGCCGGTATCTCTGCCAAACAAAAAAAAACTGTTGTAATAATATAGCAAATGTCAGTTCTTCTCTGGCTTCTGCTCAAATGGTTCAGGAGTCATAACAAGCAGTGAACAGCCAGTCAGAGTCTCCTTAAAATAGTAATTGCATTTACATATAATTCTTAAACAATTAAATATTAAATATTTCCAGTGCTTTATTCTAAATATAATTGCAATTGAAAGAGGTATTTTCTTATGCCTTTTTGTTCTCTGGTCTCAGTTCAATGTATTAGAAGTCAGTTCATCTTCAGGTTTCTAATCATCTGCTATTGCTACATGTCACAGGAGTCAGAACCAGTAGCCCAGAGATTGTAAACAGACACATACTGCTTTTTATGGCAATTACTTTTACAAAGGGCTTTAAAACCACCGGAAATTTTACCATATTTTGAAAAGTTGCTTAGAGTTACATGCCAAAAAACCCAAAACATTTGGTTGGCCAGAGATCCCCTTTAAGATGAACTGAACCTCAACTGAAAACAGACCTACCACAGGAAGTACAATTGTATATATATTGTGGATAATGTACCCCCTACTGTATTATATTATAAGTCACTGAGGGGTTATATGACCATATGAAAACATGAGGCCGCAGGATGAGTGCTTTTATACAGGTTACATAACTCAGAGGTGACTTCTGATATCTTTATAAATTTCAGTAGGGGGTACATTATGTATTATAATCTACAGTGAAATGTTAGGAGGGTGGTCAGCGTCAATTATGGTTGTTGGTGTCCAATTCGGGCACGACTGTGTCCAATTCAGGTGCGACGGCATCCAATTCAAGCATGCCAGCATCAAATTCGGACATGTGGCATGAAATTCAGACATGCTGCATCAAATTCGACGTGTGGGATCCCTGTTATAAATGGCGCGTTCTGACATCAGAATGCACCATTTATAAGGATATAATTTACAGTCTGTTCCCATAGGGAAATCACCAGACTGTAGATTATATCTTACCTAAGCATCACTGTATCTGTAGTTGTAGCTGCAAAGATATGGAATAAAATGTCCTCTCTCAGCTTCCTTGGCAAGTCCCAGAAAAACAAAATACTGTCTAATGACACACACTGGATAGGATAAATTGTCTGAAATTAGTTCATTCTGTTTCACTAATATCATTCTGGTTCTCTATGGTACAACTTGTAGGTATGAAACACTGAAGTCACTAATATTGATATAAGCTTATAGAATGGTCCCTCCAGTGTTCAAGCGCATAATAACACAAAAATATTAGTACAGGTATGGGACCTATTATCCAGAATGCTCGGGACCTGGGGTTTTCCGGATAATGGATCTTTCTATAATTTGGATCTTCCCACCATGTAAACATTAAATAAACCCAATAGGTTGGTTTTATTTCCAATGAGGATTAATTATTTCTTAGTTGGGATCAAGTACAAGCTACTGTTTTATTATTACAGAGAAAAAGGAAATAATTAAAAAAAATTTTGGATTACTTGATTATAATGCAGTCTATGGGAGATGGCCGTTCCGTAATTCAGAACATTCTGGATAATGGGTTTCCAGATAATGGATCCCATACTTGTATTTTAGAAATAGTAGCACAGGGAATAAATGCATTCCGTTACTTTAAACACACTCCTTCACTGAGATAGCAGAGCGATATACCTTTAGAACAAGAATATGTTTAATGCACCATTCCAGCTGTACAGGATTGCTGTTCAATCCTTATTTCCGTACAAAAATATTTTTCATAATAAAAATGAAACTCTAAGGAACTTTTCATTATTTATATTCATTACACATTTTCAATGGTTTAAAAAGTTATTTGTAAATTTACTATTTACAAATATTACTACTGAAATCAGTGTGTTTCTTCTATTCTCTTCCCTATTGTCTCTGACTCCTGAAACACTGTAGCAAAAGCCAGTTTGAGGAGATCTGACTTTTACTATATTGAGAGTTAGAGAGTTAGACCAAAAGTACAGATAAAGCTATAAAAAATACTGCTTCACTTGGAATTACATTTACAAATATATTTTAAAAGTTCCTTTCATTGTGCATCATTTGTGCATCATTTGTTTCATAGTTGGTTGATCCCCTTCAAGGAAATCTGGCTGTTTTGTTCCAAAGAACTACCATGCATAGAGAGTGTTGCCAAGAACGTTCACACTTATCAGTAATAAAATACAGCAAAAATCATCTAAGCATTTTGTACATTATTTGCCCCTTACCTACTTCCAATAGTTAAGTGCTTGTAATGACTGATAGGTGCTCTATCATTTTACTGCATAAAAGCTCAAGCTGGACTGCTTTCCAAGAAATGTCTTCTATTAAGATTGTGCATTTCTGATGCTCAACCCAGAGAAAGCTGCATTTGCCTCCAATCCAGGGAGAATGGTTGCATGGCCTGACAGCTGCATGTTAAATGCACTAAATATAGATTCAGTAGGCTTCCCTTTAGGAAACTGCTAATAACCATTCAAAAACAAATAAAACAAGTGTTTTAAAAAGCAGAACACTTTTTAAGCTAATTTGGGAATATGTCTCCTGACTTGTAGCAATTGGTACCCCAAAGATTACCGGCATCATACAGTGAATAGTGTATAACCAGCCCCATGATAATAATAGACACACATGGGATTAAAGGAATAGATAAAAACACCCAAACTAATGTAAACATTTAAAATTCCTGATAAATTGTGATCATTAGAACTGAAGCAAAACCTGCAAAACTTACTGTGCAGGAAGCAGATTGTCAGCTCCTTTGACAAGGAGAATGGAGAAGTTCAGAGGAATTGGGTAAATACTGTGTGTTTGCCGAGTCTCTTCCCGGACTGATTCCTTCCTGGCCCTGGTTTAGTCTCCAGGAGCAGCTGTCACTCACACCACAGGCTGGCCACTGGCTATTTATAGATATCTTCGTATGGGGACAGTCACATTTTCCAAGAGGGCTCATGGATGTGGGAAAGAACTGGACATAACCTGGGGGAGGGGGGAGTGAAAAGCAGTCCCACGTAACATGTTTTGGTAGCTACCTTTTGTTTACTGTATTTATATAGCCTTCAGTCATCTAGTATTTGGCAATAGGCTCTAAGCTACTTTTATTACCCAGAGTAACAATTCTTAGTAGCACAGTTTAAAGTGCAGCCCAAAGATTAACTAGCACAATTTTCTTTGTAGGGTTTTAGCATTGCAACATAGCAACTTGTAAATCTTAATCCAAGTTCAACAGAAGTGGGGCACACACAATGCCAAAAATTGGGATCCTGAAAAAACCCCCATCAAATCTGATACTTCCAACTTGTAATCCTGCAGCTTTTGTTAAAAACACAATTTCCAGTACTTTGTCAAGTATAGATCATGATGGGAGTTGAACATTAGATATCAAATTTGTAACCCAATATTTTAACATATTATTTGTACTTTAAAGAGGTGGTTCATCTTCAAGTTAACTTTTAGTATATTGCAGAAGGGCCAATTCTAAGAAACTTTTCAATTGGTCTTCATTGTTTATATTCAGTTTTTTAATGATTTGCAATTTTCTTCTGTTGCTTTGCAGCTTTCAAATGGGGGTCACTGACACCATCTAAAAACAAATGTTCTGTAAGGCTACAAATGTATTGATATTGCCACTTTTTATTACTTATTACAATGCAGGGTTGCTAGGGTAATTTGTACCCTAGAAACAAAATTGCTGACACTGCAAACTTGAGAGCTGCTGAATAAAAAGCTAAATAACTATAAAACCACAAACAATAAAAAAACCAATTGCAAAGTGTCTCAAAATATCACTCTCTACATTATACTAAAAGTTAACTCAAAGGTAAACAACCCCTTTGTTTCTCTGTCCTGCCTTAAAACTCTTTCTGACCTAAAATGCTAAATAATTACCTTCCACTTCCCTGTCTGAAAGATTTTGTTCCGTGTCTTTCAGGCAACTCCCCTGGCAAGCCTATGTACTGGGCAGACCAAGCATGCATCTATGAGTGGAGCTAAAGCTTATTTTCACACTCTGGTTCCACCTCTCACAACAGCTAAACTATCCTGGCAGTGGTAACTCACATAAGTTACATAAACATTCACAGAAATATTCACACAAATTGTATATATGCATTAAATAACAACTATTCCTGCAACCATGGGAGTTTGCTGGCCAATTGTGTTGTTTACCAACACTGGTGTAACACATTAGGTGTAAGTCATTTGCATGTGCAACACACAAAGGGAACCCTGGAGCATGTGCTGATATAAGATAGCACGTTGGGTTTACATGAGGCCTAATATCTGTCTAGTTGAATAATACCACAGTTGACCCATATATGGCTGGCTGCCTTTAGATTACTTGCAGCTCTGGCTCTCAGGGTAGTAACATAACAGATCCAGAACCTACTTGGGTCCTGCCACACATTGCTATGCAAGAATACCAAATTTGTATCTCAAATAATGACAGTACAATAACAGTTATAGGGCAGTATATTTGGGCAGTATCTAGTACATAGATAGTTCTGGATGATTGTTTTCTGGTTACTATTGTGTTGTTACAGTCCTGCCATTTGTCAATCACTGGACAATAAATTGGGGTTTAAAAACAAAGGCTGAAACCACAGGTTACTTTAATGCCCCAAAACTAGGGATGCACCGAATTCAGGATTCGGTTCGGTATGCGGCCAGGATCCGTCCATTTTCAGAAAGAATCGGACGAATCCTTGTGCCTGGCTGAACCGAATCCTTAATATCATGTAACTTTTCGTCAAAAAACAAGGAAGTAAAACATTTTTTAGCCGCGCACTGGCTTTTGCCCTTCCTCTCACTAATTTGCATATGCAAATTAGGGTTTGGATTCAGTTCAGTATTTGGCCGAATCTTTTTGATTGTCCTGTGACTCCCCTAGTAAAACTGTATAAACTTGAGTTATAAAATGTAATCACACACACACACACTACCCCTACTTAGCTGAGGTTTTTGGATGCTAACACAAAAATCAGTTCAGAGCTGCTACTGACATTAAAGTTTATGAATAGAGCAAAAGTTGTTGAAATGCATACTTGTCTTCTGTTGTGTCCATGCAACTATTACATTACTACATATATCATCTATGTCATTAGTAAGCAGTGACACTATGTTCAGTATATTGAAAAGTTCAGAGAGAGGGCAATAGTAAAGTTGTGCATACATAGCCAATGTAAAATGTGCCTTCTGTTTACATGCGGCTCAAATAAGTCACAGGGAAGGATTCAGGCAACTTTATTATGGTGTTGCGCTTGCATTTACATAATAGGATCATCTCCAGGGCTAGATTTAGATAGCGGGTGCCCTTAGGCCCGCTGTCATTTGTCGCCCCTGTCCCCTCCCTTTTATTTGCTCAAATTTTCCTCATCGGGACAGAGCAATGGGAAGTGAAACACAGGACATTTTAATTTCTGAACCAATGTGGGTGTGGTTGGGCAGCATGCCACCCCCTAAAATCCTGCTGCCCTAGGCCCGTGCCTAGGTGGCCACTCCACAACTCCGGGCCTGGTCATCTCATCTTCATATATGGCAAGGCAAATGGCAATAATTGCAAAGAAATTCTAATTTAGCACATTCATCCTTAAAGGGAAACGCCACCAATTGTCTTTTGTATAATAAAAATGTAATTATAGGAAGAATAGGTTATATTAATACTAGAAAACAAACAAATATGGCTTACAATTGCAAATGCATTTAAAATAAGTAGAGGTTGCCAGCAGAGGCACTTCCCTAAGGCACAATATTTTACCAGGATATATTAGGAGGAAGTAGTTGCGTCAAATATCAGACACAAGTCTAAACATATAATGATCAGGAAATAAGAAAAGACCAGTCGCAGACCTCAAATAACAGGCATCAAACATTGGTGAATATGGTCTTATTATTTCAAACATGTTACTGAAAGCACTGAGTTGCAATGTATGGCAGGTACATCAGTTCACTGGATCATCACTGGTGCAACATTATAGTACCTGACATTCTCCTACAATTTTATTATTACTTTTTATTACTTATCTTCCTACATAGACTTTCTTATTCATAGTTCATTCTCTTATTTTAACCGCTGCCTGTTTGCTAGGGTATATTGGACCCTAGCAATGAGTGAGGTAGAAATACAAAGAAGCAACCACTCTGACTCACCGCGCCTTCTCTAGTTAATAGGAGGTAATCCACAGTTGTAGTAATTGGGTGCTGGAAAAAACTTGGCGTCCCATGCCGTGTATTAGTAAGAAGAAAGGAAGAAAACTGAGCTTCCGCACTCCGCTAGTATTAAAATCCAAAAGCTTTATTAGACCATGTTAAAAAAGCAGGAACACTTCACATTCTTGACACGAAACGTAGGATAGAATGGTTCCAGAATGGTTCCAGAATGGCCCCAATGAATGTCCCCTAACTCAGGGGTGTCCAAACTGTGGCCCGAGGGCTGCATGCAGCCCAGGATGGATATGAATGTGGCCCAGCATGAAATGTTTGGTTCCCAAGGAAACGTCATGTAGCAAAGGATAATTATGTCTATTCAAAGGGAACATTTTGCATAACATTTTGCCTGATTTTTTCTTTAGTTTTAAGATAAATGCCAGATTAAAACTATATTTGTCTCAACCTAGATTCCAGGGCTTCAGATATATTTATTTGCCTTCAGTATTGTTTTTCCACATTATGAATGAGGGCAACACACGAGATGATAAGGGCAAATATATTGTACTCTACATAGCCCCACACAGCTGATTAACAGCAGCATAACAATTAAATAATAAGGGCTGAACTCCACGGACACGTCGGATCGTGTGCAAATCGTCCGTGGAGTTCAGCCCTGAATGGTTGGCCCCCACACATTTTCACCTCAACAAATCCAACCCTTGTTGCAAAAAGTTTGCACACCCCCTGCCCTAACTCCTTACTATTTAGATATTTAATGCAATGCACAGCTTCATTTAGCCATTTTTATACAACACTCTCATAGTAACATAGTAAGTTAGGTTCAACCTTTTAACTTTTTTTACATTTTTTACTTTTTTTCCAAGTTCCAGTGGACTGGAAAACTGGTAAAATGTTTAATACTGTACTTACTAGCACACAGAAATCACCAGTTAATGATTAGAACATTTTGACTGTTCTTACCTCTACAGTAGAACAGAAAAACTGGCTTAACCCTTTATCTAAAAAAAATCATTTACTTTTCAATTCTGCTACAGAGTTACTTAGCTACTTAATTTTTACCTTTTTTCCACATAAAACTGGCGTTCATTGTCCCCTCCATTTTATTTGTGCAAATTTTCATCATCAGGACTGCATCAATGGGGATTGGTGCACAGGAAATTAAAAAAATTATTGTATCTCCTGTACATCCCTAGTGTTTTTGAACCAATATGGGCGTGGTTGGGCAGCATGCCGCCCCCTAAAATCCTGCCACCCTAGGCTCCGGTATTGGTGTCCTTTCCACAAATCAGAAAATAATATTTATAAATGTTTTTTCCCTTGATCAATGTTCCCTCTAAACTGTGTAAATTCACACAAATTCGGAGTCTAGCACACACAGCAAATCCTCTTGCTGCTTACTTTCTGATCAATATTTCTGATCTGGAGCCTTCCACTCTCCAATAATATGCTTGTTCACAAGCCAATTCATTAACAGGTGCAGGCTGCAATTCGCTAGTGAAGAGACCGTCGCTAGCATACGTTTACACTCCATTGCCAAGCAACTTTTCTCTCTGGCAAATGGTCGTTACTCTGCAAATTCAGTAAAGAGAGGATTTTACTGAATGTTACCTCTTTTGCCAGAGACTCCAGAGTTGACTTTGCCACCTCAGACCAGGCAAACTGCAAAAATTAAGCTAGATATTCCTCAATCTTATACCAGTTACATTATATCCTGTATGCTGGAAATGCATTTAAGTTGTAATAACGCTGGCAACTTGTCCTTTTTTTAAGCGGTAAAGCCAGATTGCAGGAAAAAGTTCTAACTTTAACTTTTTGGGGTTAACATTTTCCCCAGACATTTGAGGGGCATGGAACATTCATTTTAGGGTGGGCTCATGTGTAGGGCATTAGAGGATCTCTTTTGTCTTTATTCAGGTTCCTTGGATATTTGTAATAAAAAGTGGCCACAGTTGCACCAACATCTCTAATAAAGACATCCATACGACTTTAATGTACCCGCCAGGCCCGGACTGGCAATATGTGGGTTAGGGCAAATGCCAGATGGGCTGCTATAAGGTCCCATAGAAAGTCAGTATTTAGTGTGCTGGTGGGGACTGTTTGGGCCTCTATGTGAGCTGATTGGGCCTCTGTGTACCTGAAATGCCAGGGCCTATTTTGATTCTCAGTCCAGTCCTGGTACCCGCCCTATTCAAATTGACCTAAGCTTAAGATTACTAGCAACTTTTCGCTAGGCATAAACAAATGCTAGGGAATTTTCGCTATGAAATGCTCATACTGAAGAAGTATCACTAGTGAAAAGTTACCAGCTTCACATTTAAAGGAGAAGGAAACAAAAAAAATCAAACCTGCTTCATTATGTTTACCATCAGGCCCCCTCCTGAAACGCCACATTAAAAAGTGTAACATCATTACTGGTTTTGTGCACCAGCGTTCTGAAGTTTTGCCACTGTTAAAAGTTTGGCGCCGCCATTTTCAAATTGTCCTCCCTGTGCTTCCTCATTACTGCGCATGCTCTTTCTAGGTGACCCAGTGAATCTTACAAGCATTGTCTGACTGACTGAGGAGCCACCTGCACATTTTATTAACAAGCTGTAAGTGTAAAAAAATTGTGGCATGCGTCTTTTCTACAGACCTCAGTCAGACAGACCCGAACGCTAGCACCTTATCTTTCTGGCTCCGTTCCTCAGCCCCTGCGCTCGCTCACTGACAAACTGTAAATTAAAACCAGAGCGAGCGCAGGAGCTTCAAAGCTTCCCTTTGTTTCCAAGCAATGGGGAAGCTGGATTGGAGCTTGATTGAATGAAGGCAGGGCAGAGAGGTCAGCAATGACGAACGAGTGCATCACGTGACTGCAGCGTCATCACTTCACAGGGAAGCAACAAGATCCTTGTGCACATGCGCAGGGCACCGATGAGAACTTCTGCGCATGCGTGTGCCCTATTGAGACAGATTTGTGGACTGCAACCATGGTATGCTTTTATATGCATGTTTCAACTTTTTTTTTTAATTATTGCACCGCAAAGATTAATGAAAAAACTAATGAAGGAATGCTTGGTGGTAAAGATATATACTTTTAATGGACAACAGTTAGAGCTTAAGTTAATTTTAGACTTTCCTTCTCCTTTAACTGAATTAACGAAGTGGTAAAGAATTTGCACATGGCGAAGTGGTGTGAAGCGGTCATTGACCACAATTCGCCCTTTATTAAATCTGCCCTATGGTCTGTATGCTTCCAAAACTTGCTTTCAAATCAGAAATTAAAAAATTAGCGCATGCTTTTGGGTCACTGGGAGCAACCTCATAGGTGTATTATTTTAATGGGAATGATAAACTTTGTGGGAAAATTTATACCCGATTTGGCACATAGAACACAAACACACCACAATAGGGACTGATGAGCAGCATATTGCAAGCGAAGTCACTGGTATGGATCACTACAGTCTACAATAGAATTATAAAAACCAACCAAAGGGTTATAAGAACAAAGTATGAGCATGCCAACAGGTACAGCAACTGTAATACACTTTAAACCTGTCTATGGTATTTATTGCGTATTTATTGCGTATTTATTGCGTAAAAAGCTATTCATTTATAGCAATTGTGAGCATTTAATGAGTAGCCCTGGCCAGATACGTGTATGCAGTTCTACAGAAGTCACAGCGCTTTGCCACTAGGTTCTTTAAATAAGGTTATCATAAGGATATCTGGGTGAGGGACTAAAAACCCTACATTATATTAAGCAACTAGTCCTACAGCTGCAATGTATAACCACCTCTTCAGCACAATTGTAAATTGTGTTAAGGTGGTCATAGACAGGGAGATCCACTTGTTTGGTGATGCCCACATTGAGGCGATATAGGCGGGATTGCATACGGGATCGCATACACACAGAGATGTGCCCTCGATCTGACTGGGTTTTTTAACCTGCCCGATCGAGATCTGGCCATCGATCATTGAAGCCGGTCGGATGGCCCCACACAGGGGCCTATAAGCTGCCAACTCTGTCTGTTGGCAGCTTTTATCGACCCGTGTATGGGGGCCTTTAGTCTGTTATATAGAAAAGCAGCTTACTGTTCGGATAAGGGCTAGTCTAGACGAGAAGATTCGGGGAGATTCGTCGCCTCGTGAGTATCTCCCTGAACCGCTTCCCCCTGCCTTCAGATGCTTCAATGAAGAATCACCTCCGCCTAATCACATGCGGCGCTGCGTTTTCCAAAGTCGTTCAAAGTTGCCTCGTTAGGCAATTTTAAGCGACTTAGAAAAATGTGTAAATAGGCGCAGGCGACTTGCAGTTTAGCGGGCGCAATTCACAGGTAAGCAATTCAGGGAGATTAGTCGCACCAAAGAAGCGCCATTAATCACCAGGCTACTAATCTCCCTGAATTTTCCCGTGGTCTAGCCCTAAATTGGGTTTGGCAATTCTAAATTCAGTCATTTGCAATATACAAGCTTGACAAATGCTAGAAGTGGTATATGATGAAGGCAGAGGGGGCTGCAGTTCTTATTCACTCCTGAGATGTAAAGAGTGAATTACAGGCGATTGATGGCATGGGACTTCACGCTGAGACACATTACCTCTTCTTATCCTCCAGTTTCACTTTCACTGTGGCCTCCTACGCTATTGGCCAGTATCGGAGCTTGCATTCCTTCTGTGACACGCTTAGCAAGCCAACGAGGAAGTGCCCGTATGTGACATAAACTCATAGCTTTTACTGAGAGCTTTTAATATGAGCAGCCAGCAGTGGAGAGCCAGTCATTCCTCAGGTGAGTACTTCGACACAATCCTGCGGGTCTTGCTGCACAAACTGAAGTAAGTGGCATGATTGCCTCTGTGTAGTACTTTATTTCTAATCAGTCACTAGTCTACAGTGTAGGAGGTGTGTTGTTGCTGTTGCTGCTGTCGCTGTGACACTCATTTTGCCAAGAAAATGTCAATGCAGTATGGATATAGAATGCTATGACTGGGTTCTTTGGGACAATGAACACCAAGTATACTGAATTGGCTATCATATTTGTTATGGTATAGTTTCATACCTCCCAACTGTCCGTTTTTCAGAGGGACAGTCCCTCTTTTGTCAGCTCAACCTGCAGTCCCTCATTTGTACTGGAAAGTCCCTCTTTTCTCTGCACTGAACAGCCAGAAAAAGAAACAAAGTTTCTAACTGAATTGGCTTTTGACAGAGAGCCCAGAACCACTAACAGGTGCAAATAAGATACTTTTATAACAATTTTGACAGAAGAAAATAAGTAATTGTAACAGTTTAGATTAAGTGAAATATTTTCAAACTTTCATAAACTGCCAAATTTTGTAAAAAGAACATGGTAATTAGGGGGTGTGACCACAAAATGGGTCTGGTAAAAATGTTGCCGTGCTATCAGTGACAATTTTTTTTGTCCCTCTTTTTACTTCCAAAATGTTGTGAGGTATGTAGTTTTTTTATTTCTAAATTACACTGTTTACATTGCAAATAATTCACACTTTTATACTAGTCTATATTATACCATTTAATTACTGAACCAGCAAGTGTATTTATTTTGTTATAATATTGGTGTGTAGGCAGCCAGCTCAGGTCATTTTGCCTTGTCATGTGCTTTCAGAAAGATCCAGCACTTTAGGATGGCACTGCTTTCTGGCAGACTGTTGCTTCTAGTACTAAATGTAACTGAATGTAATGCAGTGGGACCTGGATCAGGAGCATTCCATGGGCTGCTGCTGCGACCCCTCCCCCCTGCTCCGCGCTTCTAACTTTTAGCTTTGGAATGGGTCGAGGAGGGGGCGCATTGCTAGTTCAGTGAGCGCTATTGTGCTTACTGCACTAGAAGAGCCGAATTTCCATTTTAAAAAATGGAAATTCGGCTCTTAAAGTTACCAGAGGTGGCTTTTTGCCGCCCGTGGTAACTGACTGCTCCATGTCGCCTGAGGCAAGATTCTCACCTTGCCTCATGGCCGGAGTAGCCCTGATCTGGATTTTACTATTGCATGCTGTTCTGAGATCTACCAGGCAACTGTTATCGCGTTACCTTGTCATTGTTCTGCTGATGGGCTATGGGGGGGGGGGGAGCTAGGAGGGTCATATCACTTCAACTTGCAGTACAGCAATAAAGAGTCACTAAAGTTTCTGGGAGCACAAGTCACATGACTAGGAGCACCTGGGAAACTAACAATGTGTCTAGCCCCATGTCAGATTTCAAAATTAAATATAAAAAAATCAGTTTGCTCTTTTGAAAAGTGGGGTTCACTGTAGAAGTCTGCTGGAGTAACACACTTAAAGACCCCCCATATTGGCCCATGTGTGTGGGGCCCTCCAACTAGCTTCCCAGATCAATATCTGGCTGAAAGTCGTCCGGATGTCGATTGGCCAGGGTAAATAATCCTTTTGAGTCGCGGCAATATCTGTTCATTGATGCGGTCTCATCACAACCACCAGTATTGCCTCCACCTCAATGTGGGCATATTGGGGAGGGATCCGCTTGTTGGTGCCACCTTAACTGTGTTTTCACATGACAGTATGTATTTAAACACAACTGCATATTAGTTTCAAAGTTATGATTTACTGCAATGACAAGAGATAAAAATAATGTAGCCAGGTTTGGGTTGAAAAGCTTTAATATTTGTGCATTCAGGACAAACAGATTTGGACTTTAAATAAAATATTTGGACTTTATGATGTCAGTTGCTTTTGAACTAGGTGTGATGACTACAATGCAGGCTGCTGATTGAAAGCTTTGGCAGACAGAACTACTGTCTGTGATACAAAGAGCAGGATCATTTTTCATAAGGTGCATAAAAAGCAGACACGCTTGTCACACGTCTGTCCTTGTACAATAATTCCACAGTCAATGGAAATGACTATGGGCAATGAAATGATGTCTGCATGTCTGTTTCCAAAACACAAATGAATGTTTATCCTATGTGGTGAAATTGTTATCAGTATGCCGGCTTGTCAAATTAATTTGTTTGCTTTATAGCTTTATTATCTTGTATAGTTTAACTGTGAAAGCTGGCATGCATACCACAGCAAATAAACAGTTTAGGCTTAGAATAAAATGTTAGAAAGTTCAAAATAAACAGTTTAAAGTTTTTTTTTTTAAAGGGGTGGTTCACCTTCAGGTTAACTTTAAGTATGTTATAGAATAACCAATTCTAAGCAACCTTTCAATTGGTCTTCATTATTTATTTTTTATACTTTATGAATTATTTGTCTTCTTTACCTGACTCTTTCTAGCTTTCAAAAGGGGGTCACTGACACCCTCAAAAATCAAATCCTCTCTAAAGCTGCACATTTATTGCTATTGCTACTTTTTATTATTCATCTTTATTTCCTGACCCTATCCTATTAATATTCCATATTCTCATTCAAATCAATGCTTGGTTGTTCGGGTAAATTGGACCATAGCAACCATATTGCTGACATTGCAAACTGGATGGCTGCTAAATAAAAAGCTAAACACCTCAAAAACTACAAATAATAAAAAATCAAAACCAATTACAAATTGTCTCAGAATACCACTCTCTACATCATACTAAAAGTCAACTCAAAGGTGAACAACCCCTTTAATGCCACAGCACCCCTGTTTGCAACTATGTTTTCTTTGTCTTAAGAAAAGTGTGTTTCAGTAGTTAGCTCTGCTGCCTTGAGCACTGAGCACTTTGGACATGGGTATTTTTCCTCAATGGGTTTGCATAGTCTCCCCATGCTTGAGTAGTTGTCTTTCCACTCTCCAAAAGACAAATAAACAAACAATAAAACAGGTAAATTGGCTTCTCATTAAATTGACCCCAGTGTGTGTTTTTCTGTTAAGTGCTGCTGAAAACACGCCAGCACTATATAAATAAAGGATGATGTTATGAATCAACACATCAGTTTAGGCATATCCTTTATTGGTTAGTTACTTTTTCTTTAAATATTTTAATATGTTCTGGCAAAAGATGTGTTTCGGAATCTCTAATATAGTTTATATAAATGTGTTGAAGAGACGAGAGCTGCCATTCAAGATTCAGCACGACTGTAGGACACTTATTGCATAGAAAATATCAGATAAACTGTATGAAATACAATCATTTTAGTAATTAAATAGAGATTAAGCAAGGACCGTATATTGTATTTTACACATCTATATGTCTGTATGTATATCTTTATTTATATAGTTACTATATAAATAACTTTGTTCTCACTGCTGTGCATTTTTACAATGCAGTAACAGTGTGAACAGTGGGGGCAAAACTATCCTCTGAGCTGTTTCTCTGTGATATACAGTAGAATTCTTGAGTAATTGAAGCTGTGTCTCTATAGACAAGTATGATGTACCTGTTTATTGTGTGAATAACTAAAGTACTTAACTAAGTGGTGGTTAATTTTTAGTATGTTATAGAATCGCTAATCATCGGCAACATTTCAAATGCCCTTCATTTTTTCTTTCTTATAGATTGAATTATTTCTTCTGACCCTTTCCACTTTTAAATGGGGGTCACTGACCCCGGATAAAAAAACAAATGCTCTGTAAGGCAACAAATATATAGTTATTACTACTTCTTATTTCTCATTTTCAATTTTTTCTATTCAGTGTTTATAAAGAAAAGGTAATTATGGAATTAACACTTGGCTTGAGGGGGTTTTACATCCAGCAGGTTGTGGCAACACACACATAGTTGACTTACAGTAATCACATTCCCAAACTATGTAGCTATTACATCCCTCTTTATCTACCCTTTAAATTGGTTTATGGCAGGAGATTGCTTAATTTATAATGCATGGAAGTACTGTTATCATAAAAAGCATATAGTCGAATAACTATAAACAGTTGAATATACAGCTGTCCCCAGCTGTTCATGTCATGCAAAACAGTTTTGAGAGTCTCTGTGAATCCTGAGGCCATTGTAAATCACTTGGAGTGGCCACATCCAGTCCTATTCGGACAAAGTTATTAGTAAGTTATTCATTTAGTACGACAGTGATATTGCGAGACAGGTCACAATTCTAGTGATGGGCGAATCTCCCGAGTTTCGCTTCGACGAAAAATTCGTGAATTTCCAGAGAAATTTGCGAATTGGCGAAAAATTCGCGAAACGAGTCGCGGCACACTTTCGACGCGCGTTATGACGCGTTTTTTTGGGCGAATTTTCGCCGGCGTTTCGCAAATTTATTCGCCAGCGGCGAATCGCGGGAACTCGCCGCGAATTCGCCCATCACTACACAATTCTATTACATGCTAAAAGTAAATGTAAAGGGGAACTGCCCCTTTACAAAGGAACAGAATCCTGAGAAATGATTCTAGTATGAAATCATTTCTGTAAACTAGGAATTATAATTGAAAGACAATTTTCAGCTTGGCAAATGCTTTACAAAAGAATATCACATGATACCATGTTAAATGCTATTAGTTCTCTGTAGTTGCGTTTTTTCCAGGGGTGGCCTTGATGCAATCACAGCAGAGACAAGTGCAACCGTCAGATGGTTAATATTTACACTAACAAACAGGAAGGAAAGGGGGAGGTTTTAAGAATAACTTCTGCATTTTTGTAAAAAGAAGTATGAATGAATAGTTGTTGTAAATGATATATGCCCCACCATAATCCCTATTATGATTAATGTCTTAGGGGAGGAATTCTTATTGTCTGTGTCTTGTCTGGTACCTACAATATATTGTTTATACAGGATCTGGACCAGAGCATGAGCAGGATTGCAAAATCTGCTGGAGACTTGGGCTGACAGGGAGGTACAGGTAGGGGATCCTGTGGCATTCAGATAAGGTATCTTTCTGTATTTTGGATCCCATAGCTGTAATTGAAATCACATTCCTTCATAGGAAATACCTTTACTCATAATTGTTTGTGTTACTGGTTACTGGACAACTCCCAGAAAAATTGTTGAATTTTACAATGTTTCCATAACAGTTATACTGAACAAGCAGTAATGTTTAGTGTAAATCAGCCCTAGCAGAGCATGTGACTGTGATAACAATTAGCTGTTGCAGAAGTGCATGCTTCACCCTTAATCCTCATTAGACTGAATGAGAAAAATTCCATAACGCTGTGCTGTTAGTTAAATATGCCTTATAAAAATTCCAGGACACAGCTATAACAAAATGTATCCGTTTGAATATTAACTGTATTTGTGAGCTGTATTTTAAAGAATAACCCCTGAGAAAAAGTTATGGGAGCCTCCCATAATATTCCTTTTTAACATATAGTACGGCAGACACAAATCATTCATTACAGCCAATCATGTGGGTTATAAAACTCTTTGTTATGTATGAGTTACGTACTGTAGTTACAACAATACTGAGCATATTTGGAATGCCCATATGATGTTTGGTTTCCTAATCAAAGCCAGAATAGACTGGCGTCTAAATTTAAAGTGTAATAACCATGAAGAAATCTACTGTAAATGTAACATACCCAAAGGGCTGGTAATCCTTGTGTAAATGTTTATATGAAAATCATTCTTCTCTTACTATGGGAAATTCCCATATGGGTATAGTCCTATCTTCTGGGCTAGGAATAGATATATGGTTTAAAGGAGGTGTATCCTCATTGAGGCTAGACATACTTTACAGGAGGTGGGAGATTTCTTATTGGCCCAAGGGTGTCAAGTGGTATGCCCTTTTTTTTTTTTTATAAAAGAGAGGGGATAGGTATGGTAGATGGGTGAAGGGTATATGGTGTTGGGAGCCTATGGCAATGATGCATCATCTAGAGTGTTTGAGATGCACACACCCCCTGTCACTTTAATATCCAGGAGATGAAGCAAGCATTTTACACAAATATTACTCAAATGTTCCTTTAAGCTGAATCCCCAATTATTTGCTTCAAACCTTACTGGCCACTAATCCAACAATTTAGGACCCTCACTTCTACATCTACAAAGCAGCTTAGTATAACCTGATAATTCATCAAAAAAGGCATGCAAATCTATAAGGTGAAAATCTGGTATGGAAAATGAATCCAAACTGGCACCTATGTACAATGGATATTGGTTGTTTCATTGACTGGGGTGCCCAAGACGTCGATCACGATCTGCCAGTCAATCACTTTAAAGTTCCTGGTAGACTGGATGTCGAGTAGAAAAAAATTGTCGCTTGTAGAAAAATTAGTTGCAAGTAAAAGTGAAAGTTTCCCATAGACGTCAATGTATTTCAGCAAATTGGGGTATTTATAATGGAATTGGCTCTGTGCCATCCTGCTATGAGTTCTAAAGGTAGATCTCATGATCAGGTAGATCATCAGGTGACACGTCTGGGCACCCCTGATTTATATCCTCCAGTGTGCATACCTCCCAACATTTTGGAAGTAAAAAGAGGGACAAAAAATTTTTTTCTCACCTACAGTAGCTAGCTAAATTTTTGACCATGCCGATTTTGGTGGCCACACCCCTAATTGCCATATTCATTTGGCAGATTGTAAAAGTCTGAAAGTATTTCTCTACATCTAAACTGTTACAATACTGCAAATCAGTTACAGTTAAAATATTTGGACCTCAAAAGAGAAGTTACATAGAAAATATTCAAAAGTAATGGTAAAAATGGCATTCCTAATAATTCTGTTACAAAGTGGAACACTTTTTGATTTCTCATAGTTATTTTTTTGCTTTCTGTATTTTATATCTGCAGCTGGTTCTGATCACCACAAAGTTTAGCAACGTCCTGCTATGTGATGCCATCTTGGTCCAGCTTGGGTCATCAAATGAGCAACTATGTTGAAAGGTGAGAGTCCTTTGTTATTAGTATGATTTATGAAATTAAAGTTCATAGTTATATTTTAAGGAAAGGGCAGAGTACAAGGCTAGGTACAAATACAGTCTGATTCTAGGATGTGCCAGATGAGGCATGGAGAAAAACATTTACTTTACATAACACAAACTATTGAGGCTATCAAAAGATATGATAGAGAGAGAAAATGATAGAGAGAGAAAATCATCCATCTATCTGCACATAAGCCAGAAAGTCAGGTACAGGTATGGGATCCGTTACCAGAAACCTGTCATCCAGAAAGCTCCAAATTACAGAAATGCATCTCCCATAGACTCCATAGCCCAATACTACCAATTTTTTTTAAATGAGTTCCATTTTCTCTGTAATGATATAGTGAATAAAGTACCCCTACCCTATAATAAACTATAAGGGCATTATAAGTCACTGAGGAGTTCCATGACCGTATAAAAGCACAAGCTCTTGAATTTATGCAGATCATGGAACTCTGTGGTTACTTCTAATATCCTCATATTTTACAAATGGTACTTTATTTATTATAATACACAAGTTTTAATGAGTCGTGACAAAAATAACATCACTACCCACAGTTTATAACTGATGACATCACTAGCCACCGTTTATACAGATTTCATTTACAAGATATATTCATGGCTTTTGTGTATTATAAAACAGTACCTTGTACTTGATACAATTTAATAGATAATTAAAGGGGTTGTTCACTTTCCAAACAATTTTTTTTAGTGCAGTTGTTTTCAGATTGTTCCCCAAGAATAAAGACTTTTTTCAATTGCTTTCCATTATTTATTCTTTACTGTTTTTACAAAATGTAAGTTTAAAGTTGAATGTTGGTGTCTCTGGTGTTTGAGTTTGGCAGCTCAGTAATTCAGGTGCAGACTCTAAACTTTTACAGTTTTGCAACATTTAATTGATACATTTCACAGCAGCATCTCTGTATTAGCAACTATTGTATCAATTCTAGAGAGAGATGCTTGTAATTAAACCCAGAGATTCTGCTCAGCAGGGACAAAAAAAAGAAATGTATCCATTAAATGTATCAGTTTAGAACAGTTGGGGGGGCCAGCGACCCCCCCTCCCAGAGCTGCTTTAGAAGGTGAAAAATGACACTTTACACTTCAATATTAGAAAAACGATCACAAATAGAAAATCAAAAGTAATTGGATAAGGTCATATTTCTGGTGATCTATCTGAAAACAACTAGCTGTTTGAAGGTGAACAACCCCTTTAATCCTTTTTGGAAGCAAAACCAGCCTGTTGGGTTTATTTAATGTTTACATGAATTTCTAATAGACTTAAGGTATAAAGAAAGATCCATTATCTTGAAACCCCCAGGTCCCTTGCATTCTGGATAATAGGTCCCATACCTGTACTGCTAAATATTGAAGTTGTACTGAGCCATCTGGTCAGCTCACAAGCGATTGGTCATATATAAGTGCGTCTTATAAAACCATGCATTCTGGATAACTGGTCCCACACCTGTATATGGCATTATTATAATTATTATTTATAGTGAGTCTGCTTAATTCTTTCAATTTTGTTGCCAGTTTAGTGTCATTTCAGACGTGTTGGTGTGTGGCAACTCTTACAAACAGATACACCTTTGAATGCATTTGTTGGTTCCATTAATGAATAATTTGTGCATAGACCAACCTTTATTTTATAAATTTTGATTTATAGCATAACTTCCTAGCATAAGGGGAACTTTTCTTGCTGTTTCTTTGTTTGCAGACATCATTATTACAGAGCACCCAGTGTGTGCCTGTGTTCCCAGGGACTTCCCCCTCACCCTGCGCTGCCGGGCCCAGGGCTCTTCATCTCTCTACTATCAATGGTTTCTGCATTCTGAGGTGATTTGTCTTCTAATATTTATTTAATTCATGCCCAGTGCACATGCTAAATCTGGTATAATGAAGACTTGTACCTTGTAATCTTCAGTGAGTGTCTTTTCACCCATAATGTCTACAAACACAGACCTGCTGGAGGTTACGCTTCTTCAGTGTCGATCTTCAATTGCTGAATATGTGTTAAATTCCATCTATTAAGTTACCAGTGGCAACCAATTAGCAATGAATCCATTACATTCCATTGCAAGTTGGAAAATGAAAGCAAAACTGACTTTTTATGAGTAGTTGCGCCTATGTTAGTTTAAGTGATACTGACACTAAAAATTAATTTTAACATACAGTATGATTGTACATTAAGGGGCAGATTTACTAATGGTCGAATTTCGAATTGAAAAAAATTCTAAGTTCGACCATGGGAATAGTTAGGGAATTAAAATCCTTTAATTTGAATTTGAAGGATTTTACCGCAATTCGTTGAAACTAGGCAGTCGAGTAAAAATTTAAAGGGGATTTTATTCAAAGGGGTTTTATTCAAATAATTCGAATCATTCGATTCGAAAGAATTTACATAATTCCCTAGTCGAAGTCACCTAATTTGCATATTAGAATTCAAATCTTTTTGAAAATTCGATCGAATTTCGAATCATTCATGTGAATACATATGAATTCAGTAAATCTGCCCCTAAATGTTACATATAGGTCATGTTGATCATTTTTTGCTGAGAGGTTTGTTTTTGTATGTAATTGTTAGTTGGATTTCCTAAGCCTGACTCTCTGACACTCTGACTTTGCCAACCTGACTGTCCCATCTCAGCCTGTTAGTTACAGTTTCTAATGATAACAGATACCTGCTGCACAAATATGGCAGCCCCCTCATACAGGAACATGGGGATCAGACAGGTAATGTAAAAGCACCATACAAATACTTTATGGCAAAGTTAGAAGTAGCTTTCAAAGCCAATATTATAATAGATGCAAAAAAAGAGTTTAACTTCAGGTGTCAGTATTTATTTAAGAAGCACCTTAATTAGATTAAATTCTGACCATTTGTTCAAGGTAACATTCTACCATTCTACTACATAGCTTCTCATCTCCTTTAGATCAGGGGTGTCCAAACTTTTGGCTTAGAGGGCCACATTGGAAGAAGAAAAATTGTCTGGGGGCCACACATGAAATACACAAACACTTTTGATATGTAAAAGTAAAGGAAATACACAAAAAAAAACGACAATACCAGTTGGATAACCAGATGGAGCTATACACTGAAATAAGGGACACCTGGATATTAAATAGACTTATTATTATATAATTATTACTAAGTGGGCAATGGGCAGAGTTCCCCTCTTCCTATATCCTTTGCAACATGATGTTTTCTAGGGAACTGAGCGTTTCAAGCTGGGCCACATTCATATCCATCCTGGGCCACATTTGGTCCTCGGGCCGCAGTTTGGGCACCCCTGCTTTAGATGGTCGGTAGACTATTCAGTATAGTCACATGTCCGTCTCTTGGAACTGCCTTCACAATTAGGCCATAACATGTCCTATTTTTTACTTGTTGTACAAAATCATTAAAAAAAAGAATAAACCAGATTATATTATAGTACTTCAACAGAATAACTCATTTTAGCTTGCTGCACATTGCCATTTAAGATTTGTCTTTCTCCAGAATTTTTGCAAAGAAATTCCTGGGGCTAACCAGCCAGATCTGCACATTGTGGCACAACAAACACAGTTGTACATCTGTCGAGTAAATGATCATCATCACCACATTGCATTCAGTCACTGGGTAAAAGTCAAAGTCCTGAAAGACATTAATAAAGGTAGGACCTCCATTCTCTGCTTTGCACATTTCACATATTTATCAATGAGTAAAGATAATGTTCTCCAGGAAATAGAAAGCTTCCGATATCACGTACTAGCTTCCCCATTTGAGAGAATGTGACACAATGAACTAGCACTGTGAGAAACTTTGATGTAGGCAAGCCCTTATAGTTTATCAGTGTGGAACTTAGCAGTGCATTATTATTATTTTTTAATTATAATTATTTATATAGCTTCATCATTTCACCCAGCACTTTACAGAGTAAAAGTGTACACATACAAGACCAAACATTTAATACATATGGTCAAACTTTCTCCAAAAATGATTCACAGTTACAGCTGGATATTGTTAGGAGACAACATGGAATGGAAGGCATATTGCTTCATGTAATATTCATATGTGTCTAAAATTAAAGTCTCTGGTTATTTTTTTCTTTTGTTTTCTGACTTAGTACCGCATGGATGGGAGGGTGACCCTGTCTTCATAATGAACCCAACTCCTGTTCACTTGACTTCCCAACAACCAGTGCAATTCAAGTGTTGTGCCATAGGGATCCCAGCCCCAAAGTACCAGTGGTATCATAATGGACAATGTTTGCCTCATAGAAGAGGGCGGAAGATGCAGGTGAGGAGAGCAACTATTGTATTGATTCAGTTGAAATGGGTCAGTGGAAAGGCATAACTTAATCCACTGTTATAGAACTCCTAATTTGCTCAACTTTCAAGCCATTTGCTAGTTCCAAATCTGCACTTTACATAAAACTGCTGAATGCTCCATATACCAAGAATAGGAACACGCTCAATACATATGATTTACAATAGGCACTTACACAGAAAATCACTGCACTTTGCAAGCAGGCTCATTCACATATATTACCCCTGCTGTGTCTGCCCTCTGTAAGATGGTAGCTTATAGCAAAGACAGGAGTCTATATGGCATGATTATTATATGGAAACAATGCTGTTCACCAGGTGTTTTTTTCTTCTTGAATAAAAAGTGTGCAACGTGAATCTTTAATATTGGTATCTATAACAATGCACAAGAAACTGTGACACTCTAGATTCAGTGGGTGGGGAAATATTCGGGAATGCGCAAATCGTCCATGGTGATGACATGCACACTGAAGTGCTCACAGTGGAGCAGTGAAAGATATGAGCTGTATATATAATAGAAGTAATTCTGAAATAACTGGACTTGCTGAGTAATCATTGAAGACGTTTCACTACTCATCCGAGCAGCTTCTTCTTGTCACGGTCGGCACACAATACCAGAACAAATGCCAAGCACCCTGGTCTTGGCTCATGTTTGACCAGTAGTGTGACCGCCTTTGGCTTCGAGAGGAGCCCTCAGCTACTCAGATGCCACCCGGACTTAAACGAGAGGTGCAAGGCGAAAGTTCTGGCCAGCAATGTGGCAAGACTGTTAGCAGAGTCTTTAGGCAGAAGGTCGTGTTACAAGGCGTTTAGGCAGAATCAAAGTCAAATCAGGCTGGATCGGGGCAGGCGGAATACAAACAAAGTCAGGCAGGCACTGTCAAAACCAGGAAGTCAATCAGAGGTTTAAACAGAATCTGAGGCAGTAATCAGGCAGAGGACAGGATATATAGAGAGTAGAATCGTCAAAAGCCAGGCAGGGTCACAACAAGGAATCAGGAACAATAAACAGGATCAGGAACAGACAAGAATCAAGCTCAGAAGCACCAGGTACAAAAACCTATCACGGGCAATGTAAAAACTGCAAAGTGCCCTTTTAATATATGAATTTTGGCGGCATTGCGTGCTGACGTCATACCATCAGCGTGCATGCACTTTTAAGAGGCAGAAGTGCATGGTGTGTGTGCACTAGGAAGCGGGGCTGCCAGAAGAAAAGGAGCAGCATGGCAGGTGTCCCTGCTGCACCACTGGACCACCGGGGCGAGATTTTATTACACTTCAGTTCAACTGACTGGTGTGGGAAGTCCTCGTCATATAAACTCTTCCACTAATCCAATCACAACGGCCCATTGTAAATCTTCAGAGGGGTGACATGTTCAATGATTATGTCTTGAATTATTACTCAGCAAGTCCAATTGTTTCAGAATGAGAGATGAGCTGTATTTTTTTTCTATAAACCTAGTGATTAAATTTTGCAAGGGGTGACTTCTTATATTCTGATTCTTGATAGGTTTCTTTAATGGTTGCAGTGCTGTGTAAATTCCTGGCACCATATAAATAAATGATGATGATGGAATGTGTCATAGGAAAATATTAATCTTCTGATGTAACAAATAGGCATGTTTTTAAGTTTGAAGCATGCTAAAGGTATCATTGCTGGTGTTCTCATGTTATGGTCGTTGTTAGCACTTTGGTTCAAATTTTGTTGCCTCGTTTTGACGAAGGAAACTTGGCGAACACCAGGCCTAAATATTTCATAAGCAGAGACTACTAACCTGGTTTGTTTCTATTCATTGCATTTTCACAGTGTATTGTATGACAATGAGGAGAACTTGATTTCTAAATTATGAATTATCTTATTTCCATCACTGAAAATGTCAACTGGTTGTTGGGGGTCTTTTTAGGGTTAAATTGTTATTAGTCAGACATCTAAAATGCTGCCTGGTTCATAAGGAAATCAATGTCTGAACAGTAAAAATTCTAAGCCTAAGTGACGCAGAACAAAACAAGAATATATTTTTTTAAAACTGGACTAAAAGCAAATATTCTTAGAATACTGCTGTCTGCTGCATACTTTTTTAAGGCAACCTTTTATTACCTTTTATTTGTATGAAAAAATAAAATAGGTTGGGGTTAACATAAAGAGCGAAATGCAACATTATGTTACTGAGATTATTATATTGCTCCAACACCAAATGATGGAGCAGCATACAAAATAAGGAAACGTGTTACTTTCATTCAGATAAAAGCAGTAAAGCCCAAGGACTGTGGAAGTTACCTGTGCTGTGCCATGAATGCCAAAGGGGAGCGCTGGAGTGAACCTGTTGAACTCACACATGGTAAGTAGAGAGGATAGCAGGCTTTGAGGGGGAAAATTAATCCATATGTACCACCAGTACAGACAAGTAATTGCAGTATATAGGGTCTAAAATATCACATTAAATGTATTTTTTTTTTTATTTGTAGTTTTTTGTGTTATTCTGTATGACATAGCACTCATCAAGTGTTAATAGCCTATACATTTCTAGTTAAGCCTGCTTGTGCTGCCCTAGTATGTGTGTACTTTTGTGGCAAAACAATAAGTGGCGTAACTACCAGGGGTGCAGAGAGTGCCATTGAACCAGGGCCCCCACCCCCTTGGGGCCCATCGTAGCCGAGAAAATAGTTATGGAAGGCAGTTATCTAGGGGGAGATTTTACAGCACACATGCCATCAACACTCCAGAATGCGATTTATAGAGGTAAGGGCCTGACAGGTGGGCCCAGGTGCCCATCCTGTACCAGAGAGTAGTTACGCCACTGAAAACAATCTTACCGTGTAATAGATCCCATGACTATATCTGTTATATCTATTCTACATATATTGTGCACAGTGCTGGGCTAGTTTATTGGTATTGCTTTCTGAACTAGGCTAGTTTCCATGTGTCACATACATATAGAAGGTAAGAGAAAACAACAGCAAATACATTGTGCAATTGTGATGTACAAAGGTTCTGATGCTAGGTGGGTACGCATAGTCCCAAAATAGTGTGACATACATCAAAATAATGAGCATATCGTCTGCTAAATTAATCTTCCATCCACATGGATGAGTAAAGTCCAGTGAATTAAAAATATGAAGAAGGAAATAGATTCCAGTGCATGACAATCTTGTGCTCTACATCAACAATACATTTTCACACACAGTAATTTACCCGGTACATATTTACCCCCATATTTCAGTTTTATTTTTTTTTTCCAATATGAATTTACACTCCATAAAATATTGGTTTTCCATTGTGGAGTCTTGTTTTGGTGTAACTGTGCAAATGTGCTGTGTGTATAAATACATGTAAATTGGAAAAGTGCTTAATAGACTGCGCTGACCAATTTTACATATCTTTCAGTGATAGAAAGGAAAATCTATGTGTTCCTTAAGTATGATTTTATGCATTTTCACTAAGGGCTGTAAGTAGAATTCCATATTCTCTCAAAGTATGCTAGTCAAACTATCATACCCAAGAATACTGGATGGATGGCTGTGAAGAGGTTCAAGTGTCTTGTGTATGGTTGATGGTAGACCAGGGAATATACTTGTTTTTGTTTAAGCTATCAGGGTCATGGCACAGTAAGCAATAAGGTTCCATGGTTGGACACATCAGATAAGATGCATTGTACTTCTTTTTCATAAGTTTCCATGTCCATGTGCATAATTATAGCCATGCTTTTATCTGATGTTGTTATTATATCTTTCAGGTCTACCTGGCTTTCCAAAGCTTGTCTTTAGGAGAAAGTCTAGATCTATTTTAAGTCACATTTGAAACTCTAACACATTAAGATGTTTGGCGCATGGGGAGATTTGTCGCCCATGTTTAAATTTGTGCTAAATGGGTTTTTTTTTTTTAAATGTTTTCTCAGTAATAAAGTAAATCACAGATGGGATAACATACACAGTGCATTGTTTTCCAAAGTCTCCCAAAGTCCTATATGGCACATTATAGGAAAACATAACAAATGTTTTTAAGAAACATCTTTTACACTTGTTCCGATGTTATGGATTTGTTGGGTTCTTCCTGTTGATTAAGATGACCTGCAATATCTGGGGAATGTTTAATTCAAAAGCATTGCAAGTAAAATGACTAATGTTGGTCTACCTCCTCTGCCTCCAAGAAACCCTGTAAGTAGAAATAGCTATATTGGGTCCCAGCTTTTCTGTAGCTCTCACTGCCACCACATCTCTAAAAACATTTCCTATTACCACATAAAAAAACATCTTCATGTTCCAGTGCCCATTGTCATAGAGTTAAGTCAAGCCCATAATGTTGCTGGATTTGTACAGTGATTATTTTAAATACAGAGTTTCAATAATAGAAAAAAAAAGTTACACATTTCTATGATATTTAAGAATTTTTTCTCTCTTTTTCTTTATCTCATCAGGGCACTGCCCTGCAAGAAAAGACATTTATTTTGGTAAGTTATCCATCCCTAAAATATAAGTATGATAGTTTCTGATTTCATTTGTATAACTGCTGCTTTATGAAAATGAGATGTGATGAATCATGAAGTGTCATATATGAACCAGTGCACCTTTAGCTTACTATGCATTTTTTTCTATTTGCAGCGGCAGAGAAAGTGGCTTTAATAATTGGCAACAATTGTTACTTGAACCATCCCAACCTCCTGGCCCCAGTGGTAGACGTGTGTGAGCTCTCCGTTCTTCTTAAGAAGCTGGAGTTCTTTGTAATATCACTGGTGGACTTGACCCATAGTGAAATGCTGACAGCAGTTAACAAGTTCCTTCAGTTTCTTGACAAAGGGGTGTACGGTGAGTATTCAGAAATGAGTCCTATAAAGCTGATTTCCCTTTATGACAATATTATAATGCCCGTACAACATTGCTGGGTTTAATTCTTCTTAAGCCGGTTAATACAAGTTATGTGACAACCTACAGTAAGATAAAGTCAAACACTTCTTCCATGCTTTCTGTGATGCAGACAGAACAGCTTGGATTTTGCTGTCATTAACCACACAATGTAAATATATATAGTGACGTAACTACCAGGGGAGCAAGGGGTGCAATTGCACCAGGGCCCGCTCCCTCTCGGGGCCCACTGGAGAGTCTAGGAGAACTCCAACTCATATGGGGAGAGCATTTGATTCCAACCACAGTTTACATGTCCTCTCTGAGTCTGTGTCAGTTTACTCTGGGAACTCCAGTTTCTTCTCACACTCCAAAAAACATACATGGTTAACTGGCTCCTGATAAAATTAGAGTTAATGTGTTTGTTGTGTGATAAGAACATTAAGCTTTGCTGGGATAGGAACTGATGCCATTGCCAAACAATCTCTTTGAAGTGCTGAGGTGGAATATGTGGCAACTATATTTTGGAAATATGATAATATTAATGATTCATTATCATTCAGCCAAATTGAATGACCTTGCATGTATGTCAGCAGTAAAACCTCAGGAAATCCCCTGCCACTCCTATAGCTGTACCTTGTTAGGAGAGGGAATGCTGAAGAACCACTTAGACTAAATCTGGGTTTGCTGAACTGAAACTCTGACCTCAAGCAAGTGCAAGAAATATTTGTAAGAAATATAATTAATATAGTTGTGTAAAATTTTTTTTATTTTTAGCAATAAAATTTAAATATATTGAAAAAAGGTATTTTTTGCCACTTCATATCTCTTAAAAAGCTCCAATAACATGCTTAGGTTTTTTTTTTAATGTGGTTACATGGAATGTGTACACACGTGATTAGCCAGAATCAGCAGTGCATAACGAAGAAAATGCTTGTCTGAACTGCAACTGTTAGGGACCTAGGTTTTGAAAGAACGGCTGATCCTACACAAGCAGATTGATGACAAAATGTAAAAAGAAAACAACACATTTAGTTATTTTTCCTATAAAATTCTGTGTTATCCAGATATTCCCTTTATTAACAAAATATACTAGGTATGGTTTTTGAAACACCTAAAGGGCACTCTTCTACTAAAGTCCATGAATAAAGACATTTGTCCTTGCCAAAATAAAAATTCTCAATCTACCATTTCCCACACAGGGTTATTTTACTATGCTGGCCATGGCTATGAACGTTCCGGGAGAAATTACATGGTTCCTGTTGATGCCCCACAGCCCTACTGGCCTGAGAACTGCATCAGTGTACAGAATATTTTGCAGAAGATGCAGGAAAGAAGAACAGCTTTGAATGTTGTACTCTTAGATACGTGCAGGAAATGGTATGTGAATGCACCAAATTTTTATGCCTGCATCGGGATGTGACAGCATAACTGTTTATTTATGAGATCTCTGAGTTTGAGTATACAAGTATATGATCAACAGAGCAGGGTGCAAAATGTAGAAAACATGGTAGCTTGCACACATTTTCTTTTGCACTCTGCCACCCTGTCAGTAAAGGAGTCCTAAATTCTTATTAGCAACTGAAGAGAATACACTACAAATAAAACATAATGGTGGAAGGTGAATTTTGACGTAAAGAGAAAGAAGGAGAGGGAAAAATGCAAAGGTTGATAGAATGCACTTGTTTGGAAAGGTTGCACAGAATGTTCATTCATTCATTCAGTATATCTCAGATGTCATATGATTACAAATATTTGCTTCTTTAATGAAGTGCCAGAAGATACTGTTCAAAGACTGGATATAAAGGGGACTTCAATTTTGATCGAAGTTATTTGACCATATACAGGGGTCCCCATGTTACCAACAACTGACTTACATACAACTCACAGAGACTATTACAGTAATGGTTTCCTTGGCCTTTATTAGCATTTAGCTTTAGAAAAAACACCCGCCCCAACCCCCTCTGGCATGTGTTTTTTACTATGGAGCACAGAAAGGTAAAAATAAATACAGGTACTATGCTGAAACATCTGTCTAAAGCTCCCCATAGATGCAACGATCTTTCCCTGCCGAACGACTGATCTTAGGGAAGTCCGACCAATCTGTCAAATTATTGTGCGGTTAGTGGGATACAAACGATCGTTCATCTTACGATTTTTCGTCCAACATCAGTCTTAAGCTTGATCGTCCAGGTTAGAGAATCTTTATCGGTCCCCTTGCAATCTACCTACAGTATGTTTGCTGGGCCAAGCAAGCTGTGACCCTTCAGTTTTGCTGGCAGTATCGCCTGAAATGGTCTTTTTAGTTGATGGACACATCGGGCATTTAAACTATCATTTTGAGACAATCGTGGTCTCACGATAACCATTGGATCTTTCAAAAATCTTTACGTCTATGGCCAGCTTAAGTTGCATTTAATAAGTAAATGTATCTGTTCCAACTTACATACAAATTCAACTTAACAAACCTACAGACCCTATATCATATGTAACCTCTATTGTGCATAATATATTTTAGAGATCGTGTGCAGTGCCAGGCCCTATTTGTAGAGAGTAGCTCTGTAATATGGCCTATTTGAGGTCTAATTTAATAAGCTTAGCAAAATATTAGGCTTTAAAGTGCCTACATATTCTTGCACCGAGCATCAATGTCTGTTAATATAAACAAGACACAGAGGCTTACATTTAAAGTATATGTATGTAACCCCCCAATATATTATTTAAAAGGTATGAATTGCCTGTTTTTCTTGGAGACACAGTGCATTTTAGATTTGCATGAATTGTGATATGTACATTTTGTTCATCCATGTTTGAGTCAGTATCTCTATTTCTCTCCAGGTGTAATGCTGACTGTGCCTTATCAAAGGTGAATCCCCTCAAACCATTTGGAAACACTGTCTACGGCTATGCCACGTAAGTTGTAGTGTGTACATGTTGTGTGGCAGAAATTGGAAATGGCAGCAAAATGAATGCAGATGTACCCTTATCAATGTATTATGGAGATTTAGACCTTAGCCTAGCAACATGGAGTTGTAAATGATCAAATGAAAATAAACATGGTGCTTGTCAGTAATGAGATGGCTGATTACATTTGTGCCAGCTTAAATTTGATAACAGTAGAGGGCATTTTAAAGTTAACAGCAAAAAAATATAAAGGATTAGTAGTCTGTCACTTTTCAAACTGGCAAATTATATTTACATTTGTTGTATGGGAGGGAGAAGCAAGATATGAAATTCCTTTTAAAGGAGATTTAGGCCCAGTTGCTATCTCTGTAGCTATGTGATTGTACCCCCGTTTTAACTGACTGTATGTCATCCAATGTTAGGTGTGAGAATGCAGAGGCCTATGAGGTACAGGATGGAAATTCCAGCTCTGGAATATTCATGACATATCTAAAGAAACATATTCTAAAAGATAAAAAGGTTACCCACGTGCTGGAAGATGTCCTAGAAGGTAAGGTTAATGGCTAAGTTACATAAACATCAAGAGAAATATAACTTTTTTTCCATCCAGATTTGATATAGAGGACATTCAGATAACTGAAATGACAACCATCTTGGTCAGGGGCAGGATAAAAATACAATGATCCATTCCCTCAAAAATTCTTAAAGGAAAACTATACCCCCCTAAAATGAATATGTGAGCAACAGATAGTGTATATTAAATTGTGGCATGTTAAAGAATCTTACCAAACTGGAATATATATTTAAGTAAATATTGCCCTTTTACATCTCTTGCCTTGAACCACCATTTTGTTATGGTTTATGTGCTGCCTCAGAGATCACCTGACCAGAAATACTGCAGCTCTAACTGTAACAGGAAGTAGTGCGGAAGCAGAAGACAGAACTATGTCTATTAATTGGCTCATGTGACCTAACATGTATAATTTGTTTGGTTTGTGCACTGTGAATCATATGATCACAGTGGGCGGTCCTTATTGTTTATTTATGATTACCCAATGGCACATAATACGAAGGAAGTATATTATTATGAAAATGGTTTCTTTACATGAAGCAGGGTTTTACATATGAGTTGTTTGATGCAATATCTTTTTATAGAGACCTACATTGTTTGAGGGTTATAGTTTTCCTTTAAAGGAGAGCTAAAGGGGGTTATTTATTTTTTTCTCATATTTTCAATAAAAACAACTCTACCAAACACCCATCCACGATTTTACCTTATTTAGCAATAAAATAGCTAAAAAATTTGGACTTGGAAAAAGTTATCGCCAGAAATCCAAAAATTGTTTGGATTATCAAAACCCAGTGCAAACCACGATATCTTCAAATTGGAAAAGGGACATTTGCCAATGACTTCTACAGGACCTCGACAGGTTTGAGATGGAGCATTTTCAGATTCTGACTTTTAACAGCTTCGGGTGTAATAAATCCCAAAACATGTGAGGTTTTTTTTTCTCGAAAAATTTGAGTTTTCACCTTTAAAAGCCCAATCAGAAAAATTAGAGCGTTAATAAATAACCTCCTAAATGAATATAGAGAAATGCTTTATAATATGTTATACTTAACTTACAATGTGCTGATGGACTGAAATTACTACATCTGATGCACCCAGCACTGCAACAAAGGAAGAATCTTGTGCAGCACTACCAGCCTAAATGTTTCTTATTTTGGTTCTGTACATTACCACAATTCATTTTAAATGAAACAACTCAGATTCAGTTAAACTGCAGACTTTGAGCTTTAATTCAGTGGGTTGAACAAAAAGATTGCATAAAAATGTGAGGAACTAAAGCTTTTTTTAAGGGCCCTTACACACGGGCGTTTTTACCTGCGCTCCCCTGCGTTCCGTTTTGCTGCGTTCACCCGCAGGGGAGCACAGGTATAGACGCACTCAATTATTTTCAATGGGGCTGTACTCACGCGAACGCATGTAGGTGCCAAAAGCAGGAAAAATGCCGCATGTTGCGTCTGAATCTGCGTTCGGCGCTTACACGCGTCTCGTGGGTACAACCTCATTGAACAGAATGAGGTGCGTCTAGACTGCTAAATGCAGTCAAATTGATTGGGAGGCTTTTCATAATAAAGATGGACAATGACCCAAAACACACAGTCAAAGCAACCCAGGAGTTTATTAAAGCAAAGGAGTGGAATATTCGTGAAAGGCTGAGTCAGTCACCTGATCTGAACCCAATTGAGCATGCATTTCACTTGTTAAAGACTAAACTTCAGACAGAAAGGCCCACAAACAAATAGCAACTGAAAGCCTCTGCAGTAAAGGCCTGGTAGAGCATTAAAAATCCATTGTGCGGCACTCAATTTCTCCTCCCTGCTCATCTCCTATAAGGAAGGCAGAAAGGAGAAATCAAACACCACAGCATGGACCACCTAATCGCATTGTCTGAAGAGTAGCGCAAGGGGAGTTTTGGTAAGTTATTTGTTAATAAAGACTTTGGGATTTTAGAGTTTAATATGTCTTGGTGTTTTCTAATACTAACAAATAAAAAAAAAATATTTTGTTGTTACTGGTCCTTTAAAATTGAGAAAAAAATTGTCTCTGTCCAAATATTTATGGACTTAACTGTACATTTGAATTCATAGTCAGTTGCTTCCTGAACCATTAAGTGTCTACTTTCCCCCCAGATATTGGAAGAGACCCTTTGATAACAGGAAAGCAAGTAATGGAAATCAAACACACACTAACAGAGTCTCGAGCTTTGACTGACAGGATCTTCAGCCTACAAAGTGAACACTTAAACAGAAAAACATGGGACAAGGAGAACGGTAAGGCATGGGCAGATAGCATAATACTGTGCATATTTATTGTATTATTCTGGTCTATGGGGTTAATTCAATCAAACACTAACATATTACCTGTGTGCGAAATACAATAATTCATAATCCCACATAATATTATATTATACCAATTATGGGTCACTGCCCGTTACCGATACAATGCCATGGAAATTAAGGGGCAAGTCAACCCCAAAATAAAAATGTGCCTATTAAGCAACTTTCCAATATATAAAGTGCTTTTAAAGTTATTTATTAAAACAATTGGTATTAAAAGCAGCATTGGCTTAACTTCTGTTATTACTGTTGCAAAAGTCTTGGTTTCCCAGCAAAGACAGGTCTGTTAATCAGCTGCCTTGTCTTACATTGTATTGACAGTCTTAGACATCAGGGCAGCAGATAGAAAGTTACAGACAAATACTGTTTTCAATAGCAATACATATACAGGTATGGGGCCTGTTATCCAGAATGCCCGGGACCTGGGGTTCTCCAGATAACGGTTCTTTCCGTAATTTGGCTCTTCATTTCTTTTTCAAAATGCGTCAGTTAATAGTGCTACTCCAGCAGAATTATGCATTGAAATCCATTTCTCAAAAGAGCAAACAGTTTTTTTCATATTTCATTTTGAAATCTGACATGGGGCTAGACATGTCAATTTACCAGCTGCCCAAGTCATGTGACTTGGTGCTCTGATAAACTTCAATCAATCTTTACTGCTGTACTGCAAGTTGGAGTGATATCACATCACCCCCCCCCAGCAGCCTAACAACAGAACAAAGTAACCAGATACAAAAGTAACCAGATAACAGCTCCCTAACACAAGATAACAGCTGCCTGGTAGATCTAAGAACATCACTCAATAATAAAAACCCATGTCCCACTGTGTTCCACTCAGTGACATTGGAAGGGAAAATAACAGCCTGCCAGAAAGCAGTTCCCTCCTAAAGTGCTGGCACAAGTCACATGACCAGGGGCAGCTGGGAAATTGACAAAATGTCTAGCCCCATGTCAGATTTCAAAACTGAATATAAAAAGTCTGTTTGCTCTTTTGAGAAATGGATTTCAGTGCAGAAGTCTACTGGAGCAGCACTATTAACTGATGCGTTTTGAAAAAAACATGTTTTCCCATGACAGTATCCCTTTAAGTCTACTAGAAAATCATGTAAACAGTAAATAAACCCAATAGGCTGTTTTTTTCCAATGAGGATTAATTATATCTTCTCAAGTACAAGCTACTACTTTATTATTACAAACAAAAAGGAAATCATTTTTAAAGATTTGGATTATTTGATTATAATGGTCTTAATAGGAGACAGCCTTTCTGTAATTCAGAACTTTCTGTATAATGGGTTTCCAGATAACAGATCCCATACCTGTACAAGTAACTTAAAACCATAGAAACATTGTAATGAAGTTATATTGCAAATTTTCTTAGAATAATATTGTCATGCCCTTTAAGGCAGAACTGTAACAACAGCTTTGGTACTCTTTTCCATCTTTGAAATTAGTCAACCCAGTTCTGACATAGGAGGGGTTGTTTACTAATTCCTGGGCAGAGTGAAAATAGTGTGTTTTTTTTTTTTCTTGTTTTTTTTTGCATGTCCCCTCAGCCCTTCAGGTACGAGAATTGTTGTAGGTCTCTGCATTCCATTTCAGAACTTCAAAATCTGTGTATCCCATCATCCATAATATCAGTGGAAAACTGAACTATGTACTTTATCCTTTTTTCTATAATATTGCTAGGGATTTACCTGTGGCTGTTTATACAAGTACAATATGCAGTGCTGGAGAACAAGCAGGGCTTTACTGCTGGTCTCTTTTAGCAGCTTTTCTGTTTTAGCAGTTTTTAAATTCAATTTGAAGTTAACCACAATAGCTCAGATCTTTGTCATACAAAGATTATACATAAGGAAACTGTGATTGTGACGCAGTCATGTCAAGCATTGCCAGAATAAGTCTCTGGCTCCTGCACAACAGTACAACAAAATACAAATAAGTACAGCATAAAGAAAAAAGAGATAACATAGAAACAGCTTTTTTATTTGTATGGTTGCAATAAGAGGAGTGTGTCAGTAAATAAATGATTATTTGCAAGTTTTGGTCAGTATCTCTAAACGTATGCTATCTTGACTTTCAGAGCTGCCGAAACAGATATTGTTGTTCCCATGTGGAGTTGAGGTAGAACTGAGCTTCCAGTCTGTATTCTCCAACCTCATCCACGTTTTTGCCAGGTTGATCCAAACTCCATCAAATATGACTGACATAAAAACCATTCTTTATAGATCCTCTGTAAGTAAACACTCTTTTTCACTACTTGTCGAAGGCAGAGTGCAAGAGACTCTAAAATTGTTATAGCTAAAACAACTGTGACCAATTGACCAACTGGAAATTTCCAGTGGCATTGCTTCAGTCCCAAAACTGCCATCAAATTATTTGTGCAGGTTTGTAAATCACAAATAGTTGCCCTTATGACAAAATGACACAGATGATTACAAGGGTACAAGTATTGAGACCCTCTGAACTTTATGCCTTGTGTAACATCAACAGCTCTTTTGCATCTCAACATACTTCCCTCTTGCACCTCGTGTAATAGTGAGCATAGCATGTGATGTAATTAACCATGTTTTTCAAACACAAAAGTGTGTTTCCAACCTTTATAAGCTAATGTTCTTGTGCCAACTTCATTTTTGGGGTCAGTCTATGGTTTTAAATGTAACATGTTATAGTGATTTATTTTACCTTTAAACTGTTTGTAAAGTGTAATTCTAAAAGATTTCTTTTTTTGTTATTGCTTGGTTGGCCTGTAAATGGAATGTCTCTTGAACCTAGTGTCTCATTTAAAATAACCTGAACTAAGGGTGCTTGGGTATTTTAACAAGGATAGGTTTGCAACTAGGGTTCCTGTCATGCCTGGACAGCATTGCTCTGGCATCACAAGAGTTAAAATGGCTAAACAGTGGGTTGCAGTCCCACTGAGACCCTTGATTGCATATCTCACCAGGGGGGCTGTGGAAAGGTGACATCCATATCTGTCTTCTGAGACGGTTTGGAGCCACACCATTTGGGCAAGGAAGCTGGGCCAGTCTGTTCTTTGATCGGCTGATCAAACAACAGAGCTGTGGACCTAGAGCTGCAAGGGGGCGGGGGCTAGTAAGTAGAAAATTATGGATTATAGGAAAGGATCCATATCTCCTGTGTCATAGGGTTCACATCCTCATAAATCACATATTGGTTATGAGGAGGTCACATGCTTCCTAACAATACCAAACAGGGCCAGCCTATACCCACCCGTTAGGAGGGCTGGTTCCTGGGGGACTGGAAAATGGGAACCTGTTAGTGTTTGGTATTGTTCTGTTTGCCCACATATGGATCACAGCCGGCCCATGTTTTTATTATAGTATTGGGTACTGGCAAGTATCCATATTATATTAAGGAATATTGAATGAAAGTAGCAACTCTCTGCAGTAATGAGGGGAGTGTCCCAGCAGTATAAATAAAAAGGTAATAGATCCAATATCACATTGTCATACAAGGAGGCTTCATTTTTCGGTGGATTGTATGTCCAGCTTTCAACTCGTGCCTCAGAGGACACAACTTAAAAATTAAAAACTTGGTAAAGTGAGGGCTTTCTTTGTTTTTTACTCCCTTTTTTACTGTACCTACAATTATGTGTCATCTTTGTAATATCATATTCAATATATGGACTGTTATTCTTAATATTAAATAGCATCTTAATACGATTTGTCCTTGTGCTCTAACGAACTCATTGCCCATATGAATGTTTGTGCCTAAGTGTATGAACTCTTTGTATGTGTGGAAAGGGAATGTTGCCCATTTGTATGTTTGATAACTAGTACAGCTAGCAGGAAAGTATGTTTTGAATGCGAATTAACCCTTTGGCTGCTGAAGTGCTTGTTCGACTAGTAGGATCTTACCCTGACTAACTACCATAGGCAGGCCTGGACTGGCAATCTGTGGGTTCTGGCAAATGCCAGAGGGGCTGCTATAAGGTTAAGGTGCCATAGAAAGTCAGTATTTAGTGGGCTGGTGGGGGCTGTTTGAGCCTCTTTGTGGGCTGAATGGGCCTCTGTGTACCTTAAATGCCAGGGCCTATTAATTCTCAGTCCGGACCTGACCATAGGAGAGAGTGTTGGATGTATTGTGATAGTGTGAGTTATTACCTGTTATAGAGGGCAGGGGAATAGTCACATTAGGTTTCTATCGCCTGTTAATAATAGATGGTGGCAGCTAATGAACTTTGTGGGTGTTGGTGTGTTCTTGGATGTCTGATGTTAGTCTAACATGTGTGCAAGGTGATTGAGAGACTGAGTCTAACCCCTTATAGCCAAACCCAAGAGTTAAGTGTGGTGGAGTGTTGCGTTTACATGACAAATTCCCACCTTTAAAGGAGAACTAAACCCTAAAAATCAATATGGCTAAAATTGCAATATTTTATATAATAAACCTATTACACCAGCCTAAAGTTTCAGCATCTCAATGGCAGCAATGATCCAGGACTTCAAACTTGTCACAGTGGGCCACCATGCTGGTTGCACTGGTTTCTATACTGCCATTTACCAATTATCTGTATTAATTACTAATTAGCCTTATATTGTGGCATCTATATTATGTGTATTGTATATTTTGACTTCGTCCCTAAGCTCAGTAAGTGACAGCAGCACAGAGCTACCACTGGGGCATCTACAGAGGCACAAATCTTTACTGCTAAACAGTTGTGGTTGCCTTGGGCTGATACAGAAGCCCAAAACATAATACCATATATATAGATATACCATGACCTGGATGAATGAGAATATTCATAGTCATAATGTCATAACATTTCTAGCCTACTTCTTTTTTTATAAGTTTTAGTTCTGCTTTAATTGATAAATAACATCCTTCCTTTATGTTTATCTTTCTTCCCTATTAATAACATTGACACTTTGATGACCCTACTTGCAAGCTTTTACTCACCTAGCTGTTGCACCTGTCATAGTAAATGAAGTCCATAATGTTTGTTTTCCTCAGGACTTGGCAGAGATTTCCATACCAAACAGCTGCAGACCAGGCCACGAGGACTCTCTTCTGGCCATGGGAAATGAAGGGGAAGTGGCAGACTGTATGCTGAGACTTCCAGGACTACAAAAATGTCAGGTAGGATGTTATTTGTATCCTTCAGTAGAATCTACTGGATATGGAATAACAAATGAACTACTCTACTAGTATCCATTATCAGCTACTGTGATCCACAACATCTAGCTTAGTTTCAGCATGCAACAATGGGAAGTTTGCAGTACATATATTAGAAGTCTCTGTACCTCTTGCATAATTTTTAAAATATTAACCCACCATTATAGGTGACTTTTCCTATTATAGTATTTGCGTAAATTTTCTACAACAAGCTACCTTGTTGTGACAGTCAGGAGGGGAAGTAGGGGGCAGAAGCGTAGGGGGGCTGGTCCACAACTT
>CM044435.1:82417828-82464858 GCA_024363595.1 Xenopus borealis | reverse complement strand
CATTAAAACTAGCACTTCCATTATACTTAAATACACTATAACTTTGCCTTTAGAGTGCTTGCACATACCCCCTTATTTTGAATATGAAATGATCCTGTTTGTTTCATTCTGCAGAAACGTATACAATGTTTCTCTGCATGTGACCATAACATCCTCCAAATCTGCAAGTAATTGGTTATATTGTTACATTGTATTTATGTACAAAGTAAGATAAGATTTTTTTTTTCTTTTTTCTACACTTACAATCAGCGCAACACTGACACCTGGTGGTGTTAATATAGCATTATTCATTGAAACACATTGAAGAGGACTCAACCTATGAACTCACTTCACATGGACTGATGATGTCATCTTGGTGCCTTAATTCACATGGGGGGACGGTATGTAAGTAATCATATTTAAAATCATTGAAAAAGGTCCATGTGAGACCGAAACGTTGGATGAGATGCCAATTTATGTGAAATAAATCACTGAAACATTACAAACTACAGAGAGTGCTCATTCTACTTTCCTTAATGAATACTCATTGATCGTGAACCTGTGGCCTTACCAAATGGTGAGTGCATATATATAATATATATTAAATATAAACATATATACATACACACCTACACATCTTTATTTATATCTATCTATCTATACACACTGTGTCATAAGAGTTGTCCTTACAGACCAACACAAGAAAAATATATTTTCTTTTAGAACAGCTTTTCACCTTTTTACAGTGGCACTGTGCTGCAGTTCTCTTGATCAATACTGACCCACTCAGTCTATTAATCAAATGTAATACCGGGTAGCCTAAACATATGGGACATGAATAAATACATCTCTATGTTGCTGCTTATTCAGACAAAATATGGCCGTTATCCATTTCTCATGCATGTATGGATGGATGGAATCTGCAGGTGAAGGCCTAAGCAGCAGAAAATGTATGACATACGGCCATTTCCCCACACAGTCACTGAACTACCAAAAGCATAGTATCATTTCAGTGATAACTGGAAAAACCTCCATTCAGTAAATCTGTATTTTTGGGCCTTTTTCTGGTTGAAATTAAAGGGATTCAAGTGACATTACTTGTGGAAAATGCAGTTCCTATTCAGCTATGCAATTTCAAAATAGCTGGTGCAACATACATAAATGATGATGATGATGATGATGATGATGAAATCTCTTGAATATACAAAACCCTGACTGTCATACTTCTTGTTGTGTAATAAAGCTGATTATTTTCATGGCTGTACTACCTACTTAATAAAAATGTGAATAATAGATAACTGTTATCCATGATTTAGGCCATATACAATTAAGCAATATACAATTAAGACAGGCTATTGACATCTAGCAGTGAGTATGATTAACTCAAGGATGCTAAAACAAGGAAGTTAAGGCTAGTGGCAGACGGGGACTAATCACCTCTTCAGCCTGACAACAATCTCCCCGAACTGCCTTCCCTGTGCTTGAATGAGGAATCAAAAGCCACAAGTGTATTTGCGCAGGCAATTCCTCATTCAAACACAGGTAAGGCAGACAGAAGGCAGTTCAGGGAGATTGTCGCTGGGCTGAAGAGGCAACTAAATCTCCCCGAATCTGCTTTTCTGCCACTAGCCTTACAGGAGGTCACACACCAAGCTGGTTCCCATGTTGACCAAACAATCAGACTATTTATGCTGTGGCTACAAAGTTACAAAAACACTGTGGCCAAAGCACACATAGCCTGACTATAAATATTATTTCAAAGGATATTTTTTCACTGGCTCCAGGTACCATGATGACATCTCCTGGAACGCTGGTTTTCTGAGCACTCAGAACAGTCTGTATATAAGATATGGAAAGATACATATGAATGCCATTTACAGTCTGAATGTCCTGTATATCTGAAAGTCCTGTAATTCAATATTCTACGATATAAAGAAGTGCCACTAATGAAAAAATAAGGGAGGAACTAATCTGAACCTCTGGAGTAGTCTAGCAGTTCAATTACATACTGTATATAGTCATATTCTGCCCCTGTAGGAAGCAATATGGTACCTTGGCTCACATAAGTCCTAATGTGGCTACATGATATTCCAGTACAATTTTCTGATACAGGGGTATACTGACTAACATGAAACAACATTGTGGGATACACAGTAATAACAAATCATAAGTGTAGAAAGAAGCAGACAAGAAATGTAGGAATTGCCATGGTTTATAGATGTCACAAATATGTGACACTCACAGTCACAACTTCTTGGGTCACCTTGTCCAGCTCATGCAGAAAATTTGTGGAGGACAATGGTTGCTGTTAAAAAGACAAAAACACAGAATGTCAAAATAACAATGTGATGACTATTACAAATGAGAGTGAATGTGAAAGGGAGGGTAGGGTACCAACCGTTTGTGTTGACTGGTTCGGAGGTGGTGCCTTCCTGTGGAAGATAGCATTGCAGATCTGTTCAAGAGGAAGCTTTTCATCTTTATGCACTGAAAAAAGTGGGCTGTCCCACCGACTGCGGGAATCTGGAAATTCAAATCTCAGCACTAAGGCATCAAATCTGTGGTTAAAAAGTATATCAGGGATGGTTAAGTTAACATGACAATAATCATGATATCTTGGTTTGAGTGGGCGTAATCACTGTAATCGCCAATCTAGGCAACGCTTTCTTTCCTATATATAGTTAGAATGAATTGGCAATGTACTGCACATAAGCAAGTATTAAACAGCCACAGCGTTTTGTTTAAAAGAACATTCATACAGAAACACTCCTCGATTCGTACGATTGGATCTTTGGGTCTATGACCAGCTTTAGACCTTAAAGTCTTAAATATATTGATGATGGTTGAGTGCAGAGGACCTCTTGTATTTGTCTGTATGTATTTTGTGGTCACAGCCTCATTGCACCCCTGAATAATGGTTTTAAACATTAGTGGTGAGCACAACTTTCCCTTGTTTGTTATAGTTCATACAGGAGCAGTGACCAGCTCCAAGTTGTAGCCCCCACCCTTCCCAGCTACAGTCAGGTGATCCCACTGGTGTCTAATAAAAGGGCAACCAAGTTTGGGAGTTTTACTTTGAAAGCAGCAAGTAAGTTGCAGGTAAAACTAGTCCCTTTGTAAAATGTATAATGAAGTAATAGAATTCTTAAAGGGGTTGTTCACCTTTGGGACAATAAAGCTAGTATAAAAGCCCATATCATAAAAAATGTTTTTGTCATTTATCTTTATTATCTAAAATTTTTGCTTTCAGAGATACATACCATAGAAACTATGGATCATCTCTGCCAAATATCTCTCAGTTCTCTTCTGTTTTGGGTTCGCCGACACGCTGTAAAAAAAAAAAAAAAACACAACAGGTTGCCATATAAGGAAGTTGACTCTGTACAGAGCATGCTAGCTCTCTCTCCTGCTTCATTTGCATATCTTCAATTCCATTGGCTGGCAAGATTCAGCCAATCAGATCAACAATATGCAAATGAAGCAGGGGAGAGAGATAGCATGCTCTGAGCAAAGTCAATTGTCAACTTCCTTATATGGCAACCTGTCGTTTTTTACACAGAGCCTGTCCCACAATCTTGGATTCATAGGAGAGAGAACTGATAGATTTGGCAGAGATGATCAACTTATATGGTATGTATCTCTGAAATCAATCATTTTAAGTAATAAAACATGTTTTGTGATATGGGCTTTTAAACTAGCTTTATTGTCCCAAAGGTGAACAACCCCTTTAATGAATCAGATGAAAATTGAGCGTAGGACAAAAGGTAAAAGACGCCAGCGTTTTTTTGGGACTTAGAAAAAAATGTCAAGTTTTTTTTTTTTTCAAACTCCTATCTATTGTATTGAACTTTGCGCTTTAGTGAATTTGCACCTATATGTTTATAAATGGTTTTTATTTATACTTTACACAGCATCGTAACTTTTGTGGAAACAGGGTTGTGTATCTGTTTAAAAACGAAAAAAAAAAAAAAATAAGTTTGTTTTCCGAGAAAGATAATGCTTCACAGGAGACACTAAAATATATCTGTAGGGAGAATGAAGTTGGTTTAAAAGGCACTTTCAGAGCCAGCAGCTTAAAAAATTTCCAACAATATGCCAGAATTCCCCCCACTGGTTGCATTTTAATCACCCTTCACTCTGCAATTACATTGCATGCTGATGTTTACATTAAAGATGCACAGAATCCTGGGTTTGGTTCAGGATTCGGTCAGGATTTGGCCTTTTTCAGCAGGATTCAGATTCGTCCGAATACTTATGTCTGGCCGAACCAGAATCCAAATCCTAATTTGCATTTTGTAGGGAGGGAAATCACATGACATTTCATCACAAAACAAGGAAGGGAAAAAAAATGTTCAGTTTTTCATATCCCACCCCTAATCTGCATATGCAAATTAGGATTTGGATTCGGTACGGTATTCATTTGGCCGAGTCCCAAATAGGGGATTTGACGCATCCCTAGATTACATCCAAAACTGCTTTCTGGCAATAAGCATGCTAATCAAAAGGGGGGGGGGAGGGGGGCGGCTATATAGCTGGCTGTTTAAAAATGCCACACTCAAGAGGCCTCTGATGACAGCAAACATTCAAGCTACACTTGACAAAGGGCATAGCCCCGAAACATGTTGTGGTGCAATTTTGCCCAATAAAGCACTTTGCAGTTGGAGTTACTGACTTCGGATTTGAAAAATCCAATTACTATAAAGGGTGAGCTACAGATTCTTGAACTGATCAATTCAAGCTACAGAACAACTATTGTGGAATACTGAAGAAAACTTTACCCAACCATCTCAGAATACAGATTTGATATTTCCTAAAAAGTTTGTGATGTGGGGACTAGTAACTTCTAGTTATACTCCATGGCCCAAGTTTTTAGCCATTATTAGTTTAATTTCAAAAGCTAAAATGTAGCACTAGCAAATACATAAATAAAGAGGCATTAGGAAACACAGAAGTACTTGGTAGTACCTGAGATGCTATATGATACCCTAAGCACTACACCAGATTATATAAACCAAGCTTCTCTTCACCCTTTCACTGCCCTTTAAACAGGGACACATTACATTTTTATGACTCCAAACATGAATGCAAAAATATACAATGTTTAAACTGAAACTACACCTTAGACTTAGAATTTTAAAATAATACCAATGCAATGCACATTACATGTTTGTACTATAAATATAGGGGGGACAAGAAAGGGGGCAAACTATGGAACCCCCTAGGTCTAAAGGAAGGACAGCAGGGATCTCTTGTGTTATGGTGGAGTTGCCAGTGTTCCCAAATGAAACTTGTTCTTGACTTTACATGTTTTAAGGGCTGCTAATTAGCTCGATTTCATCACAGATAGAACAATGATTTTAAAGAGGGTTTGCTGTAAGTATTTGCATTCAAGATGAAGAGTGCAGCCTGCTTAATTAATTGCATGATTTAGGCACTCAGATGCTTACATTTCTTGATTATATTGCTCATTTTTCTCCCTGTTCTGGTTCCACGTGGAGCTGACCTCAGGGGATATTATACAATGAATCTGCAGTAGAGGAGAAAGCAACAGGAAAAAAAAAAGACAAATTGCTGAATCAAATTAAAATCCAAAAAGGAAGGTGGACATAAATAACAGGTACTTTCTGCCTCTTAGACAGGAACATTTGACATCTCTAATTTTATGCAGGTTTCTCCCCTAAATTATGTCCCATTTGTTATTAACCTTGGCATTTGCTTATCATGATGTGATGGAAATTGTACTTCAACAATTGCTACAGGGCCACCAATTGCCCGACACAGATTTGTGTATTTGTGTTGCCTAATATTAACTCCAACTCATGGACAATTTTTAAAGAAAACTTTGTCAAGATTAGGCAAACTAACGGGATTTAGGCACAATATGTACCCAATGCAGTCCCAACAAACAATCTACTACAAGTTGGTCTGGCTCAGTGGTTTAGCTGATTTGGCTCACAAACTTACCCACAAAATATAAAATATACAGCCCACAGGCAGCCTTCTATTTGGAAAGATGGGCAGCACAGCGTTGTCTACATAAGTAAAAAGGAATAAATCTGCCAAGAGGCAGATAATGCCATGTACCAGTATTCCATTTAATTGTACACCTGTATCATCTCAAAGTGTTATGGTTGCACAGAAATGCAGTATACTATCAGTATGGTTGAAAGTGTGTATAATCTGCAGAAATATATAGTTTGGGGCAATTGGCATTGAGACAAGGATTAACATACAATAAGGCTAATTTGCAGTCATGAAAAAATGCAAAAATGCAAAATTAGTGTTATTCAAAAATATTTTCCCAGATCAACTAAAAACTGTTTGCTGAATAATTCCCTCAGAAAATACCACATCACTAAGTTACTACATCCAACAAAATATTGTATTACCCAGGTTGCATGCATTTCCAATCTCACAAAAAAATAACTACACACCAGATCAGTGCCAGTACAACTTTACACTAGATCAGTGCCAGTAGTAAAGTATAGGCAGTCCTTTGTGCCTCTGCATGTTGATAACAGTTGCATTGACTAGACACAACACAGTTTAGGTGCAAGTGCTTAATATGTTTATGTGCCCAGAATTATGTGCCTAATGTGGCCACAGGATTAAATTGCTCATCTGATGATGGCAGCACTATATAATTTGAATCTAATATATAAATCAGTTTTATATTGACTAAGCACAACTGATAAATATATTCATGTATGGCCTGTTAGTTTATTTGACTCAAACATATAAAGTATATAGTATATATATATATATATAGTAGCCTGCATTGTATACAAGCTTCATCATGTGGCTAACATACCAGGCAGTGTGGCGTTTGAACATGTTTAATCAAGCAGAACAGTTCATATCTGTAACCTGAAAAGAAATGAACACTGATTATATGGTTTGCTTGGTATCAGTATATATGGAGAATGATTTCTACATTTCAGAAGCTTTTGTTTCCATCTAAAGTTTGAAAATGTAAATATTTGAATAACTGCAATGCAGCTAAAGGATCTCTTCTCTTGAAAAGCAATAACCAAAATACTACAAATTATGGGAAGGCCATATTGTGACACTCTATCATTTGCATTCTTGGAGTCCCAACATGGCTGTCCAAACCAGGAGAAGTCAGTGATCTCTGATGCTGCTACTATTATTTTATAACTGGCAACTTTTTCAGCAATGATTTCAAATTCCTTTCATCCATCTGTAAGTAAGGAGTTGAGCACAACATAAATTGTAGGGGACTTGATCTTACATATTCCTGAAACCATTCTCCCTTGAAACCACTTTCATCTTACCAAGCCTCTAGGATCAATTAGACAGGGAAGGAAGAAAGCTCATTTGAATTGCATGGAAGATACTGCTGTAATGGCTAATGATTTGTGAATAGCAGATACTAAATTCTATTACACACCATTGACCCCTTTAAAATCTTCCAGTAAGCTTCACATAAATATCATGAGCTATCAAAGTATGTTAGTGACAACTGGAAAAACTTTACATTGTACTGAATACACTGCCCACTTCAACGGTTACCTTTAATATAGTTAAGTGAATCCAGAATCACAACATCTTCTTTATTTAACTTCCTTAAGGAAAAAAAGAATTTAGTTAGAAAAGGTATTGTGTATAACTAGCTATAAAGAAAGATAAGATAAAAACAAGGAAATGATTATCAAAGATGTCCAACCTTTCCACTGCAGCTCTCAGAGATCCCCTTAAATCTTTCTCTTCTCTGGAGTCTGGAAGAATGTACAAGAAAATAATTGTTTGGGAAGCACTTTAAATATTGATAAACTTTTCACAAGTATTATGAGTTTCATCTTGCAAAAAAATAACATTTAATATAAATATCATCTCATAGAATAAGGTGCTTTCTAAATATGGAATTTAACAAGTCACAAAAATATCAATAGCAGACAAGTGATTAATTGTTCACTTATATTCCTAAAAAACACCAAGACACTGTGTTTCATCTTAAGTGAACTACTCTACCTGCATAGATGGCATTCCTGTCCAATCCGAGAACATGGTCTCCAATGATGTGAACCTTCCTCCCACTCTGTTCCAGGTGTTCCTGTAGCTCCTGTGACCTGCTGCTTTTACCACTGCAGGGGAAGCCACACAGCACAATTAGAGGCATATCGTCAAATAACCTGCAGAGGAATACAAGGGAAAATCATTGTGGCAAATGTGTGTAGTTGTAAATGAATGAATACTATGGCAGAGATCAGTTCTGTATGTTTCTGCAACAAGACCACAATTGTTTTTTTAGAGAACCCTAAGGGCAGAGACACCTGTTCAGATACGGGTAGATTAGTTGCCTCACGTGGAAACTTCGGGTAACTTCAGAAAACGAAGCACTCTGAGTGCCAACCTGCGGAGGACTTGTTGCTGGGTGACTAATCTCCCCGAATCTGACCGTACTTCTCTGCCCTTAATAGAAGGAGAAACTATAATTTTACAGAATTAATCTAACAAAAACTGATAACATTTAAAGTTCTCAGCAAAACACAAGGCAATGCAGGGCATGAAACAATAAGGGCATGTTACAAATCAGTATAATCTAAGACTATTAATGATATGCAGCAAGTATACATATGGCAGATATTTCCTCTAGGTTTGCAGACTAAACAGGTAGTTAACTTGTGGGCAAGCAATGCTGTGGTTAGGGTTGCCACCTTTTCTTGAAAAAAATACCGGCCTTCCTATATATTTACCTTTTTTCCCTATTGATAACATTGGGATCAGCCATCAAAAATACCAGCCAGGCCGGTAAAATACCGGCCGGGTGGCAACCCTAGCTGTGGTGCAGTTTTTAGTATTGTTGCAATTTATCAGAGACGTTTGCTTGGGAGTTTCTTCTCTTTTACTTAAATATGCCCGTAACAAATTATTTAGAACGGTCCTCTATTAATGCCATACACTGGGACAGCTTTAGCCTACCAGTCTGTTTAAATACTGACAATTTTATATTATGAGCCTATGAAATACTATCAGGAATTAGAAGAATTACCCTTGCACACCCTGGCCCTCCGGATGATGGGATACCTCGGTGCTCAGCAGAAAGGATTTGGCGACCCTCGTTAGTAGTAGGAAATGGAAAAACCACCGGCACAACGAAGATACTGCTAGCAGGGCAAGCCCTTGCTCGTTTATTTGCGGATGCAACGTTTCGGGGCGTAACCCCATGCTTGACAAAGGGGTTACGCCCCGAAACGTTGCATCCGCAAATAAACGAGCAAGGGCTTGCCCTGCTAGCAGTATCTTCGTTGTGCCGGTGGTTTTTCCATTTCCTATGAAATACTACACTGAGAGATAACTTTATAAAATACAAGAGTGTAATTTTATTTATGAATGGTGAGTAATCATTTTACTTGCCAGCAGTCACCGAAACAAGTTAAAAATGATGGCTGATCCTAATGTTATTAATAAGGAAAAAGATAAATATACAGGAAGGTCAGTATTTTTTTCCAGAAAAGGTGTCAACCCTAGCTGGGCTGTGCACATCCGCACTTACTTTGTTGATTTGGAACTTGGAGAAAACAAAGCTGAACTTGTTTACTTGTTTAAAATATCATGCTTATGTAAAGCATAATAACATAACATTTAAAAAGGGGGATAGAACAAAATAAAAAGACCATTATATTTTCATCCCTTTACAAATTCCCTGTGTGTGCCATGTTAGCAAGCTTGCAACAGAGTAAAGAGTACTTGGTGAGCCTCATGCCACCATTTAACTATACAGTACCACATAAAGAAAATGGTTTAAATTGTATTGTACCTCTTAAATGTGTAATTATTATCAGAGCTGCAAAGACAACCAATCTGCTCCCGGCCTCCCGTGCCTAGGCTAAAACGAGGGCTGGATGTACAAGTTCATTCTTCCACAGGAAGTTGTCATGCCTGTGAGTGACACGTTGAACTGTGCAGTAGCATTGCAAGTCCCGCCCCTGTCTCTCTGCTCCTGACTTCAAACTGCCTCAGTCTGTGAGAGAGAAAAGTATAGCAATGAGGAATAAGCACAGGCTGAGAGTCTATGCTGGAAATAAGCTACATAAGGATCCTTCATGTTATTTAACCCTATGTATCTGATTAAAATGGTTTATGAATTGTACACTAGCATGTAATGACACTTTATATTAATTTTTAGTTTTTGATTTATTATACTTATATAACCTATAAACTATAAAATGTGAACACAATAGGTGCAGCAAATTGTTTTTTTATTTTTTGTAGGGTCAGGAGAGGGGGTCTGGGCTGGTGGGGGTCCATGAGGGCTGGGGCCCACCGGGTTTTTTCCGGTGCCCTGCCGGGTAAGTCTGACCCTAGTTATCCAGTAACGGAATTAGGTGGGAGTGGGCCCTGGTGCGGTCCGTGCACTAAGCCCCCCCCCTTACTAGTTTTTTACACAGCTGCAGCCGGAATCAGTGGTGCATGATCTGCCGGGGGTGCGGGCCCTGGTCCAATTGCACCCCTGCTCCCCCTAGTTACACCACTAGGTGCTTTGCTTAAAATTGGACCCTTACAGCGCTACAAAATAAGTTGGTGCTATAGAAATACATGTTAATAATAATAAAATAATTACTCTTAAGTCTTTGATGGTAAGTATTTGTATACCATTTGAAATAGTACCAGGGTTAAAGGAGAACTAAACCCTAAAAATAAATGGGGCTAAACCTGCCATGTTTTATATACTTATAACTTATTGCACCAACGTGTCAATAGCAGCAATGATCCAAGACTTCAAACTTGTCACAGGGGGCACCATCTTGGAAAATGTCTGCTACACTCACATGCTCAGTGGGCTATGAGCAGCTGTTGAGAAGTTAAGCTTAGGGGTTTTCTCAAATTATCAAGCAGAAAATGAGGTTGACCCATAATATAAGCTGATGTTCGATGGATGGTTATTGAATTCTGGTGCTAGTTGCACTGGTTGTTTGCTGCCATGTAGTAATTATCTGTATTAATTACTTATTAGCCTTATATTGTGACATTAATATTCTATGGGGCAGATTTACTAAGGGTTGAATTTATCAAAGTTTTAATGCAATTCGTTCAATCGAACGATCGAATAAAAAAATTAGATCAATCGATAAAATCGCTCAAATTTTTTTTATTCAATCTAAAAAAGCTGGAAAACTCCTATGGGAGCTTCCCATAGGGTAATACAGCAATTCGGTAGGTTTGATCTGGGGAACTAGGCAATCGAATAAAAATTTAAAGGACAAGTAATTCGACCATCGAATGGTCGAATGATCAAATAGATTTTTATTTTAATCATTTGATTAGATCAAATTGTTAAAATTCGATGTTCGAAGTGGCCACAAAAACTGTTTGAAAATTCAAATTCGAATTTTTAAAAAAATTTGATCCAAATAATTCACACAAATTTAGTAAATCTGCCCCATGTGTACTGTATATTGTGAGTGGGTTCCTAAACTCAGTAAGTGACAGCAGCACAGAGCATGTGTAGTGAATCAGCAGAAAAGAAGATGGGGAGTTACTGGGGAATATTTGGAGACACAGATCTTGGGCTGGTACAAAACCATAAAAACATAATGTACAACATTTCTAGCCTACTTCTTTAGTTGTTCATCTTCAAATACCTAGTTGTTTTCAGTAATAAGTAATTTTCCCAATGACTTTCTATTTTCACTTTGTGACAGTTCTCCTAATATTGAAGTGTAAAGTAATTTTTCAACTTTGTATGCAGATTTGGAAGGGGGGTAGTTGACCCCGTAAACCGTTCTAAATCGATACATTTAGTTGATACGTTTCTTATCTTATTCCCTGTTGAGCAAAATCCCTGAATTTCATTACAGGCAGCTGTTGGAATTTATACAATAGTTGCTAATACTCCAGAGATGCCTCCGAGAAAGGTATCAACTATATGTTGCAAAACTGTAACTGAATTACTGAGCTAAGAGACAAACGCCTGAGACAGGGAATGTGCAATGTGCATTCCTCACTTTAAACCAATGGTGGCCCTATGTTTTTAAAAATGGGGGTTGGTTTGGGAATCTCTCTCTCTCTTAAAAGCCGCACACTGGCGGGGGAGGATATAGCCCTTATATTGAAACCAATGTTAATTAGACACTGACTACAGCAATGCTATTATGCAGTAAGTATTTGACTTTTTATATTACAAGTTAGGGACCGCCATATGGGGTTTACCTTGACGTGGTATGGTGGCTTATCAACTTTATGATCATAACTTTGTAACTAAAAATCCCCTGTTTCTGTAAACATATGCATTGGCGATTATATTGAATTATTTAGGAGACAGGGGCCCAGGGAATGTGCATTGTGCACACCCATTATATTTAAAGGGATCCTGTCATGGGAAAAAAATTTTTTCAAAATCTATCATTTAATAGTGCTGTTGAAGAATTCTGAAATCCATTTCTCAGAAGAGCAAACAGATTTTTTTATATTTCATTTTGAAATCTGACATGGGGTTAGACATTTTGTCAATTTCCCAGCTGCTCCATGTCATGTGACTTGTGCTCTGATAAACTTCAATCACTCTTTACTGCTGTACTGCAAGTTGATATCACCCCCTCCCTTTCCCCCGCCCAGCAGCCTAACAAAAGAACAATGGGAAGGTAACCAGATAACAGCTCCCTAATACAAGATAACAGCTGCCTGGTAGATCTAAGAACAGCCCTCAATAGTAAAACACGTGTCCCACTGCGTACTATTCAGTTACATTGAGAAGGAAAAACAACAGCCTGCCAGAAAGCAGTTCCCTCCTAAAGTGCTGGCACAAGTCACATGACTGGGGCAGCTGAGAACTGACAAAATGGCTAGCCCCATGTCAGATTTCAAAACTGAATATAAAGAAATCTGTCTTTGGAGAGATGGATCTCAGTGCACAAGTCTACTGGAGCAGCACTAATAACTGATGCATTTAAAAAAAAAAACATGTTTTCCAATGACAGTTTCCCTTTAAATATATTTTCACTTAGCCTTTGAGTGCTCCCACACCCCCCTTTGTTTGTACAATCAACTTTAAACTTAGATTTTGGAAAAGCGGTTAAAAATGGAAAGTGATTGAAAAAAGTCTTTATTTCTGGGGAACAATCTGGAAACAATTGAACCAAAAAAAGTTTTAGAAGGTGAACAACCACTTTACGAAGAGTGTCCATAATAGTTTATGTACTGTATCTTTTCACTTGTTTACACCCAAAATATGTTGCATTTGGCTAAACACTGTGGTAATAGGTTTGCTTCACTGGTTCCCTTTTAATTTATTAATCATATCATAACAGTCTAACATTGTCTACTGATAGAATCACATGGTGTTTAAGAAATTGGCACCCCCCAGGAATTATACTGTACCTTTTGTTCTCCTGCTAACTGCATAATCATTTTTTTTGTTGGTAATTGTTTTCTAACATAAAGCAATGCAGCATTATAAAGAATATGATATATTATTCTGAGTTTCATCCACTTAGATTGTAAACAGTGCAGGTCAAGGACCTCCATCCTCCTCTCTCTATTATTTATGTATATATGTTTTATATATTGTTTGTTTCCTCATCGGTTTGGCTATAAGAAAACACATATGTTTATTCATACCATTCATACAGAAAGAGATGTTTTGATTTATGAGCAAAGAACGGCTTTTATTCACAATTTTCTTTAGAACACTAGGTCAAATGGCAGAAAAAATATTCAGTACATATTCTAAATAGATGAGGCCTTTAACTTTTACAATTTGTAGAAAAAAATGAATTCCAGAATCATTGTATGAACAGAAATACTCAGATTTTCATAAGCATTTTATGATTTTATTTGTAATGTGTGAAATAGGTCTTATATCTCAGGCACAAATATATATATATATTTTTGTATGTACAGGAGAAGCAATGTCTTCACTACTTCTGAGACGTTTTCATATAATGATCCATGATCTTCTTTAATATCCACTAGAAAAAAATAAAACAAAACAAACAAGTCATTATAGGACAAGCACTAGTCTGTGTAGGATTTATTGTTTTGGAATTAGGATAATAATGGGACAAAATAGTTGTCAACATGCTGGTATATTCAAGTTCTGATGGCTATGATTGTTAATTATTTACTTATATGGCAAAATTGCTCTCATCTGATTGATAGGCTTACTACAGGTTATGGTTACATTTTTTACATACTTATTTTATGAAGTGAATCTTCACACACAGCGTTGGATTTATTTTGCATTATGAAATACATGTAATTCTAAGCAACTTGCAAAGTTTGTTTATTTGTAAATTGCAAAGTTTGTTTATTTGTAAACTGTTTTTTGTAAAATTTAATTGCAATTAAAAGCAGTGTTTGTTTATCCCTATCTGTTGTCAGGTCCTGGCTATTGAATCAGTTAGTTTTCGACTACATTCTGCAGTCACATCTGAACAGCTTTTAAATAGTACATTACTTTTACAAATAAGTTTAATAAAGTTACAGTTCAGTAAAATAAAAATTTCAATAAAAACTGGGTAAATAAATAGTATGTGCAAAATAATAATAATAATTAGTTAGCCAAAAATGTAATGTATAAAGGCTGGAGTGACTGGATGTCTAACAGAACAGAACACTACTTCCTGCTTTTCAGCTCTCTAAGGGGGGCCATGTGGGACAAAAAGGTTTGCAATTGATCATTAGCATGCAGGTCAGATTCAAAGGCAAACAGTTATGACCCATGCGCCCCATGTCAATTCTCTGATTGGTTACTGCCTGGTAACCAATCAGTGGAAACCAAGAGAGCTGCAAAGCAGGAAGTAGTGTTCTGGCTATTATGTTACACATCCAGTCACTCCAGCATTTATATATTAGATTTTTGGCTAACTAACTATATTAGAAACATCTTTTATTTTGCACAGTCTATCTATTTACATAGTTTTATATTTAAACTGACCAATTCCTTTAAAATAATTAGCATTTTTGCTAATATAACTTATCTCATCTACACTTTGTAATTTGTCCAAATAGAATAATAAACTTTTCTTAGCTTTCATGAAGGCAATCATTCATCTTGCAGAAATAGCGATACCTTACTACACACTTCTCAACTTGTCTAACCACAGTCTTCCTGCCTTACATATCTATCCCTTGTAATCCCTTGCAAGAAAGCAGAATGAATGTGGTTTAGCAGACCAAGGTGGCTTGGAAAACCAACATTTCCTAGTAATGATAAACCAACAGGACCAGGGGCAGCATCAGCATGATGAAATGATTGCTTATACATATAAAGAGAGATGCCATAAGCAAAGCTTTGGTAGTACAGATCCTCATCTACACAACAATTATTAAGAACAAGTAACTAGTTTAATCTCCCTATCCATCTCATATTAGTTTCCTGCTCCTTGCCCATATTTTGTGAAATGATATCCACCAGGAGAACATGTAAATATGTCAGATTAAGTATCCTCTCATTGTCATTAGAAAATCTGGTACAATCTAGTCATTGTACATGCTAAAAATGCTCTATGTCAGTGGCTCAGGGCCAGGATACCATTCCATATGCATTAACTCATTACTATATCAAAAGAATGTTGCTCTATTCTATTTATTGTTCTTTTGGGACACAGATGGGGCTAAAGGACCCGCCTCCTGGTGTCCAACTTTGTACTTCTACCCCCGCCCCAGTCCCTACACATGTGCATGCACTCTGCATACATCCCTGCTACTCGATTTTGTTCATTCCAGTGTCCAACTGGCATGCCCCCACACTGTGTAGGTATGTTAAAATGATAGTAACCAATGTGAAGGAGGCCAGTGAAGTGAGGATAATAATTTTTGGTGTGGATGATTAAATGGTGACAGGTTCCTCCAGCTGCAATCTTTACCATCTGTTTACACTTCCTGTAAATGTATTGTACTGCAACTTATACACAAAGCTGCAAAATATAAACCCTCAAATAAAATTGCTCAGAGTGCACATCTCTTTTCAGTCAAAAGACTTTAGAAAATGAAGTTAATGAGCAGAGAAGAGTCAGTTGATGTTTCTCTGGTGAGTTCTAAACAGGTTAACATCGCAAAATGTCAGGAGATAATCTGTTAGTTAAAACATGTGAAGAAAGTAAAGGTGGCCATACACGAAGAGATCCGCTCATTTGGCGATGTTGCCAAACGAGCGGATCTCTCCCCGATATGCCCACCTTGAGGTGGGCGATATCGGGCTGATCCAATTGTGGGCCCTAGGGCCCAACGTTCGGATTAGTACGGGCGGTCGGATCGCGGGACCGCATCAACGAACAGATGCGGCCGCGATCCGACGGGATTTTTAATCCTGCCCGATCGACATCTGGCCGACTCTCGGCCAGATATCAATCAGGAAAGCCCGTCGGAGGGCCCCCCACACGGGCAGATAAACTGCCGACACAGTCTGTCGGCAGCTTTTATCTGCCCGTGTATGGCCACCTTAAGCTGGCAACAAGCAGAATAACTGCATCAGTGCTTTATTAAAGGGCTCATTTAACTGAGGTAAGCATTTTAACACTAATTTTACAGTGATCAAAATTGCCCGGTATTGCAGTTTCTTGGATTTTTTGTGGTATTAACTTTATGGGGCAGATTCCTTAAAATCTGAGCTTAGAGTTTAATGAATAAAAACTCACGCACGTTCTATTCATTCCCAGGGCACCCCTGGGCCCGCTGTCGTTTGTCGCCCCTGTCCCCTCCGTTTTATTTGCTCAAATTTTCATCATCGGAAAGGAGCAATGGGAATTGGCACACAGGAAATTTAAGATCCAATGTGGGTGTGGTCGGGCAGTAGGGTTACCACCTGGCCAGTATTGTACCGGTCTGGCCGGTATTTTTGATGGTTGATCCCAATGTTATTAATAGGGAAAAAAGATAAATATATAGGAAGGCCGGTATTTTTTTCAAGAAAAGGTGGCAGCCCTATTGGGCCCCCTAAAATCCTGCCACCCTAGGCCTGGGCCTAGTAGGCCTCTCCACAAATCCAGGCCTGTTCATTCCTATGGGATTTTTAGAACCATATTAATCAAATAGTGAGTTCTAACTTTCAACCATCGATAAATACAATGCTATGAGACTGACCAGACCATACCATATAGCATTTTTTATACAGTTGGATACAGCACAAATATATACTGTAAGTGTGCAGTAGTGTGAAGTCCAAAAACTGTAGTATATTATGCAAAGTAAAATTTCTACCTGTACCTCCTCTTGCTGGCTGGGCAATAGTGGTCTAAGCGGCTCTCGCAAGTAGGTGCCTCTCATACTTTCCATGGTCCTTTGACGAAAGTCTTCTGACTCCTTGTCCTGTTCACCTAGATTGTATGTGTCTTGCAGGCTCTTTTTACCCATTAAATGCCCTATGAAAAGTTATCAGATTACTTTCTGAATATATGGAAACCACAGAATACACTTTCACCATACAGAATGGTCTTATCAACACCATGAATCTACACACACATATAACTCAGCAATGCAACAGGTCTTAAGGATAAAAACCTCACACAACTTTAATTCATTTAGATTTATTTTATTCAGTGGATTTATGTGGCACTATCAAAAACCTTAGCCATTTTTAAAGGAAAATTTATATTTTCAAATTGAATACCGGTGGTTTTTCTATATGGCATTGTCCAGTGGCACAGGCTACTATAAAAGTATATTTTTCAAAAACATTATTTCTTTATATAAAACAGTGTTTCACATATGCTGTTTTGTGTGATATATCATTAAAGAGATTTTAAAGGTTCAGAGGCAGAGTCCCTTTAAGAAGTTCATTGCTACTGCAACTTCACTGTTCAACATCCTACTGAATACAAAATGAAAAACAAGTAGGTATAGGATCCCTTATATCCCTAGTATTTTTTTAATAATTTTTTTCTTTTTCTCTATAATAATACAGTTAATTGTACTTAATCTGAACTAAGCTTGTGAACATTTAGTTTATTTATGTTTACATGATTTTTAGCAGATTTAAGGTATGGTGATCCAAATTCCAGAAAGGTCTAGTGTCTGCAAGACACCTGGCCCCAAGCATTATCGTTATGGATATATTAATTTGAAACAATTTATCCTTAATTAAAGTATGTTAGTTACTACCTGTGATGCCGTTATCCAAATAATAATCATCTCTTAAGACCTTCAAAATTTCTATTACTAATGGACCAAAGCCCTCAAACGATTTTCATTAGATGGAATACGGTCATTTTTCAATCGAAAACACCCATATTCGATCGAAAATGAACCCCCACAAAAATTAGATGGTCGAATTTCAAAGTATTTTCCACTTCGAAATTCGACCCTTCGTAAATCAGCCCCTTAATGTTGGATCATTATAGAGCACATAATGAAGCTTGGACCATGAAAATTCCTCCAAAGAAAACTCTCTTTTTACTTATATAGGATGTAAGGACAAGTTGAAATCAGATTGACCAGGAGACATCACGGCAACCACACAACTGTGTGAGCAAAGATCATTCTGCACTCCAAAATATTTTTTTTAATTAAAAAAAGCTTTATTATAAAATAATTAAAGCATATACTAACCCCACAGTCTAGCACTTAATCATAGGCATTTAAATTCCATTTGGGCATGAAATGCATAAGGCTGTATAATGTGGAGCTTGTATTTATTTTAATTATGTTATAATAAAGCTTTTTGGCCATTCTCAGTGCTCAGTTGCAGGAGCCTGTGGGAAACTATGACTTTTTTGTGGTTATTTGCTCCTGACCTGTTCGCAATTAGTCTGATCACTGTCTGCCTTGACTCTAGAAAAAAACTAATGTTGGTGATTTTCTTTTGTGCATTTTTTTTAATTTAGATTAAGATCTTAGAATAGGGTCAGCAAAAATATATGTGTTTCATCCAAATTGAGGAAATTACATGAATGTAAATGCTTATAGCAAAAGTATGCATAAATACACATAGCAGAATAGGGTTTGGGCATCAAGTTACCTGTATTTTACCACTATACTTATTGCACGTTTTGAGGTTATAATCAGAGGTTCATTTCTCTTTGGTGGCAGTGGGAAATGCCCTGCAGTATGTCAATATATATATTCTCAATGTTGCTACAAGTAGCTGCAATCAGTACAACTGGTATACCTAGTCCTAATAAAAGAATATATATATACAAAATATATATATATAAATCAATAATGGTACCATGTGCAACCTAAGTCAGACATTATGCATTGATGACTAACCAGCAGTGCCACTGTACAAGAACCCACACTAATCAAGTAGACTAATAAAGTATTGGCAATGGCACTGCTGGTTATGTCACAAATGTTTTCACCCTGCAGACCAGTAAATAACAGGTTGTGCATGACTGTTGTAAGAACACAACTGCATATTTTCATTTCCATTTTAACAGTAAGCAGCAGTGAAAACAATAAATGGTTATCTCATTGTTTGTGGCTTTACCTAAGAGATTTGTTTTGATTTATTGAGTTGTCCCTGATTCTGATAAGGAGTACATAAAAGGGTGATTGAAGGTGTGGGAATTGTTTACATGCATTGAAATCCTATATTACTATATACAGACTACTTCTTAAATATGCATTACCTACCTGCTGTGGATCAGCTATAGAATAGAATAGTTATATCACTTTTCTACCCATGTCAAAGTTACTAATTCTCAGCATGACCTATGACTCTCTGTCAGTTGGTCGCTTTTGCACCTGTTGCAGATTATCCCATAACACATTAAACCATAAGGATCTAAAGGAAACTGTCTTTTAAATCATTATGCAGCTGTGCTCTTACTATTGAATTTGTACTCACCAATTGCCCACTGATTGCCTCTCTTATGAAGCGAGTTGTAATGATCTTCTTTGCCGGCATCTTCATAAAATTCCATGCATATAGAGAGTGGGATGAAGGAGAAAAGCAGCAGGTGAGCGAGAAAGCCGAGTGGCAGCATCCTAGTGAGAGGCACAGCGGACATATCTGTACTGTTAGCACTGTGCAATGGGTGAGTCTGGGGATGTCTGTGCTAATGTCTTCTTGCTGCCCTCAGTCACTTTATATAGTATGTGCTCGGGGGGGGGGGGGGGCATGTACGTGTCTGCACTGTGTGCAGGATTTAACTCTACTCTGCCCACACTCGCAGTAGGTATTTGAAATGCTTGATATGCATGAAGTAAGGATATTGTGCTGCAGGTGCAATGTGGTGTAACCCTTGGACTGCCAGAGGTGCATGAAACAGATTAGAAAGGGTGAGAGTACCAATTACAGAATGCAGATACATATCAATATTATAGCAGCATATCAATATAAGGACCATGTTAAATATTGCCTAGTTTAAATTGAATTCTATTATTTGCTGGGAGCTATTTTTTTTTACTGATGGGGGAGATGGGAACAACATGGCCCAATTTTGATTTCTTTTATGGTTACAATTTTAAATCAAGTTTTAACTTGTACTTGTCCAATATTTATTTTCTTGTCGTTTTCTGATATCACATTGATATTATTTTGCGCTTTTTGGTTTGATTATTTTTTTCTGTCCAATGTTACTTGTCATGTTGGCAACGTATTGTTACACAGTGTTCCTATGTTTTCACAGGTCTGAATGTGGATGACGTTACTACAAGCAAGAATACTATATAAAGTCACGTTGGGACCTTGTCAGAATGAACTTGAGAGTATTAGTACTAATACTGTTTTACGCAAAAATCCTAAGGATATTACAGAAACATTAATAGGTTTGTATTCTATTTGTCTGTTTGCTCTCCATTGAATTAGCTTACCCCTTTAGAAGTGTTGAAATCAAGAGTCTTGTATAATACCTGACCCCAAAGTCACTGCTATGTACTTCCCCAATTCTGTCCTAATGTCCGATTGCTGGTTCATTTATCCCCTGCTACTACCAGTTCTTAGGATTTCTTAGTTCTTTATTCAAGTTTTTTCTCATTGGGGTAAAAAAGAGAAAAGAGCGTTTTGGAGAATGATAAATTTTTTTGATATCTTTTTTGTTCTGCACCATCTAACATATCATCATTGAACAAGAATAAAAATTAATTGGAAAAAAGATGTGCAGACAACTCCAAAAATTTAATTACATGTTGTAGTGTGGTGAGGAGGAAAAAATTTCATGTGACTCTCAAAAGAATTCATCCTTGTGCATCCTTTTCAATAAATGAAATGTGATTGTTTTGTGAGGAATTCATTAAACAATAAATAGATATAATAGAAATATAATGCTTTCCATTGATAAAGTGTGTTGTGTCTTTATTTCTGACAGTTCATTGCTGAGCAGATTTCATGTTATTCTGATATTAAAACTTAACATTTAATTGATCTGTTAAAAAACAATACAACAATTCAGGGGGTTAAAACACTTAAAATTTTTTTTTAAAGATGTATAGATCTGGGTTAGCAGGGTAATACCAAATGGTACTCACAGTGAGTAAATCCCACCTAAATGAAATCCGACCATCTAAAAAACCTTAACCAGTTAATCTTGCTATTAGAAATAGTGAGAAGGAGGTGTAGATTCACATTCAAGTAAAAAACAGCTGGTATTGAGTAAACCTATATAATCATATCCTTATTGCAATCGTGACTCTTTAAGTACACATCAGGTATTGTAATAGGCAGTGAAAAGTTTAAAGTACATCAGAATTAGCATCTTGCAGAGTGATGCCATCCTGTTTAAACCGGCACTTGTACAAAAAAAATAGTGATTCCCCCTTTCCCATATTCTCCTTTCATCCACCACCCCCTTACTAGCAGCATAAGGCCTTTGACAAAGCCTTCCTGGGTGAAATGAATTCTTGCTACGCATCACACTACAACATGGTATATGGACATTAACAAACAAACCATCATATATAAATATTATATATATATCTATATAACATAGGGATGCACCGAATCCAGGATTCGGTTTGGGATTCGGTCAGGATTCGGCCTTTTTCAGCAGGATTCAGATTTGGCCAAATCCTTCTGCCCAGCTGAATTGCAAATTAGGGGCAGGGAGGGAAGTTGCATGACTTTTTGTCACAAAACGAGGAAGTAAAAAATGTTTTCCCCTTCCCACCCCTAATTTGCATATGCATATGCAAATTAGGGTTCGGATTCGGTGCATCCCTAATATAACATTATATAACCCTTCTGGAAGTTCTTTTGTATAATTTTGGAGAATGGTAGCCCAATTTTGGAGAATGGTAGCCCATTTGGAGAATGGTAGCCCAACCTGTTGGCTGTCTTCGAACACCCCATAGAGCCCAACCCCCTATAATTCTTATTGGGCCTGCCTATCAGAACACTGTTAAGTGGAAGAGCACTTCCCTATACGAACAGGTACGAACAGGTTATTGTCACCAAAGTGAAATGGATTAGAACAAAGGAAACCATTAGTGCATACTTACAGGGCAAAGAATATGAGAATTAATTGCTATGTTTCCCTTGGGCGGAATTTGAGAAAGCTCAGTCAGTCAAACTGACTTATAGGATCAACTACTCTTTAATTAGCCCCAACCTTTCCCTATCCACTTTTCGCTAGTTTATATAAGGCAACATTAACAGATTGGACAATGCTCACCCCACAACCCACGGTGAGCATACAACACGCATTTGCAACAAAGCAAGCTATATGACAATATATTGGATACAAAACTGTACATATTGTGACCCTACCTGTCTGAAAATGTTTAAAACTGAACGGCCAACCTGTATTTGTTTTATCTCAACTGTTATTTGACTAATAATATATCTGTATGTAACCTGCTTGCATGAGAAAAAAAACATTTAAATAATAAAAAAAGAATGTATGCATTTTAAAGCATACTGTATTTTTACTGCTACCCCAATAAAAAAGTTGGGGCTCTATTGCCTTAGTATACTGCAGTCTCGTGACCAGAAACGAGAGAAATATCACCCACACACCTAATAAATATTTATATGAACATATAACAGGATAATAAATCCTTTAATATTCATAATAATGTTATATAATAACAGAATAATATAAATAAAATGTTCCCCTTTTATTAAGGATCTCAGCTCAGAATAGAATTGGAGATTGCTGGCTACAATAACAAAGTTTTGGTCAGCACTAGACACTGAACACTTGAAGGGCAGATTTACTATTGGTCGCATTTCGAATAAAAAAAAATAGGAAATTTGACCATGTGAAATAAAATCCTTCGATTAACGAATTCGAAGGATTTTACCTCAATTCGATCGAACGAATAGAAACTATTCAATTGATCGATTCGAATAATTTTATTGATTGATCGAATTTTCTTTATTCAATCAAAAATAGTGATCCCCAATTCGGCAGCTTGGATCTGGCGAACTAGGTGGTCGAATAGGGGAGGTACTTCGACCATCGAATAGTCGAATATTTGAATAAAATTTTATTTGAATATTCGAATTTGAATATTCGATGGTCGAATTTGCCTAATTTGCACATTCGAAGATTCAAATTCAAATTTTTTAAAAATTCGATCGAACTTCAAATTCTTCACACAAATTTTCTTGCCAACGCTATTTATACAAGCCAAAATTACACCATACAGAGACCTGCAGAATATAGTGATTACACTAACAGTCACTGATTTGCGCAAGGCAAGGCAACCATAGCCAAATGCAGCATTATTACCGCAGTTCTGTTTTGTAATGTTTCATAGATACAGAAGAGCACACAGAGGGCGCCAAACTCTAAGGCTCATTGAATGCTTGACTCAGCAGTGAGATTTCTTGGCAAGGGTTTTGTGTTTTAAATTGAAACACCTTCTCTGCAATTAGATTTCCTGGCAAATCTTATATGTTTCGAATAGCAGTATGGATACGTAAATGTTTGTGTACATTTTAATACAAACATTATAGATCCAAAATATTTCAGGAAATATTGTGTGACACTACCTGATGCTACCTGTGATAATATGAACAGCCGTATTATGCAATGCTATTATGCAACAAAAAATATTATGTAAAATATTTCAAATTAGACATTTATAGCAAGTAGCTGGTTTAGGCCATAAGTAGCAAGGGGGCCTGATTTAATATTGTTACAGCAACACGTATCAAGTCTGGTACCCTGTGTCAGTATCAAATTTCCAAACTCACACAAAGCATAATTTGTGTTGTATAAGTTCTAGATGCAAGAGTTTTATAAAGGAAAGCCTAAAGTAAGACGGACAGATCATGTGAAAAAAAATCAGGAGCGCTTTTAGAAAATACAGCTTAAAGGGAAGCAATTTAATATAAATATACAAGGGTGTTCCACATTGGTCCACTTCTTTTTGTTTGTGTATTAATGAGAGCAATGCATTTTTGTTTGCAGATTACATAAAACTACTGTTTAATTTATCCAGGATGTACCTTTCTTGCAGTGGGATCTTGACAAATGTTAGCTTCAAATTGCATCCAATATTCTATATCACACAAGATTAGGGGCACATTTACTAAGGGTCGAAGTTAATATTAGAATAAAATTAGAATTTAAAAAATTCTAATTTCGACTTAATTTTTGGCTACTTCAACTATCGAATAAGCCAAAATTTTATCCGAATGGAAACAATTCGACAAGTCTGTCCCTTTAAAATCCTTCAAATTAGCCACTTCGCCACCTTAGGGCCTCCTACAACCTATCCTGAAAAGTCCTAGGAATTCGAAGGGTTTTGCTCAAAATCTGAAACGATGCGATTGAACAATTCGAACGATTTTTATACAATCGCAAAATGGACCTATTTGATCGAAAAAGCGCTTTTTTTTTTTTCACTTCGAAATTCGACCATTAGTAAATCTGCCCCTTAATTGTGTTAATTTTATGCATCTCCCTGCCAGAACTCCCTGCACACAATTATGCTGGAATTATTCAGAAAAAAAATCCTGCATAATGGTTTAACAAAACTTGACAATTAGCATTCAAAACTACATTTTCCACACTGTGCTTGCAGTCACAAATGACCCATAGTGAGACCTGTAACTTCTTCACCAATGCAGCATGCATTGAATCTTGTATCAAGATAATACTGCAAAAGCACTAAATTTTGTCTTCAGTCAATGAATACATTTTCTTAGGTCCACCCTCTCCAATTTTTTCCAACAATTTCAATACTCCCAAATTTTAATCCCTGATGGTTCTTCTTATGCTTCTCACACTTTGACTCACAACTCCAGCTTTAATATTACTTACATGTTCATTTATTCACTCCCTTAACTTCCTGTTTGTTTTCCCTACATACTGGAGTCTGCAAGGACATTATAAGCAATAAATGACATTAGGATTCAGATTCAGTTCGGCCAGGCACAAGGATTCAAGCGAATTTGAATCCTGCTGAAAAAGGCAGAATCCTGGCCGAATCCCAAACCGAATCCTGGATTCGGTGTATCCCTAATACTTTTTTAATACATGTTTTGCAGAGTGCATAGGGAAAAAACCTTTCCATTAATGTTTCTCTTTTTTTGGTTCTATCAACTTGGTTGGGATATAACTATGAGCCAGCTGCTGAATCTTGCATGCCCTTTAACAATACAGATTCTCCAATTTTGATTGCATTGGTTATTCTGTTGCAAGTTGTTTTTGTACTTTATTTGTGTCAGGGTGACTAAAGCGCAAAGCATCTACCGCTAGCGCTTATTCGCCAGCGTGACATCATTTCACAACTTCGCCAATTCACTAACAGTGTCCCTGGCGAAAATTTGCTAGCGAACTAGATAGACTAGCGCAACTTCGCACTCCTACACCAGGCGAAGTTGCGTACTGATGAAGGAAGTAACTACGCTAATTCACTAGGATGACCATTTTACTGAACATTACCTCTTGCAATAGACTTTACTTCGCCAGGTCAGACCTGGCGAAGTTCAATACAATAGATAGGAGTTTGGGAAAAAAAAACTTGAAATTTTTTTCTAAGTTCCAAAAAAAACGCTGGCGTCTTTTTTTTTTAGGGTGATAGTCTGAAAAATAGCGTAATTTTTTTGGGGGTTTCCCTCCTTCTCCCTTACATTTCCTAACATATGGCAACTCAACTATACAGTGGGCACATGTTTAGGGCAATAGGACAACTTTATTTTATTTAGTAAAGGTTTCCTGGGCTTGTGTAGTGTAATGTAGTGGCTGTAACATATACTTCTATTGTACGTTTAACTTCACGCCGTATGCAAATTAGGCATCGCTAGGGGCGCTTTGCCTGGTGAAGTAATGGTAGCGCAATTTTGCTACAGTTTGCCTCCCTGAGCACAATTTAGCATTTTAGTGAATTAGCGACGGGCTGGCAAAATTCGCCTGGTGAAGTGCAACGAATTGTGGCGAAGCCATAGCTAGTGCATTTTTGCCGCTTAGTGAATTTGCCTGGTGTTTCTGGGATGTCACAGTAACCTCTGCTATATGTGCAGACAGCTAAGGCCTGGTTCACTCCCGTTGCTATACTTGTAATCGCAAGTAGGCATAGCTTTGTTCACCTGTTATCAATCTGGCTGTAGGTGATAAGTGTAAGCCATTAGGCTGCCTATAAAGACCCTTGCTCTACACTGAATCATTGGCCAATATAGGTCTATCTTCATAGTTCCTGGGTGCACTTACATATTGTCTGATCCTTGATTTTGACCCTTCTTGTTATTTCACTACTCTTTGGATTCTGATTGTGTTCCTGTTTGGTTTTGACCCCAGCTTGTGACCTCAACTACGCTTCTTCTCCTGATTTGGTACTGTATTGTCTCTTTGGTATTGACCCGGTCTGTCCCTTGACCTCACTCCTTATTCCCTGTTCCAGTTATACATTACCGTTCCCTTGCCTTCCCCCTTGGTCCTCTCACGTTAATTCCTGGCAGCATCTGAGAAGTGTATGGCCCCCCCCCCCGAAGCCAAAGGTGGCTGCTATAGTATAGACTTTACTGACTCAATGCAAAATTACCTGTTGAAATTGTGGAGGTCTATTATAGAAAACCTGTTGTCTTTGGGGTAAAAACAACTATAAAGTATCTTCTTGATAAATGCTTCTGTAGGAACAATTTCTCATTTTGTACAAAGTCCAGAATAGCCAGCCCCCTAACCTACTGTTTTACAGGTGTGGGGAGAAAGGAATGAGTTGGTGTGTTTAGAGATTCTAATGTGAGACTATTCCACACCTTTTGGGGTAGTGTGAGAAATCAATGGAGAGCGGCGTAATTTCCCTCTAGTGGCGGAACTTCACTATTAACTTCACTCTTTGATAAATATACCCCTTAGTAGTTAGATGGTCTTTAAAACCATGATGTCATATTGACCATTTGGGCAATATGACAGCCATAAAATCACTTTGAGGGCAAAATTTGGCTTGCTACTTCAAGGGTTACCTTTGTATTTTGTGTGTATTTGGACCTAATGAATCTGCTGGAAACATGCTTATTTATGTCTAATGTTTTCTTTGCATAATGCACCAAGTTAGTACATAAACCCTCAGGTGCTAAACGTAGGTTTATAGATAACACACAGAGATCCCTTTAATAATTGGTTTTATCCTTAGGTTGTGGTGGAGGTCTGACCTAAGTCAATATGGAGTTCAAATAAATAAATAAAAAAGGAATTACTTAATTAAGGTGCAGTGTTGTTAATTAATATTCTTAGATCAATAATTAATTTATTAATAATAATTAATTATTGATCTAAGAATATTAATTAACAACACTGCACCTTAATTAAGTAATTGTATATAACCAGAGGAATCATATGACTTCAAATTTTTAGCTAATTAAGTAAACACTGAGTTGGATTGTGGGAAAGTGGGGTATCTTTCCTTTTTTTTGATTTATTGAAACATAGGTTTATATTATGTTCTATAATTTTTCATATATTGCTTTGTTTTAAAGTTTTCGGGCAAATGCCTAATTTTATTTCCACTGATTTCAGCACATTACACATATTTCTGTGTAGAAACAAATATAAATTGGTCCTCTCTGTGCCTGCATAGTGAAATGAATAAAAAACTAATTTAAATCAAGTGAAATAGCTGAGCTTTTAACACTGGGACTTTCACACAAAAGGCAGTGTTGTGTGTGTAGCTTTGCTCCAGTGATGGCAATGCATTTTGCAACGATCCAGTTACAATAAGCACTATGCACCATATAATTATACTTAGTATCTATACATTGATAATGAATACTCCAATCTGAAGAATGTTGCTGAGTATTTTTAACCTGACAATCAATGGTCATTTTGCACAATGTAATGACTCAGAGTATCTTTAGTGATGAACTCACAAAGGAGTATATTAATATCTATACACTGAACAATCTACACTGATAATAGGTATGCTGCACTATATAATATTTATACACAGATGTCAAGCAATTTATTCTGCATGTCAATGAATCATGTACTTGAGGGTCCAATGGTATTTAGTATTTATATTTGCTCTTTTTTATTGAAAAAATATTTGCCAGGGAAATAATGCACATAGTTCAGTATAATAATATACACTATGTGCTTATACTGAGAACAAAAAGTTATATTACATATTCTGACTAGTATTAAACTCACCCTTTGATCAGTATATTTAGCCGCTTACTGAAAGATTTTTAGGCAAAGTAGAATTTTCCCTTTAAAGTGATACTGTTGAACATGACATACTGCTCTGTATGAAGGCTTTGTGGAGAATCCTGGATATAAATGTGATTTAGCACTCTCCTATTTATTCCTCATGTCTTCCTTCATCCACCAAAATATCCATGTTTGCATATTCTTTATATGAAAAATTGCTGAAGCATACATTTATAAAACATACTGTATCTGAAATGGGTAATGACCCTAAATCACTGTAGACCTGCGTACATCTGGCATACATTAATAATGAATATATGGTGATTAAAAATATATTGAGTTATTATATACTATGGCCATCAAGGCTACAGCAGTGTGAGATTTTAATATTTTCTTAAAATATTTTTGAAAACATCCTGGAAATGTGGCATTATCACTGACACTGGGTATGGCAGACCATCTTATAGAACTGATAATAATCCACTTATGAAATGCTTTTCATGCTGTTTTAATTTGAGCTTTTGCTAAAGAACAAGATTTAAAATGCAAAGTACAAAAATCAAGTACAGCCCACTGTGTTCATTGCACTTTGATCCCTTCTCTGCAAGTAATAAGCGGCTGCTTGTGAGGGAGGAGAGTCTCATAAGTTACTATGAGCTATCTTCCATAGTCCTGTATTCCCTCACTTGCTAAAAAAGCCATCCAACCCCTTCTTAAAGCTATCTAATGTATCAGCCTGAGAATTCCACATCTTCACAGCTCTCACTGTAAAAAACCCCTTCAGAATATTTAGGTGGAACCTCTTTTCTTCTAATCGGAATGGGTGACCTTGTGTCAACTGGAAAGACCTACTGGTGAATAAAGCATTAGAGAGATTATTATATGATCCCCTTATATATTTATACATAGTTATCATAGCACCCCTTAAGCGCCTCTTCTCCAGCGTGAACATCCCCAATTTGGCCTGTCTTTCCTCATAGCTAAGATTTTCCATACCTTTTACCAGCTTAGTTGCCCTTCTCTGTACCCTCTCTAATACAATAATGCCCTGTTTGAGTGAGGGAGACCAAAACTGTACGGCATATTCTAGATGTGGCCTTACAAGTGCTCTATAAAGTGGAAGAATGACCCCCTCCTCCCGTGACTCTATGCCCCTTTTAATACAGCTCAAGACCTTATTGGCCCTTGATGCTGCTGACTGGCATTGCTTGCTACAGCCAAGTTTATCATCTACAAGGACTCCAAGGTCCTTTTCCATAATGGATTTGCCTAGTGCAGTCCCATTAAGGGTATAAGTGGCTTGAATATTTTTACATCCCAGGTGCATGATTTTACATATATCAACATTGAATCTCATTTGCCACTTATCTGCCCAGATTGCCAGTTTGTCAAGATCCTGTTGCAAGGATGCCACATCCTGGATGGAATTAATTGGGCTGGATAGTTTTGTGTCATCTGCAAACACTGATACATTACTTACAACACCCTCCCCTAAGTCATTAATGAACAAGTTAAATAAAAGTGGACGTAATACTGAGCCCTGAGGGACCCCACTAAGAACCTTACTCCAAGTAGAGAATTGCCATTAACAACCACCCTCTGTACCCAATCCTGTAGCCAGTTTCCTATCCATGTGCAAACGACTTCATTAAGCCCAACAGAACTTAATTTAGAAAGCAGTTGTTTGTGGGGCATCGTATCAAACGCTTTGGCAAAATCCAAATAGATCACATCTTCTGCCTCCCCACTGTCCAGCATCTTACTTACCTAATTATAAAAAGCAATCAAATTTGTCTGATATGACCTATCCTTCATAAAGCCATGCTGATTGCTGCTCATAATGCCTTACTGGCATTACTTACTGGCCCATAATTGCCAGGCTGAGATCTTTTTAAATATTGGGATGACATCAGCTTTCCTCCAATCCATAAGCACTATATCAGATGAAAGTGAATCTGAGAAAATCAGAAATAGGGGATGGTCTAAAACTGAACTAAGCTCTCTTAGAACCAGTGGGTGTATACCATCAGGCCCTGGGGCCTTGTTTACATTAATTTTTATTTTTAACTCAAGAGATGAAAACATAACTTTGCTACTTTATAGGTCCTAGCCTTTCCCTGTGTATGCAGTGCAGTTTTGGTTTCCAGTCCTTAAGAGAATAATAATAAGAGAGTGCAGATAATAATAAGAGAGTGCAGAGATATGCAACTAAACTCATGAGTGAACTGAATCTGAAACTGAATTAAACTGTTAGGGTAGAATGTCAAAGTTGTGTTTGTTCTCTCTTGAGAAAAGGCGCTTGCGAAGGGACTTGATCTGACTTTTTAAAAGTGCAGTAGAGGACTCTATAGACAGATTATTGAGGATGGTTTTTTTCCTATAGGAAAGAAAAAAGACATTTTGACTCCATCAAACTAGAAATGTTTTGTTTGATGCAGCAAAGGTGGTTCTTCACAGTGAGAGAATTGAGGTTGTGGAATGCCATGCTGGGTGATGTTGTGGCAGATTCTGTTAAAAGACAATTTCACCCCCAAAATGCAACAGATTGTTTACATCATATAAAGTGGCATATTAAAGAATCTTACCAAACTGGAATAAATATTCAAGTAAATATTGCCCTTTTACAGCTCTTATCTAACATTTTATGATGGTCTGTGTGCTGCCTCAGAGATCACCTGACCAGAAATACTGCAGCTCTAACTGTAACAGGAAGAAGTGTGATAAGCAAAAGACAGAACTCTGTCTGTTAATTGGCTCATGTGACCTATCATGTATGGTTTGTTTGTGTGCACTGTAAATCCTAGGGTCCCAGGGGATGGCCATAATTTTTTAAAATGGAAATTTTCTATTTAGAATTACCCAGTTACACATACTACTAAAAAAAGTATAGTATTATGAAAATGGTTTACTTAGATGAAGCAGGGTTTTACACATATGAGCTGCTTTATGCAATATATTTTTATAGAGACCTACATTGTTCAGGGGTATAGTTTTCCTTTAATGCCTTTACAAGACAGGCAGAAAGTTCAGAATGTTGTACCATGTTACCGATTAAAAGGCACCTGTTATCGCAAAACTGCCCCCCCCCCACCAAAGATGTGGGCTAAAAAATAGGATTGTTTACCACAACCAGATTGCAGAGTCAGAAAAATTAGAGTAAGTGATATCTTTTAATCTTTTAGGAGCACTTTTGTCCCTGCTTTAGACATGGTATGTGGTACAAATTGCATAATGTAATACTCGCTTGTAGCACTGACCTCTCCGTACAGAAGACGCTGGCTTTATTATCAATCTGGATTTATTATATCACACAGTATGAGAACATTGTAACAGTGGGTGTGCAAATTCAAAAACCCTGAGGAAGTGCCGATTGTACAGGCATGAAATGCGTAGGTTTTTGAATTTGCACACCCACTGTTACAATGTTCTCACACTGTGTGAAATAATAATTTATATTAAAGCCAGTGTCTTCTGTATGGAGAGGTCAGAGCTACAAGCGAGTATTACATTGTGCAATTTGGATTATTTGGCAGAAGTGAAGTTTGGATTATTTGGCAGAAGTCTAGCGATAGCTGCGACCGGCAAGGAGACACTGCACGCCTTGATAAGCTCCACCATAGCTGATTCTTCTTGTTTCAACTTATGGTATATGGTACAGCCTGCACCCACTGGCACTCTCTAAGAGTGGCCATACATGGGCATATTAAAGTTGACGATATTGGTCCTTTAGATCTATTCGGCAACTTATCTGCAAGTGTATGGGGACTTCCTACGGGTCTCCCCGATCGATTTCTGGCCAAGATATAGATCAGGGAGGTTTGATTTTTCTGGTGATCGAGGACTGCATTGGCTAATTCAAGGCTCTCCAACTGGCAGCCCATGGCCCCCCCTTGTGTTGCCCCCCACCTACCTGCTGTGTTTGCTTAACATGTGTAAGATTTAAATGGTATCACTTCAAAGATTAACAGGTCCATGCATTGTTTAAACCTCAAATTCAGACTAATCCCCTGCATTGTTAACACCTGTGATGCCTCTATTGTTCACACCCCTAAACCCTTGTACTGTTCACACCTGAGGCTCAGGCTGAAACTGTCTACATTGTTCACCTGTTCACACTTTATACAAAATGCTAATGGGGCACCAGCATTGTGTCACTGTATGACGTACATCTTAGAGTGGTCCTGATGGGTTTCCCTTTCTACTGCTCTGTTCTGCCTTCTTTGTGCCTTCCCAGTGATCCATGTGTGCCCTACTCTGCCTGTGTGCCCTGCTCTGCCTGTGTATGCCCTACTCTACCTGTGTGTGCCATGCTCCTCCTGTGTGTGCCCTGCTCTGGTGCCATGCTCTGTCTGTATGTACCTTGCTCTGCCTTTGTGTGCCCTACTCTGCCTGTGTGTAACATGCTCTGCCTGTGTGTGCCCTGCTTTGTCTGTGTTGCCATACTCTGCCTGTGGAACATAAGCATGGTATTTGTTTTGGGGGTTTGTTGGCATTTGAAAATAAGTTATTGTTAGGAGCATCTAAGGTGTTTAATCGTGTGCTGGGGGTGCTGTGTTATCCACAGAGGAAGAGGAGGCATATGGATTTAAGGGTATATCTTAATATGGCAACTTTTTCAAATATAAGTGTGACATCCTTGCAGTGAGCTTGAAAAAAGGCCACAGAGGGCCTGAAACGTTGCGGACCAGGTTGTTTTTGCCATGTAATTGTTCAATAAAGGCTTTTTTACATATTTGGTGCTGTACGAAGAACTTCCTTCTGAATCCCTGCAGTGAGCACCAACCATTTGGACATGGCCATGTGGTACCATGGGTGTGGTTTAAAAACAGGGAGTGGTCAGCCCTCCACTATGTACGCTAGAAAAATGTCGGCCCTTAGTCCTTAGGGATTCATGCCTATCAGTTTCAACTTATAGTAATTTCTGATAATACAATTGCTAAAATAAAACAAAAGTAAATGAGTAATAAAAAATCCACTAAATGTATGGCTCCAACATAGGGCCAGATTCAGTTCAATAAGATAAGTCTCATGGTGTATTAAATGAAAACTCACGAATGAGATTCTGTTTTTTGCCATAGAGTGCTCCAAAATATGTGTCAATATTTTGGACCTACCAGAGCCCTTTTTTTTAGAGTGTTACTTACTAGTATGGGCATTCATACAGGTTGTGTATTTTAAAAGATAGTGCTGTATGTGCCATACAACATGTAAATACACAACTGTTTATTACACAGTGTATAAATGTGTTGTATGTACTGCTATCAAAAAAGACTTTGAGGCCAGGAACTGAAGGCCCAGATGCTGTCTTATATAGGACTTTAAAATCTAAAACAACTGACAGTTTAACCTCCTAGGACAGTCTGCCATTGCTCTAACGTCATTGCTGAATGATCATTGCAGATCAAGGAGTGAAGTATTTCCTTTTCTTGAATATAATGTGCTACAGTGAACTGATAATGACACAAACTTTTTAACAGCGACTTCTGTTTCTGAGGATAGCAAGCTTTACATGCTAAGCAGATTTTCATTAAGATATAAACGCACAGTTCATATTTATGATTTGCTAACAAACCTGCTTGTGTGCACAGTGTCAGATCGATGTGTTAATTAGATCCCAGGCCTAAAATCTGCATAGTTTAATCCTTGGGTTTTTATGGCTGCTTTGCCTTAATAAAAATGCAGTAAGCAAAATTAACCAGTGCACCTTGTGTTAAATGAATTATTCAAACCTTCAAAACCTAGTAATATTTGTTTTTAGACCATCACGCCGTTAAATCTGAAAGAAGTGGAATAAAAGCATCATTGGTTGGAACAGTTGCCATGTCACTTACAGAATTCGGTGGGTTCATATTGTGCTTGACATACAGCCATCACATTCATATTGTTGTAACCCTTTCTTGGCTATATTAAACCAAACCAAACTAGCATGGGTAGAGCATTGGTTACACGCGACTCCTTGATCTCAGGTAGGGCTTTCGCTAAGTGGAAAATCACGTGTGAGGTAGTTGAACTACAACTCAATACTGCAATAGTGTGTAATAACAGGTGTTGGACGCCAGGGGTTCTTTGTGAAAACAAGTAGAACAGGTTTATTTACAAGTAGCACCACAGGGTATCATATACTCACATACAGTAGTATAAAAGCAGAAATGGTATAGCACATGCACAGCGTAAATCATGCCCTCAGGTAGGATATGTGGATGGGAGTTGTAGTTTCACCAGCCAGGTTAGCAACACCTATGTGGTCCGGATCCCACCAGCAGGTTAAGGTCGACTCAGGGGTTAAACACTATTCCTGCAGTCCCTTATCTCTGAGGTCCCTTCACTTCAGGCAAGGTAGAGCCTGGGGGAGAGCTACTCCCTACTATCCTCCTTGATGGGGCTTGAGCTGCCCTTTCTCTCTTCCCTCTCTATCTCACTTCTCCTAGAGAGTGCTATGACAGGAATATCCTCACTCTGACTATTCCTCATTCACGGGGCCCTGTTCCCCGACTTTCTCTAAAGGTGTGCTGTCCCTTTAGGGCCGAACGCTTCTGGGGCCTTGTTGACTCCCAGGCTCAATGGAGCACTGCCCCCCTCCTCTGCTGCAGGCCAAAGAGGAAGTGCCACTCCCTGCAAGTACTTTTATTACAGCACTGCAGGAGGTGTGGTCACTACCTATAACCAATAATATGATACATTATAGCTACCTGGACCTTAGTCCAATAGCAGGTAGCTAATGTAAGGGCAAGGGAAGAAGCCATAAGGGCCATGCTACTTATGGGTCCCTACATTGTCAAAGCTCTACATTCTCTAAATAAGTGAATTGAGGTCCAGAAGTGGTCAATTTTGACCAATTCAACTCCTCCACTAGTTGTAACTCCCCATTTAATCATTCCAAAGCTAAGGTATTACAGAAGAAGGAACCCCTAAAAATGAATAGGGCTAAAAATCTCATCTTTTATATACTGAACCTATTGTACCAGACTAAAGTTTCAGCTTGTCAATATCAGCAATGATCCAGGACTTCAAACTTGTCACAGGGGTTCACCATCTTGGAAAGTATCTGTGACACTCACATACTCAGTGGACTCTGAGCAGCTGTTGACAAGCTAAGCTTAGGGGTTGTTTTAAATGATCTAGCAGATCTAGCTGATGCTATGGGGCGGAATATTAATTGTCGATGCTAGTTGCACTGGTTTCTGTGCTGTCATGTAGTAATTATCTGTATCAATGACTAATCAGCCTTATACTGTGAAATTTATATTCTATGTGACTGTATATTGTGAGTGGGTCCCTAAGCTCAGTAAGTGACAGCAGCACAGAGCATGTGAATCAGTGAATCAGCAGAAAAGAAGATGGGGGGCTACTGGGACACCTTTGGAGACACAGATCTTTACTGCTAAGGGGCCTTGTGGTTGCCTTGGGCTGGTACAGAAGCCCAAAACATAATGTACAACATTTCTTGCCTACTTCTTTAGTTTAACTTTCCTTGTCCTTTAAGCTAGTCAGCTCTGCAGAGTAGGGATTGATGGGGTCTGAATAAATGTGTGCAGTTACACAGGGGATGTACAACTGCACCTAGGTTTGGCCATCCGAGAGGTCTACAGAGATGTCTCCAAAGCAATTGTTGGAATGGAGTGTGCATGCAAGTACAGGGGAGGTAGGTCTGGGACAGGTGGCAAAGGGGGTTGTAGGCAGAAGAATTGGGGGACCAAATGGAGTTGCACCCACTGCCCATGTGGTAGTTGCACAAGTGTAAGGGCTTGGGTTGTCACATTTTGGTGGGGCAGGTGATCTTTATGTGGGGTGGTGACCAATGTATTGGTCAGTGACAAAAGGGGACAGGGCTATGCTGTGGTGATCAGTGATTGGCTGGACAACCCTTCCGAAAACCTGTCTGTCCAGGTGAAAAACAGACTGGTGGGACTGTAGTCAGAACTCCTTTGGTTAATGATATTACTAGCCTCTAGTTACACTACTGGGCCTTGAACAAAGGCTGGACCTTCAAGTGAGAATGTGGAGAAAGAATGGACTTTCAAGCATGGGATGAACTGAAAAAATGAGAGCTGCTACAGTAGGATGGACATGTGTGGAGATGTAACCACTAATCCAAGCCCCACTCTTTATGGGATAAGCAAGGCAGTAGTTTTTTTGGGAAAAGTCTTTTAACTGTGGGATAGTTGTACAGAAAACAAAATGGTGTCAGCAGCACTTTATACCCTAAAGCAGGGCTGTCCAACTGGAGGTCTGCGGTCTGCTTACCATCTGTAAGATTTAAAAGATATCAGTACTGATACCTGAGATTAACTGGACCCTGAGAATCTTCACAAACATAACTGGCCCTTGCATTGTTTAGACCCCAAATTCAGACTTTAATCCCCTCTACTGTTCAGACATTTAATCCCCCCTGCATTGTTCACACTTGTAATACCTCTACTGTTCACATCCCTAAAGCCCTGTACTGTTCACACCTGAGACCCAGACTGAAACTGCCCACATTGTTCACCTGTTCACACTTTATACAATATGCTAACGGGCACCAGCGCTGTGTCACTGTATGTAGTACATCTTAGAGTGATCCTTATAGGTTTCCCTGTCTCCTGCTCTGTTCTGCCTGCCCCATGCCCCCTGTGTGTGCCATATTCTGCCAGCCCTATGTTCCCTGTGTGTGCCGTATGGTCCTTGGTTGTGCCATACACTGTCTGCCGAGTGTTCCCTGTTTGTGATAGATTCTGCCTGTATGTGTCCTGCTGTGCCAGTGGAACATACGTCTGGTATTTGTTCTGGAGGTTTGTTAGCATGTGAAAAATACTGTTAAGGGCCTCTAAGGGGAAAATGTTTTTTAAAGTAAACTCATACATTTGTCAATTGACAATTGACAATGGCTGATTAAGCTTAGTGCACAGAGAATGTAATGCAAGAATCAAAGACAATTAAGAGGCAGGCAGTGCTTTTAAGTAACCACTTTCTGTTATGTTTTGGTAGCTAAGGATGAGCAGAGTATAACAGTGTTGTATTAGCAGGTTTCTTGCAGCCATTACATATCAACAGTAACTTGAACTCTAACACACTAAGCAGTATAGAAGGTACAGTGTATGCACAGTATACTCTTGTGCACAGTGACACCTATAAGCACCTTGCACAAACACCACACTCTAGGAATATCTGTATCTTAGTTTTCTTCTCAAGATCCAGGCTCCTACTACCATGGGAACCTGACACTGAAAAGAGACCCCTCTCTGTGAAATAAGCAATAATCAATGTAAACTCAACAGTATACTCAATAGTTAATATACCTGTTTTCTGTGAGTTAGTTTGTTTGTCCCTCTATGTTCTAATGCTTATCAGTGGAAGCATTTCCTGGTTTTGAGAATGTTTTCCAGCAAATATTGTATTATTGGCCTCAGCTTTTAACAACCGGCACTAATGTTACGTCATGTGTTTATTAGTCACTATACATTTAATCACTAGAGTGAGATTTATTATTATGAAGACTAGTCATTAGTTAGACTATTTAATCTTTACCCAAAGCAGAGGAAATGTGTTCTGGGCAAGTTTGAAGGCAGTCTCGTTAAGCTCCCTCCAGGATGATCACATTCATTTAACACAAATTATATTAAAAAAAATGATAAAATCATAAAAAATAGATGTCTTTTTATGTATCACCATGTAAGGTAAAATGACACATTCTCTACAAGGCCTGCCTGGCATAATATGTTTGGTTAATTATTAGCACTTCACATTCAATGAAAAACGTGTGAGTTTGATAATGATATGCATATTGTCACAGCAAGGAATGTAACACGTTAAGAAAAACCTACATTTGGGGGAGGGGGGGAGGGCATAACTAGCACTGCTGAAAGCACAGTTACCAGTTGTCATGCTTTTTTGTACATTCATTAAATGTCAAATATTTTTCATATAAATGTTCATACATTTTTGCTACATTGAAGTTCAGAGGGTGGTAAGAAGCTTTTTAGCATACACTGTATCCTAAGTTATGTTTGCTAAAGTAAGGTAAAATGGGGGTACATTTTTCCTATGATACACCAGATTCAGTCAAGGGTATATATTTACCATATAGATACTCAAGGGCCTGTGCCTAGGGCAGCAGCTTTAAGGGCCTCCCATGTCCTATCAAATCTGGCAGCAGAGGTGGGTGGTAGGTGGTCCCTCTAGAGGTGCACAGTAGAAATTATGACACAAGTATGTGTTTTGTGCCATGACATCACATCTGCTGATGTCAAGCAGAGGGTTCTGCCCTAGGCAACGGACCTGAATATACTATTAGATTCAGTTAGTCATATACCACAAACTACATCACTAAGCACTGATTATAGCACATGACATCACTAAACACGGTTTATAAGGATATAATTGACTGGATTTTTGTGTCTTTTATATAACTGTATGAGAAATATCTAAAACAGCATACTTACAGCATCCACCCACTTGGGAAAGCTGCACTAGTGGTGCACAGATATCAGAAGAAAGTAATGTTCCCCCATAACATTAAGATACTCTACTCCTGTACTTGGTATCAAAACAGGGTGAAAAAAAATCAAAGAATGTTATAATAAAAAAAACAAGAGATTATGTTCCATTTATATCTAACCAGCAATAACTCTTCAAAGAAACAGATCAGTCTGTCCAATAAGGTGGAAATGAAAAGGATATGAGCAAGATAACAATGTGAGGATATAACAAGTGTTATACCGTCATACCCCTACATCTCAGATTTTTTATTTACACTATTGGAGGAAAGTATGTTAATATCCAGCATGCCTCCATTTATTTGAGTCTTTGTTTCGATTTCCTACTCCTTTACACAGGTACAATCAGCCATACAAATGTGAACTTCAGTTGTTCAGCAGCATAAATTCAACAAAGTGGTTTGTAGTAGAAATGCAAACAAAACTTTATAGAACCTAGGTTTTTAAAGATGTGTTGGTTCTCCAGTAATAAAAATGTATAGGTTAGTGATGGACAGCCTGTCAGAACATTCATGGTTCAGCTGGTGACAGGTCAGAATTTGGAATATAACAAACAAGAGAAAGTTGAGCTCACCCCTAATTTTTAAAACCATTAGGCGGGGGTGCAAAGAGGCTGTGACCACAAAATACATACAGACAAATACAAGAGGTCCACTGCACTCAACCTATTAGCAATATATGAGACATTCTGTGCATACAGCTACTAAACAATGCCTTACCCTTTAAACAACAGGGATTGTTTGTCCATATATTGCAATATATTTAAGCTGGCCAACTACGTCAAAGTCATCCCATATCTGGCCAGTCCTACTCTCAAATTGCATCAGATTCATTAAAGGGGTGGTTCACCTTCAGGTTAACTTTAAGTATGTTATAGAATGACCAATTCTAAGCAACCTTTCAATTGGTCTTCATTGTTTATTTTTTTATAGTTTATGAATTATTTGTCTTCTTTTCCTGACTCTTTCTAGCTTTCAAAAGGGGGTCACTGACACCCTCAAAAAACAAATCCTCTCTAAAGCTGCACATTTATTGTTATTGCTACTTTTTATTATTCATCTTTATTTCCTGACCCTATCCTATTAATATTCCATATTCTCATTCAAATCAATGCTTGGTTGCTAGGGTAAATTGGACCATAGCAACCAGATTGCTGACATTGCAAACTGGATGGCTGCTAAATAAAAAGCTAAATAACTCAAAAACCACAAATAATAAAAAATCAAAACCAATTACAAATTGTCTCAGAATACCACTCTCTACGTCATACTAAAAGTCAACTCAAAGGTGAACAACCCCTTTAAGAATTCTATTGCTTCATTATACATTTTACAAAGGGACTAAGTTTTACCTGCAACTAGCTTTTTAGTAGCTCTATGCACAAAATGTCTTAAAAATATTGATAATGGATTGAGTGCAGAGGTCAGAATTTGGTCCACGTCATCACATTTTCCTGTTTCTTCAGTCAGGACTGTTTCTGGGGCCCAATGCCATCCCGCGCACTTACCTGCTCAACACTCTTTGGCATCAGAGTGGGTAAAGGATGGGGGGGGCACATTGAGAGTCAAAGACTCTCTGCTTTTTACCATCCCTGGTAACTGGCTGCTTGCTGCCTCCTGAGGTTGTCACCTTGTGTTATCATCAGGCTGTTCAGCGCCTGTGTTGATGTTGTGGGTCAAGTTCTAGTCTATAAGACAGAGTATTATGGGCCACAGGTCATCACATTTCCAACCTATATCACTATGAGAAATCTAATGAACAGACTGAGGCTTAAGGGCTGTTCCAGATGAGTGTCTGCAGCTGCGCTCCCGGTTTTATGCGCTCAGCCGCAGGGAAGCGCAGCAATAGACGCCTTCAAATTTTTTCAATGGGGCTGCACTCACACAGGTGCATGTAGGCGCCGAACGCAGGTTGAGACACAACATGCCTTCATGCACCTGTGTGACTCTCCAGTTTTCAATTTCATCAATCCAGTTGCTAGGGTCCAAATTGCCTTAGCAACCTTGGACAGCTATAAATAAGAGATTGAAACATGAATAGTAGAGGGCCTGACTAGACTGATGAGTAATAGAAAATAGCAATAACAATAACATTGGTAGCCTTACAAAGAATTAGTTTTTTTAAATCGGGGGGTCAGTGAACCCCATTTCAAAGCTGCAAAGAATAAAAAAGTAAAAATGAAGGCCAGTTGAAAAATTGCTTTAACTTAAGGTGATCCACCCCTTTAAAAGCAGGTGACAAGAAACGAAAATCATTCTCTTTATGTGCTGTGGCTAATGCAGCTCAACTCAGGCTCTTTTTCACAGGCCTTCCCTCCTTGTAGGCAGGTAGGTGGGTGGGCAGGCTCAGTCTTAAAGGGTAATTGAACCCCCTCACCTAATAAAAACCCCTACCCCCACAGTCCCCCTCCCGGCTACCCCCCCGCACATGTGTTACAACCTGTAAATGTCCTTAATCCTTTAAAGGAGAATTCAGTCCCTGTGATTCACCCCTTCCCTGCCTCCCCCTGCACAGCCTTATCCCTGAATTCTTTTCCCTCTTGAAATAGTGACCACAAATGCAGAGAGCTGCTATTTCTTCTTATTTTAGGTAATCCTTGTGTCTTCTATCTCCCCTTCGGCACTTTCTGTCTCTTTTGGGGCATGTGCAGTTGTCAAAACCCGGAAATTTGCTACAACTGTGCATTCGCCAAAAGGCTGCTCCATCCACAAAGATTACAAAGATGACAGCTGTGAGCTCTGCTGTGATCACTGTGCATTTGCGGTCGCTATTTCAAGAGGGAAAAGATTCAGGGGTAAGAAACACGGGAGGGTTGAATTCTCCTTTAATTACCCTTCGTTGCAGCCATCTTGAGTGCTTCAGTAATCTTTGGAAAGTAATCGCCTTATGTGTGCATGCACAGTTGGAGCAGTCTTCATCTTCCTGATAACTGCACATGCACCACAAGTGACAAAAAAAGGGTAGGAAGAAGACCTGAAGATTACCAAAGTGCTGGAAGATAGCGCCTGCGAGCTCCACTGTGCTGAATCTGCAACAAGGGGTAATTACAGGATTAGGGGCATTTACAGGTATTATCACCTGTGCGAGGGAGAGCAGGGAGGGGGAATATGGAGGCAAGGGGGTAAGGGTTTTTATTAGTTGGGAGGTTGAATTTTACTTTAAGGTCAGTTAAGGTGAACTTTGGGGAGAAAGACTAGTTATATTGTTAGATAGTCCTCTTCTTGGAGTTTCTTGCTGAAACTATGGCTGAACAACTGATACACCAATGTTAACCAAGATCTCAAACATTGTATGAGCAAAGAAGAACCCTGGCACTGGACTTCAAATGAAGTCTTGAACTAATTAAGTCAAGTAACTGGAAGAATATAATCCTGGTTTTGATCCACCTGCTTCGCCAAAGAAGCCACAAGTCCTACTCTTCCTTTATAATTCAACCTTAGACTATAGTTTATATCAAATTATGTGACATATTAAAGAATTTTACCAAACTGGAATATGTATTTAAGTAAATATTGCCCTTTTACATCTCTTGTGTTGAACCACCATTTTGTTATGGTCTGTGTGCTGCCTCAGAGATCACCTGACCAGAAATATTTCACAGAAAGAAGTGTGGAAGCAAAAGACAGAACTCTGTCTGTTAATTGGCTCATGTGACCTAACTTTATAGTTTGTTTGGTATGTTTGTGTGCACCGTTGGATCCTAGGATCCCAGGAGGCTGTCCTTATTTTTTAAAATGGCTATTTTCTATTTATGATTACCCAATGGCACATGCTACTAAAAAAGTATATTATTATGAAAATGGTTTATTTATATGAAGCAGGTTTTACATACGAGTTGTTTTATGCAATATATTTTTATAGAGACCTAAATTGTTCGGGGGGTATAGTTTTCCTTTAAAGTTGTACTACTTTATTCCATATGACCTAAAGAGCTCATTAATGAAACAATACCTATGCAAAGAACTCTAATTCATTTTCTCTCAACAGATGTTTTATATGAATTGCAAATTGAGGGAAAACTCCAATAACCAAATGTAAAGTAAATGCTGAAAAAAGGAATATTCTGTTCCTCTAATTTACATAGAGACGCAGGACTGATTTGCTTCCTCCAACAAATATGTTAGAATAATAAAGTAGTTAATGTCTCTGACAGTAAAATTTGCTTTTCCTAAATGGCTTTATATATATTTATATATATATATATATATATATATATATATATATATATATATATATATATATATATATTTTGCATAATTATTATACATAATTTACAGAAATTTCCTTTGATGATAAAACCGCAACAGTGAAAAGAAAACTTGTTTGTTTTTACAGTTCACATACTTTTCAGAAGTAAATGGTGTGATTGAGAACTGAGGGAAATGAAGCCAGAAATCGACACAGTGTTTAGTGGAATCCAAACAACAAAAAGGAATTGAACATTTTTAGGGTTTTTTAATAAAACAGTTTGCAACCCTATAAATAAGTTACAAATTAATCATGATTTCTAATTGTTATAATGTATTAATTAAGTATTTATGATCATTTGGCCAACTATTTGATCATCACATAAGGTAGTTCACCCACCTGTGAGGAAAATACCTCTGAAACTTCCTTTAATAGCATGGTCTACTTTGTGTAGGTCAAAATTAATTCAGTTACTTGGAGAAGGAATTTTTAATAGGTGAACTATTTGTCAATATGTGAGGTACCTTTTTTTAGTAACTGCAATTATATTTTATTAAAACTTTGTGCAAGGGCATCAATGTCCCCTTTTGATTTGTAGCTTTAAAGGGCTGGGGGTGTTATGAATTACTGGAATTATAGATCCCAGTGGCAGTGAATGTAACTGAACTGAATGGTTTGTAACGGTGATACAATTTGCAACACTCAGCAGCTTGAAAGTTAACTAGTAAATGGTAAAAAGAGTGAGTTAGCGTGAAAGGTAGCAATGAACTCGCTACAGAGGATGGTGCACTTCCTCCCCCTAAACCTCGGGAACCACTACCCTGCTTCAATGCTCTCGACTGAGAGACGGTCAGAAACTATTCCCCTGTGTTTTGAAGCTCACGGAGTGCCTGTGTTTGACTGCACGCACTCTCGAGCCACATTGAACTGGCACCCGTGTGAGCAATTCGCGGCCTTAAAACACCTCTGCCTCCTGCGGATATACCACTGACATGACCTGCAGTTAACGCCTGCTTTGCCGACTGCACCCTTAACCCTTGCGCTGCTTCGTCGTTCGACTCCAACCTTGACAGGGGGATATTGTTTCATTTCATTTATTCCCCCAGCCCCTAGACTTTGGGGTCATTAGATTAAAGGATCATACCGACCAATTAGGAAATATGGTAAGAAATATAGTTACACCTATATACTCATATATAAACCAATACTTATAATAAACTCATTTTAGATCTTAAGATGGCAATAGCCTTGGATATAATTGTCAAAGGAGTCATCCAAGCCACCACCATAATCTGCCATCGTATCTGCCAATCATGTCCCCTTTCTACAGATAAAACAACCTCAACCATGACAGTGTACCCATATGGTATTAAGCCTTCATCACTTTTACCAGTGCAGTTGCTGAACTCTCCCCTGCTCATTAATATTCTTCTGCATACTCCGGGTAAGGCCTTACCAGGACATATTATTAAGCAAAACTATGTTTTCATCCCTTTAGTTAATGCCCCTTGTTATGCCTAGTGTTATCCACAGAAATCCCCCAATTCTTAGGGATGCCCCTACACACACTACCATCTACTGTATAGTATTTCTACTAAAGTGCATAACATTGCATTTATCCACATTGAACCTCATTTGCCAGTTTGCTACCCATTTTTAAAAGTCAGTTACATTCAGTATTTACAGTCTTCAAAAATAACAACAGTATGTAACGGTGCCAACCTCAAAGTCACTAACAAACACATGAAAAAATCAAAGGACCAAGAACAGGCCTCAGCAATACCAACACTAGTCCAATTAGAAAATGTATACTTTATCGCCACTCTTTGTAATCTAGTCTTTTACAGTCTACAAAAGCACAGCCCTGTGTGACAAAGTAACAGTTGCACTTTTGTATATTGACACAAAAGAATTTTTAGTTTTGGTTATGGATGTTCTGGAGGGTCACACCTGGCTTTTCTAGAAGACTTCATATTATGCAAAACTCAGTGTTTGTCAATAGCTTTAGTGGCCAGGGGCAGACCCATTAAGAATTGTTCAGTACAAAAATAAAAACTTGTTAAATAGATAGGCAGTGTAAAATAAAAAATGTATCTAATATAGTTAGTTAGGCAAAAATGTAATGTATAAAGGCTGGAGTGAGTGGATGTCGAACATAATAGCCAGAATCCAACTTCCTGTGTTTCAGTTCTCTTGTTTTCCACTGACTGGTTACCCTGGTGACCAGTCACTAACCAATCAGTTACTTGAGGGAGGGCCACTCGGGCCATAACTGTTGCTTTTGAATCTGAGCTGAATGCTGAGGATCAATTGCAAACTCACTGAACAGTTATGTCCCATGTGGACCCCCTTCAAGTCGCTGACTAATTCAAAGTTTCAGAGCTGAAAAGCAGGAAGTTGGATTCTGGCTATTATATTAGACATCCAGTCACTCCAGCCTTTTTCATTTATCCAGTTTTTATTTTTACACTGAACTGTTCCTTTAAGGATGTACATTGCACACCCACTTTCCTACCTGTTTGTCTGTACCATGCCTGTGCTGTTTACATGCACCCTTTGCCTGTACCTATGTCATACAAAGAAAAGAGAAATACATTATAGTTTTTATTATTCTCAAGAGCCATGTATAGCCTGTAAATTATATCCTTATAAATGGTGCTTAGTGATTTCATTGTTTCCAATCAGAGCTTAGAGATGCAATTTCTGTCACATGACTCACTGAAACTCACCTTGGAGTTGCATGACCTGTGTAAAAACTCGACCTTTGGCCTCATGTTTTTATATGGTCTTGGAACTTCTCAGTAACTTATAATATGCTTGTATTTTACAAGAGGGGGTACTTTATTCACTATATAATTGTACCCTTTAAAAAAGAATTCAGTTACAGCATAAAATGAAAAAAGTATAGATCAGATTCTGTAGTATATTCAACAAAATACAGTATAACAATAAACGCATTTAAAACAATAAAAATAAGTAAAAAGCTATGATTTTTGTGGTACATCACTGCCATGTTAACAACATTGTTGGGCATCAGGAGATGCTTTTACTATTTACCCTACCTGTAAATGAACCCACAGCTACTTATGATTGTATCCTTAAGGGTTATTATTATAGTTCAAAAAATGTTAAACATTTCATTATTCCCTTTACCTTTTATTTGATGTTCAGACTGTGAAAATAAAATATCTGAAAGAAACATTTCTTACTCATAACTAAATTTGATTACTATATGATATAAATACTTATTGATTATACCCCCAAATAATTCTTTCAGTTGGAGGAGCACCACTGCACCTAACTCTATTATTAGTAGCACTCCCAGCACTGTGGCAGCTCTCAGACTTATGGGCAGATCAGTGGACTCAGCACACACCATGAATATATGCTGGGATAGCACTGATTGTGCCATACCAATCAATAGGATTATTTAATAAGCATACCTGAGAACTAGTTCATATTTCTGACTAGTTCATACTTTAGAATGTCTCTGTTGCAATGAGTGAGTTGATAGCAGATGTTAGTTGTAAGATCTTGTTAATTTTAGAAAAATGTCTCTGGCATATCTGCTTTCAAAAATTCTTTTCTTTGTGTGATGATTTTGTTGAGAAAGCAAATATAGAGAATTTCAGATGCTAGCATCAAAATGCCATGTCTAAAATTATAGTTCTTCTGACTTGGCAAGTTTTTTAAAAGGCCCTCTAAAGCTTGAGGAAGATGATTTGTTTGACACACTGGAAATCACACATCAGTCAGGGTCCCACTGTGCTCTCCATATTCCTGGGCCTCCAGCAGCTGCAGTGTATTCTGCCCCTGTTATTATAATGCTGCTGGGATTCTGTACTGGTCACATGTCTATTGCAAATACAAATGGGGTTACAATATGTCCTGGTTTCCACATACTCTTTTTGTTCACCTGTCCAGGTTTAAAAAAAAAAAAAAAAAAAAA
>CM044435.1:82382952-82408359 GCA_024363595.1 Xenopus borealis | reverse complement strand
AAGAGGAAAATTCTGGGGGGGCTACAGCCCCTGTAGCCCCCCCGGTTCCGACGCCTATGCACCCTTCAGTCTGTAGCAGAAAGGTCTACACATCCTCTATCCTGTATAAATTTCTCAACCTGTTAACCACTGAACCACAACAATTGAGCTACCAACATCTCCCTTGTACAGCATTTGGCAATACTAGTGTTACTTATTATATGATTTTATTAAAGGGATACTGTCATGGGAAAACATGTTTTTTTCAAAATGCACTGAAATCATTTCTCAATAGAGCAAACAGATTTTTTTTATATTCCGTTTTGAAATCCGACATGGGGCTAGACATTTTGTCAGTTTCCCAGCTGCCCCTGATCATGTGACTTGTGCCAGCACTTTTGGAGGGAACTGCTTTCTGGCAGGCTGTTGTTTTTCCTTCTCAATGCAACTTAATGGGATGCAGTGGGTTTTTACTATTGAGTGCTGTTCTTAGCTCTACCAGGCAGCTGTTATCTTGTTAGGCAGCTGTTTACTTACCTTCCCATTATTCTGTTAGGCTGCTGGGGGGGAAAGGGTGGGAGGTGGTATCACTCCAAGTTGCAGTACAGCAGTAAAGAGAGATTGAAGTTTATCACAGCAAAAGTCACACGACTTGGGGCAGCTGGGAAATCGACAATATGTCTAGCCCTGTGATGGATTTCAAAATGAAATACAAAAAAATCTATTTGCTCTTTTGAGAAATGGATTTCAATGCAGAATTCTGCTAGAGAGGCACAAAAACATTTTTTCCAATGACAGTATCCCTTTAAACTAGAAACAACATCATTATTCCATTTGTTACACCTCTCCTCTGATTAAAAACATTGAATACTACTCTCTTACTCTGTTGCCTAGTAGCAATATGGATTGCTGATACCAACCTTTGGAGAAGTAAGATCTCAGATGTTTACTTTGTTTTTATTTTAAAGTAAGCATCAGTAACTTATGGAGTGGTGTGTCTTATTTGGGAGTGATGCTGCCTGTTTTTTCTTGTAGTGGACAATGGAATCTCCTCAAAGTATAACATGAGACTAAGAGCAGGTTTGCCATACTTGAGGGGATTCCACTTGTTTAAATGGAAACCATACATATTGTTATAGCATTTATCTCCACACTGCTAACCTTCACTCACCTTATCTATACAGTCTTAGAATTAATTCTGCTATGTAAAGGCCCACTGGTCATAGAAGAAAGCCCTGAGTGCTCCCGCTTGAGGTAAATCGGCCTATGGTCTTCAAACTGAACAGACCAAACAATTGCTTGATATCTTCTAGCGGTCTTTAAGAATAAATAATTACCATGAATTAGTTACCACTCAGGTAAGAAAACACATCTACTAAACAGAAGATATTTGAGAAACCTTCAGAGATAATAAGGGATTTCCATCACTGTACAAACATTGGTATTTGACATGTTTGTTATCAGTTGCCATAATTGTATGTATTTAGTTGATAGCATATCCAAGAACATCATGACTATAATATGTATATATATATGTGTAACCATCTTATAGAACAGCAGACAAGGAGTATATGACAAGGGTTTAACTGCGCAGAAGTACATTTAGTCAAAGCTATACTATTCTTCTACTATTACTACTCACAAACAGGTCCAGATCACAGTTTATTCTGTGTGATTGCAAAAATATTGCACATACACAAACTCCAAGATAGGCACTTCTGAATAATGTACACAGGCTTCAAACTACAAACACAAACTTTGGCATTTTGTTTTAATATTTAAAAAATGTCCACCCAAAGTACAAAATAAAGAAAAAAAAAGAAAAGCAAACAGCAAAGCGGATATTAATGCGTAACCTGTTTGCTAGCAGAAGTAAAGCACCAGTGCTAGAGAAGGTCATGTAGAAAATGCTCTATATCCACGGATTCCATTCTTTAGCCAGGAGTGGGTACACGCATGGACATATTGTAAAGTGTAGAAAAGAAATACTGCTCTCCAATTGTAAAGTTTACAGTCAGATATGGTTTGGCCTTTCACAATTCATATTTAGGCAAATAATAGATGATTTCCACAAACAGTCTATGTGGTGCCTCTTGTAAGGAAAGGCTTTTTCTCATTCCCGATGTACAAGGACAAACAAGCCTAAGAGGAAGAGAACGGCATACTGCAAACAAAAAGAACAGAATTGTTAGTATGATATTCAGATGTCATTTTTTCTTATGCACCCTTTTACAGATTGACAATATCCAAATGACCCCTTGTGGACAGGTTTATATGATCACTTCCTATCAACAATTTATCGGATTGTCTGAAGGAATGTCATCATAATTAATTTCTGCATGGAGACAAAATCAGCTAAGAGGTGTAGTGGGTGAGCAGATCCCCAAGGTCAAAGGATTGTCAGTAAGCCACATTCTTCAGGAAACAACCTTAAAACAATCATTTTCTAATCAATACTTATTGGGTAAAATCTTTTCCAATCCCCAACAGAAACAATTCAAACATAGTTTAATGTTTGAGCCAATTTCATATTTCGGTTTTTGCAACACGTGTTAGGATAATAACATTGCTTTTATTCACAAGAGAATGTACTTGAGTTACTTTTAATGTTACTGTGCCTGAGTCTCCAGATATTTACTGAAGACAAATTACATTGAATTAAAGGCTTATTAACCAAACTGCTTAAAGGGATCCTGTCATGGGAAAAATATTTTTTCAGAATGTATCAGTTAATAGTGCTGTTCCAAAAGAATTATGCACTGAAATCCATTTCTCAAAAGAGCAGACAGATTTTTTTATATTTCATTTTGAAATCTGACATGGGGCTAGACATATTGTCAATTTCCCAGATGCCCCAAGTCATATGACTTGTGCTCTGATAAACGTCAATCACTCTTTACTGCTGTACTGCAAGTTGGAGTGATATCACCCCCTCCCTTTCTCCCACCCAGCAGCCTAACAACAGAACAATGAGAAGGTAACCAGATAACAGCTCCCTAAGACAAGATAACAGCTGCCTGGTAGATCTAAGAACAGCACTCAATAGTAAAACCCATGTCCCACTGTGTACTATTCAGTTACATTGAGAAGGAAAAACAACAGTCTAACAGAAAGCAGTTCCCTCCTAAAGTGCTAGCACAAGTCACATGACCAGGGGCAGCTGGGAAATTGACAAAATGTCTAGCCCTATGTCAGATTTCAAAACTGAATATAAAAAAATCTCTTTTGAGAAATGTATTTTAGTGCAGAAGTCTACTGGAGCAACACTATTAACTGATGCATTACAAAAAATAAAAAATCTTTCCCATGACAGTTCATCTTTAATGTGGTTGCCATATACATTTCCTCCATACAATAACTGCTACAATAATCATGGCACCTAAGAGGAAATGAATGGAACATAAATGCTTGAAAAAAAAAAACAATAAACCATAAAACAAACTTTCTTAAAAAAAAATATTAGCTTGCATCATATACGGTAATCATAGTGAACAGCTTCATAGTCAACCTACCTTAAATTTTGGATAATCATTCATCAGGATGGTTACAATTCCAATATAAGGAACAAATCTGAAATACAAACACATACTTCATTAACAGCCGACGTAATTTTAAACTTAAAGAGTTATTTGTATATTGTCAGAACAAACCCAGCTTATATTACAGCCCATCAGGATACCAGACAGAAAAATACTTTGTGACCAAGGACTGTGTTAAAGAACATACAGCCATGTGAACCAGTGTCTTATAGTATTTTAGGGAAGGCTAGTACAGGTATGGGACCTATTATCCAGAATGCTCGGGACCTGGGGCTTTCCGGATAACTGGTCTTTCTGTAATTTGGATCTTCATACCTTAAGGCTACTAGAAAATCATGTAAACATGAAATAAACCCAATAGGCTGGTTTTTCCTCCAATAAGGATTAATTATATCTTAGTTGGGATCAAATACATGGTATAGTTTTGCTATTACAGAGAAAAAGGAAATCCGTTTAAAACATTTGGATAATTTGATTATAATGGAGTCTATGGTAGACGGCCTTTCAGTAATTTGGAACTTTCTGGCCAACGGGTTTCCAGATAACGGATCCCATCCCTGTATATACAAAGCAACCTCCGAACTAAATTGGACCATACAAAAGTATTTGTCAACCTGGGACTGTACTTTGTGTACTTCCACTGTCATGGTGGCTCCCTCCCGGTACGAGTTTGCTAGAGCTGGCAGGCAGCATTTTAAAAAAAAAAAAAAAAAAAAAAAAAAAAAAAAAAAAAAAAAAAAAAAAAAAAAAAAAAAAAAAAAGTACTGTTATCCCCAACCGGAATGCAGGCTCCACATTTAGTTGGGGGGTAACTTTTTTTTTGCAATAGGTGTCCTTTAACATAAACACTTTGTATCACTGCACAAGTACTTTTACAGGGTGTTTTTTCACGAATTGCAAGACAACCCCAGTTGAGATAAGGGCAGCCTTGGTAATATCCTTGGTAATATTTGAAAGGGATTGTTCAGTATAAAAATAAAAACGGAGTAAACAGGCTGTGCAAAAAAAATATTTCTAATACAGTTAGATAGGCAAAAATGTAATGTATAAAGGCTGGAGTGACTGAAGCAAGAAGTAGTGTTCTGTTAGACATCCAGTCACTCCAGCCTTCGGAAAATTTTGGGACTTTCGACGCATGCACAGTCGCTCAGGACCGGAAATTTCCTAGAACTGCAAATGCAATGAAAACACTGCTCTGATTCCGTAGAAAAGCAAAGAAAGATGGCGCCCGTGAACTCCTGAGGCCAGAATCTGTATGGAGGGGTAAGTAGAACTTTAGGGGCATTAGGGGTTAGGGTTGCCACCTTTTCTTGAAAAAAATACCGGCTTTCCTATATATTAATAACATTGGGATGAACCATTAAAAATACCGGGCAGGCCGGTAAAATACCGGCCAGGTGGCAACCCTAGGGGGGGTAGGCGAGTAGGGTCTTTTTTGGCTCTCCTTTAAGCAACTGAACACCATATTTTAAGCAGCCATCCTGTTAACCAAAACCAAAGAGCCATTACCATAAGCACTTTATGGTTATTTAAGTTATATTTAAGTTAACTTTTAGAATGTAATAGAATGGATAGTTCTGAAAAACCTTTAAATTGGTCTTCATTATTTATTTTATCATTTGCCACCTTCTGCTTTTGAATCTTTCCAGCTTTCAAATGGGGGTCACTGGCCCATCTAAAAAAAACTAATTATCTGTATGGCTGCAATTGTATTGTTATTGCTATTATTGATTACTTTTCTATTCAGGTCCTCTCCTTTTAATAATTCAGTCTCTCATTTAAATCAATGCACAGTTGCTGGGGACATTGGGACCCTAGCAACCAGAGAATTTTCAAACTAGACTATAAAAAGCTAACAGAAAAACACAAATCGTAAAAAATGAAAACCAACTGCAAATTATCACAGAATTACACTTTCATACTAAAAGTTAATCTAAAGTTGAAAACCCCCTTTAAGTACCATTCATAAATACTACACTATATATTTTTCTGCCCCCCATATTTATATTTTTCTTAGGAAAACACAGCACCGCGTGTGAATAGGCGCAGGTGACTTTTAATTTTAGCAGGCGCGAGACACGGGTAAGCAATTCAGGGAGTTTAGTCCCCCCAAAGAAACAGTGATTAGTCGCCTGGCGACAAATCTTCCTGAATCTTCCCATGTGGACTAGCCCTAAAATGCACAAGTATTATAGTAATATATCTTAAACACACAAAATCTAGTTTAATGATGCTTCTATATTTAGTCTATGAATATACTCAAAGGTGAGTGCAATGAATAGTGCTTCCAGCTTTTCTCCAGTCAATGGATTGGTCATAACACCCATTCACTTATGATATTACAACACAGAAAATCAATTATTTTCATGAATATTTCTAAGATATGCAAATTAATACACACCACTGCAACAGAAACAATATAGCACACAATATAGCAGGGGCATCAGATAGATGGCATTCCATATTTATGTGCTGACCTGCAAACAATGTTTCTGTAATGCAAAAATGATTCATTGTGAGTTAATGAAGTGAGTCAGTGACAATAACCTATAGATGCGTCATTGCACAGTGGCTAATAAATGCTGGGATTTTGCAATGGGATAACATTAGTAGGTCGAATTAGGAGGCCGAAGGTACTGTAGGAGGTAGAACGAAAAGCCTGCTCACTAGTATAAACCTGGGGCAAATTTTTGCTGATAGGGGCACAGGCCCAGGGTTTCAGGTAGGTAGATAAAATCACTTGGGGGTGCCTAACGTTTGGCACCCCCAAGTGCTTCCAGCCTTTCCTTCTCCTTTAAATTTATTTATGCAGATATATCTTTGGTGACTGTATATTTTGCCCTACATATTGCAACAGTTCTAATGTTTACCTCCCTTAAAGTGAAACTGTAATTTTCCTCAAAATGCATCAGTTAATAGTGCTGTTCCAGAAGAATTCTGCATTGAAATCCATTTCTCTAAAGAGCAAACAGATTTTTTTAATTTCATTTTGAAATCTGACATGGGGCTAGACAGTCAATTTCCCAGCTGCCCCAAGTCATGTGACTTGTGCTCTTATAAACTGATATCACCCCCTCCCTTTCCCCCACCCAGCAGCCTAACAACAGAACAATGAGAAGGTAACCAGATAACAGCTCCTGAACACAAGATAACAGCTGCCTGGTAGATATAAGAACTGCACTCAATTGTAAAAACCCATGTCCCACTGCGTACTATTCAGTTACATTGAGAAGTAAAAACAACAGCCTGCCAGAAAGCAGTTCCCTCCTAAGGTGCTGGCACAAGTCACATGACCGGGGCAGCTGGGAAATTGACAAAATGTCTAGCCCCATGTCAGATTTCAAAACTGAATAAAAAAAAAAATCTATTTGCTCTTTTGAGAAATGGATTTCAGTGTAGAAATCTACTGGAGCAGCACTATTAACTGATGCATTTTGAAAAAAACATGTTTTTCCATGACAGGATTCCTTTAGGGTAAGGACACAGAGGCGATTTATCGCCAGCGTTTTTAAAAAGCAAATCGCGGCGACATGTCGCTCGTTTTGTCTCAGCACAAAACCATATGAAAGACGCCAGCTACTGTGCACACTGCGCGTTTGTGAATCGCCTGTAGCTCCAAAACGCACTGAGACCCTTTTCCGAGCGATTCATCAGAAATAGCATGTACTTAGAAAAGCACTGAAATCTCCTAGACATACACACACATACAGATAAGTAGCAGCGATTGTATTCAAATTACACTGCGCAATGACGCAAGAACGTAAAGGCGCAGGAATACAAAGACGCTAGGTTACAGAGGGAAGCACAAACGCTCGAGGAGAGACGCCGAGACAACACGCCGAACAAAACTCGGACGAAAACACGCTGGAAAATGCCTTTTTTGAAGCACTTTTTTGATACGGACAGGAGCACGTACCGCACAGAGCAATGGGATACAAATCGCTCTGTGCCAATTGTCGCTGGGAATCGTCTGTTCGAAAAAGACGATCGCCTTGTCGCCGCGATTTGCTTTTTAAAAACGCTGGCGACAAATCGTCTCGTGTGTCCTTACCCTTAAGCTCATGGTAAACAGAGCACATTCTCCGACACCGCAGGCATTATTTGAATTAACGGAAACCATGATTTTGAGATAAAAAACACAAGCACCATCTTCATTTGTTCCTCTGCAGCATTGCACATCTGTAACCTATTCAAATACCCTCCTGTATTATCTTTAAAATTCTCAATGACAGTAAAATTAGCTTAATGCATTGCCTAAAGATCAAGCTATCACAGATATCCAATGTATCCTAGATAAGCTGTGCTCATACATCATCACTGTATTTATTGAAACAGCTGTGCAGCTATCAGAGGCTACAAGAGGTATATCTTAAGGGGGTTAGAAATTTTTGGGGCTGGAGGGCATTGCAAAGAGGGAGAAATTCTCCCTGAGCATAATGCATTGTGAGGCTTCAGCTGCCCTCAACAATTACTTTTCTTTAATAACATTTTTTTTCAGTTAACCCTCGTAATTTCTTACTTCAGGATAAGAGGCCAGGCATTATTGATATTGAGCAAATATGTACAAGTTGGACCGCAATTTTACACATGCATGCTTATAAACACAAAGATAAATACTCATCAGCAGTTAAAATTAGTTGCAAAGAAGGAAGTTTCACAGCAGCGTATAATTTAGAAATCGTAATATAGAAATAATTAGGTAGCAGCCCTCTTCATGTACCTTTATCAGCTTCCTTGTTATTACGCTATTGTGTTCCTTATTATTTACTGTACAAACAGCCAGAAAAGTCTGGTTATTTGCAAGCATTTTATTGTGCCTCTACCACTTAACAAGAATCAATAAAGCAATTAATCTCTAGGTCATAATGTTCAAACGTATTCAACAGAAAAGGTTTTAATTATTTGCAAGGGAAAATATGTAGCTGTCAGTCACTTGATAAGGAAGAGATTAGGAACACCTAACAGGAGATAAAGTTACCTACTATTGCCAGTAAAACCTAATTGACTGTCATGGAATAAGTTACTAACTGGGAACGCAAAGCAAACAATGACATAATTTGATGAAGAAAATGTCATGGTTAAGGGTAAGGGCACACTGGCAGATTCAGGGAGATTTAGTCGCCTGTTGACTAATCGACTCTTCTTTGTGGCGACAATCTTCCCGAACTGCCTTCCCGCCGGCTACAATGAAAAATCACAGCACTTTTCCGAAGTTGCCCGAAGTTTCCTCTTGTGCCCCTATCCTAAAAATGTCCTATATCTGATCATATTAAAAGGTTGGCTTTATAAGATACAGTGATGTAGCATTTCTTTATATTGCCATTTCTAAATATATTTACAGCACTGAGAATGTTTGAGCATCCTGAAATCCAAATGAATGAAAATCTATGGGGTACAAATGCTTATATACATGAGGCTTAAAGGATAAGGAGAGGGTTTATCATTAAAGGGTGCCAAATATTAGGCATCCCCCAATGCTTGTAATCCTGACACTGGATACCCAGGCCGCAGCTCCTGTAGCAGAAAACTGCACCAGCCTGGGGTACCTCTGTAGAAGCTGATCTGTAGTGATCTTCTTCCTCTTTCTAGGTTTTTTTTCTTAAAGGAGAACTAAACCCCTAGGTGCAAAAATCCCCCTCCCTTGCCTAGGCCTCCTGCACATGAGGCATTTACCGGATCCGGATCTACTGTGTATGCAGTGAAAGTCACGAAGATTCCGGAAAAAGAAATCTGAAACTTTGTGACTGTCGGGCGTATGCGCAGTAGCTCAGTACAGGCAAATGCCTCCTACTGCTCACGCACCCGTAATTCACAAGCTTTTCTTTTTTGCTTCGTACTGCGCATGCGCCACAAAATGCTGATGCATACGGGATGCATACAAGAGCGCTCGGGATAAGATGGCTACCATGAACTCCGCTGGAGAGGACCTAGAAGGAAGGATAAGTAACATGTTAGTGGCATTTGCCCGGGAAGGAGTGAAGGAGGGGCCTACGCAGGGGTTTAGTTCTCTTAAAGTACGGCACCACACAGGAAAGAAGAATTAGGAAGAGAATTGCTTGATCACTCTCCTGCAAAAATACCCCATGCTGGTGCAGTTTTCTGCTAACAGGAGCCCTGGTTAAGGATGTCAGGTAAGGGATTACAATCACTTGGAGGTGCCCAACATTTTGCTCCCCCTTTAATACATTACATTTGAGAATAATGCTGTTGGCATCCACAAATTATCTATTTACTCACCCTCGGGCTCGTCCCACTACATCCTTTTTCTCCAACCAGTTCTGCCCCTGTTTGTACAAGCCTCGGTCATCCACTGCATTGTTGTCTCCCTTGGTCAGAAACTTAATATCTCCATTTTCCCTTAAAAGAAGGAAAAAATTATAGAACTATTTATACTGTTCATCCTAAGCTACAGCAACAAACTTCTTAAAATGCATAGAAAAACTGTTCAGATTGTGTCTGTGTTTTAATCCCCTTGTAACTGTACACTTACGGCACTGATATAAATATTTGTGCCAAAGCCATTGCTTTTATCAATAGTTTGAAAAATACTGGTTTAACTTTTCGGTCTCACCCTAGGTAAGCACAAAAACTGTGGATCCCCATTGTACAAACCCTCTATACAAGATGGGAGCATTATTAAATACCAGTTTTTTAGAACATGTTTAAAGTAACTAGGTATGCACATCTATCTACCACAGATAATAAGAACCTCCACTTACTTTTCATGGATCTTTAGGACACGATGTACAATAGGTATCTCTCTTCCCTCTATCCTAAAGACCACAATTTCCCCTACCCTGATAGGGTCATTTACACGGTTGGTCAAGAAAAGCAAGTCCCCACGATGGAATGCCGGCTCCATGCTGCCACTAAAACAAAGCGAAGTTAGGAGAAAGTTACATTATTGATGAAAATATTTAAGTCTCACTATATTCAGAAATATATAGTTCTCAAAAGCTGCCATATCTTCAAAGAGAAAGGAATTAAGTCTAATAGTGAAATATAACAAAAGAACATATAAAAACAATACACAACCATTATGCATTTGCCTATGCAAAGATCTGTATGCAGTTGCTTGCAAATTAGTATAAGTGGAATAAATACCACTGGGGCCTCACACATTGCTTTGTAAGTAGTTTTGCTCTTAGAGAACTAAAGAGCCATTCCAATAAGAGCAGCCCCTACTTACTACCCTAGATAGTCCCCCTCCCTGCCACATATTTCATTACCCCTGAAAGTGTCCCAAATATATTGCTTCAGTCTCGGTGCAGAGTAAGTGCACCGAAGCACATGGGCACCATCATGGGCACCATCTTCTGCATCTTCAGTCTTCTTCTATAAGGAATGCAATATTGTGCATGCACCGCTGGAGCAGCCTTCCAGTTTGTAGCAACTGCACATGCAACAAAGGTGCCGTGAATTGCTGCAGGGAAGTAAGAGGACCCAAATAAGGCTGAAGATCCCGAAGATGGTGCCCATAAGCTCTTCTGAGCTTATTCGGCACTGTTATGTGAGCAATGTATTCAGGACACTTTCAGGGTAATGAACTATGCGTGGGGGGTAAGCAGGGGACTATCTAGGGTAGTAGGCAGGGGCTTTTCTTATTGGGGGGTTTAGTTCTCCTGTAAAACAATTCCTTGACTATATACTTCTACTAAACTTTAAGTCACTACCATGATAATGTTTAGGAAAATATTGTACTATAGGTTTAACAAACACAAAAAGAAAACCAAATCCTCTTGTTTGTGCTTGATATGCCAACTTCCATGCTGCACTTTAAGATTTCTCATGCTGCTATCCCACATACACATATCTTAATATTTACACACAGAACTGCATGTTGTATGAAATCCAAGACAACAGATCGGAGAAGTGAATGACCTTTAAAAGTAATCTCTATTAATTTTGAGAAGAGATGTCAAGGGCTGCGAGTATTTACTTTATTAAGCCATCACTCAAAAATAGATATATAACGTACTCTGAAAAATAAATAAATGAGCAAGTGTGATAAGCAAAAGGGTAAGGTTACTATCAGCACAACCTATAGGGCAGGTATTAGATATGAAAGCAATAAAAATATTTTTATCTCTGAAATTTGCATAACTGTCATTAGCTGGCCGCTGATGATGCAGAGACTTTTCTTTATTAAGTGGAGGTAATTAAAAGATGAGGTTGTGCTGGTCAAATGTTATTGTTCCAAGATAGAAATAGAACACTTGCAGTGCTAAAATGAAAAGTACACTTACAGCTTTATTCCATGTCTTTTTGATCACATGGATGCATTGGACCCCAAAGGGATAAAATTCACTAAAATATTGTTTGCTGGTTAATTCAAACCTATGCAGGTACTAGGACATGGCAAAATTACTACCACTCTATTGACCAGCTCAGAAGTGCGGTAATTCTTTTCTATTATATTATAAAATTCATTTGTCCAGAAGGAACACTAAAATATCTGCTATAATTATCAAGTGAATCCATACTTCTACTCTTTAGTATCTTACAGGAGCCCAGTGTCACACACTTCTAAAGGTTCCAGAGGCAGAAAAGTGGATTTCTGACGACTTGCTACTAGGCACCAAGAATATTATTTTAAACTACTCATTTATTTGCCATACCAATGCTAAAGTGTAGGACAGCAAACAAATAAATATACTTCACTTCCTAGATAAAGGTATGGGATCCATTACTCTGAAACCCAATATCCAGAAAGCTTCAAAATTACATTGTACATTTTAAGCAAATACGTCTGGTTTTTACAGAGCTGTGGCGTCGGAAGCAATTTTGGGTTCTGGAGTCGGAGTTGCCAAAAACGTACTGACTCCCACTCATAAAAACTTTAAATAATCAAATCAGATTTAAGAGCTTCTATGAAGGAGGATACACCAGAGGTAATTCTGTTTCTAAGAACAATACTTTAGCTAATTATGGATTGTATTTAACAGCTATTCCACAGTTATAGTCCAGGTTCAATTAATATTAAAGTTATTTTAGGTTTTCCCAGGGCTGGAACTAGGGGTAAGCAGAGTACCTTCTCTGCCACCTACCCCTAGTCTGGTCCCCTCTCTCTTATCTGCCAAACTGTGTGCATGTTCTTCAAGGTTGCCTAGCCTGGCTCTGGGTTTTCCAATTGTTTTTGGTTTATGTAGTTTAACTTTGATTTTTGTTTAGAATTACCAAAGGATGTGCTTTATATTTTTGAACGGTGGCAGTGATAAAATGCCTCGTATGATGTGTGGACAAGGAAAGTGTAAAAGAGAATAAGGGTAGAAATGCTGTATTTTGTATACTAAACATAAACATGAACTTACCGCACCACAAGCCTAATCAAACAAATGATTTATGTTTTCAAAGTTGGCCACAGGGGGCTGTCATCTTGTAACTTTGTTATACATCTTTGCAAGAACAATACTGTGCACATGCTCAGTGTGGTCTGGGCTAAACTTAGAGGTTGTCATAAATTATCAAAACAGCACAAGTCAAATAATATCTGCCAGAAGCCAATACAGCAAGACTGATTAATAATCAGAATATGCAGAGTGCACTGGGTTCTGTGTTGTCATGTAATCTAATGTGGATTTTATAGTTTTTGTATTGTTTAATACAAACTTTCTCCAACGCTTCAGAACCAGTGGCTGTAGCAAAATAATCCTCCAAATAGAATCCCAGTTTATCTGTTTAAATCTGGCTCCATGATCTTTGTCCCTGCAGCTGGAGTTGGAAACAGTGCAGTTTGTAAAGTCAAAAATAAAATCCAAAGCTCCTGGAGTTCTGCATGGCTGGGAAGTAAGGGGGGGCTCCCCCTGCTGTTCATTAGTATGACTGTTTCCCTGCACAGCAGTTAGGGGCTGTATGACAATTCCTATCCACAGATGTAAATCAAGGGACAATTTCACTGCATACAGCCAGGTTTCTTATAAAAACAGTACACATTTTTTAATGAAGGTATATTGGAGGTGGGTTTCTTGAAAGTAAAAATGGGATTTAATTTTTTTGCCTTTACATGACCTTTAAATTCTTTCAACATGGAAGATACATTAGGAAAAGTGGCACCAAATATGAAAGCAGTTTCAAGTAACTAACATATAATATACGGTTAGCATGCACTGGGAAAAGCTGTGTGTTTGCTTCAGAAAGACCAGTATAGTTTATATAAATTAGCTACGGTGGAGCCATGGGGGCACCATTCAAGCTGCTGGGAAAAGGAGAAAAGGCACAGGTTACATAGCACATAACAGATAAGCCGTGTTTTATCAATCTGCTATGTAACCTGTGCCTTTTCTCCTTTTTTCCCCAGCAGCTTGAATGGTTGCCCCCATGGCTACACAACAGCTTGTTCATCTAAAACTATAGTAGTCTTTTTAAAGTAAACACACAGCTTTTACCAGCACAGATAAACAGTGCATTATATTATAATTACTTTGATTCACTTTCAGTTTTTACTATTCCTTTAAAGGGCACCTATTGGTTAAAAATGCTATCCCCAACCAAAGGTGGGGGCTGGTAGAGCCCGCATTCCGGGTTGGGGATAACAGTAGTTTTTTTTTTTTTTTTTTAAATGCCCCCGCCAGCGATATGCTACTTGCACAGGGAGGGAGCTCCCACGGCGAGCAGCCATGTCCGCTCACTTGCATTCGCATTAAACGTGTGTGACGTCACGCGCATAATGAAAAGCTGTCTCGATTACGGACAGCTTTTCATTATGCGGAGCGGACATGGCTGCTCACACCGGGAGCTACCTCCCTGTGCAAGTAGCATAGCGGGGGGCATTTCTTTAAAAAAAAAAAATACTGTTATCCCCAACCAGAATGCGGGCACTACCAACCCACACCTTTGGTTGGGGAAACCATTCAGTCAGAGGACAGAGGAGTAAGAGGTACTGTAAACTGAGGAGTCAGAGTCGAAGGATTTGTGTACCAACACTACAGCCCTGTTTATTTTTTTTCTCTGTAATAATAAAACATTACCCTGTACTTGATCCTAAATAAGCTGCATGAATTAATATTGGTGGCAAAACAAGCCTATTACATGTTGTATAGTAGACTTAGGATATGGTGATCTATGGTATGGTGATTACATCAAAACGTTTATTTTAAAGCTAGTTTGGCTATTTTTTCTCAGTTGTTTATGTAATGTTACAGGTATGGGATCCCTTATCCAGAAACCTGTTATCCAGAAAGCACTGAAGTACAGAAAGGTCACCTCCCACAGACTCCATTTTAAGCAAATAATTCTGATTTTTAAAAAGGATTTCCTTTTTCTCTATAATGATAAATAGTACCTTGTACTTGATGGTAACTCATCTGCATGGATCCATATTGGTGGCAAGACAATCTTATTGGGTTTATCTAATGTTTAAAAGATTTTTAGAAGATTTTAAGTCATGGAGATCCAAACTACAGAAAAAAACTTGTATAGAAAACCCCAGACAAGTATTCTGAATAACAGATCCTACACTTGCTCTAAGATTCTTAATCCAAGGCTTGTTTATTATTAGGATTGTTTATTTCAATAGTGCCAGTATATGCCACTTTGCTTTGCATCACTGACCTTTTATTATGAAATAAAAATTAATTTGAATAAATTACATATTTTCATTTTAACAAATATATAAAACAAACCTTTTTACAGAACAAAGACATACCCTGACAGACAACATAAAAGCCACAGTACTGTGCATACCTCAGGACAACCACAATAGGGCTTTCACTACCAGTGATCACCATTAGACCCTTCCATATCATCAGAGCTGAAGACACTATCATACCAAAATTTAAGACCTGATAGTACAGCTGTGGAAAAAAAACACAAGAGAACAATTAAGAAAAGAAACCAAAACCACAGAAATGGCATGTGCACCAGTGTTGAAGGTACCAGAGTAATGGCAAAAAATATTTACCACATGTAGGTGTAAGGGATATAGACAAATCCGCAGTCAGTTAGATCAATCCAGAGGCAAAGTCAAACACTGACTGTCCATTCTTGTAACACTTATTAATCAAGCGTGTCTATTTTGATTAATAAGGGTTAACAGAACTGGACAAAAATGAGTTTCATTTATTGCTGTTTAAAGTGTTTTTAGATAAACTAGCGGCCTAAAAATATAGTCAGACTTGTACTTTTATATGATAAATGCATTATGAGTTTATAAAGTGCCAACATATTCTGCAGCACTGTACAATAAACGGATGCCAACATTGAATTATTATTATTAACATGTATTTCTATAGCGCCAACTTATTTCGTAGCGAATACAGATTTAAATTCAAAGCAACCAAATACCAATACAAGAGGTGAAGAGGGTGCTGCCCAAAAGCTTACAAGCTTTTATATGAACTTAGATCCAATGCCAATTCCTTGTAATTGCGGTCTCTTATGTGCTTGTGCCAGCCTATCCTACCAGCCTGTGCTTAGTACTGCTGTTTCTGATAATGTTCTTTTACTCAGTCCCCCATCAGCAATTTCTAACTCCCGAATCCAACACTTCCATCACAGAAACATGAATATCTACAGGAAGACAATATTTCCCGGGCTAGGAGCTGCATTTTTCTCCCATTATAAGGTGTTGCTCCATGAAATTCTCACCAGCGGAGTCAGGACATTCTTTTCCTGCCCTGAGTCACAAGGGGTTTCTTTGCCTTTCTATAGATCAGAGATTCCAAGTGATATACTCAAGGGTTCACCTTAAAGGGGTGGTTCACCTTCAAGTTAACTTTTAGTATATTGTAGAAGGGCCTATTCTAAGACACTTTTCAATTGGTCTTCATTATTTATTTTTTATAGTTTTTTTAATGATTTGCAATTTCCTTCTGTTTCTTTGCAGCTTTCAAATGGGGGTCACGGACACCATCTAAAAACAAATGCTCTGTAAGGCTACAAATGTATTGTTATTGCCACTTTTTATTACATTCTATTCAGCCCCTCTCCTATTCATATTCCAGTCTCTTATTAAAATCAATGCAGGGTTGCTAGGGTAATTTGTACCCTAGAAACCAAATTGCTGACACTGCAAAAGAGAGCTGCTAAATAACTATAAAACTACAAACAAAAAAAAATTAAAATCAATTGCAAATTGTCTCAGAATATCACTGTCCACATTATACTAAAAGTTAACTCAAAGGTGAACAACCCCTTTAACTGTTGAATGCCTTTGTTTTAAACCAAATAAACTACATGCAACACAGTATCTTTTGCAGAGATTCACTGTCAGCTACTTACTTGTACACACAACTTTGACCTGTCCTTGGCAATTGATATTAATTACCTTGTGAGTTATACATACATATCTACCCTATCCAGCACCTATTACTAAATGTGTCAATCATCCTGGGTCGTAGCACATGGTACCAGTGATGACTGGTCAACTGCCACTAGGGTTGCCAACAGGCTGGTAAAAATGATGGCTAATCCCAATGTCATTAATAGGGAAAAAAAGATAAATATATAGGAAGGCTGGTATTTTTTTTTTTCAGAAAAGGTGGCAACCCTAACTGCCACCTGTGTCTCTGATCCTGCACCTAGTGATTTATAATCTCTGCATGCAGCTGGCACTTGCATGTTGTGCTCAGTCCTGATCTGCAAGTAACTTATACCTACCCTTTCCATCATTTCTCATGACCCACTATCACAGGGGTCCCCAATTCGTTTTTTAAACCATGAGACGTATTCAAATGTAAAACGAGTTGGGGAGCAACACGAGCATGAAAAAAGTAATTGGGGATGCCAAATATGGGCTGTGATTAGGGTTGCCACCTGGCTGGTTTTTTACTGGCCTGACTGGTATTTTTGATGGCTGATCCCAATGTTATTAATAGGAACAAAAGCTAAATATATAGGAAGACGGTATTTTTTTTAAAAGAAAAGGTGTCAACCCTAGCTATGATTGGCTATTTGGTAGCCTCTAAGTGGCAGCCTAGAGACTGTCAGCCTACAGGAGTCTCTGTTTGGCAGTGCACCTGGTTTGTATATAGCCAAAACTTGCCTTCAACCCTGGAATTCAAAAAAATCATCTTTGAGGCCACTGGGAACAACATGTTGCTCTCGAGCCACTGGTTGAAGATCACTGCTCTACTTCTTGGAAGTACCTTTGTGTCTCTCTTTAGCATTTGGTGTTTGAGGATAAGGGACAGGAAGAGGCAGGTTTTGCAAACAGTCTGGAGGTGGCAGAGTAAAAGGTCTATTCCTACCTACATACCAGTAGCCTCTAGTAGCCTGTGCTGGCATGTCTGTCAGATGCTTCAGTTAGCTTTCTCTACTATGCTGTGACCAGTCCCTCTGTCAGCAATGCAAACAGCTTTTACCCAGGCTCTCTCAGTTATCTAAGGTCCTTGTCTACAACTCTCTCTGACCCAATGCCTCTATAGCGGCTAGGGTTGACAGGCCTGGCCGGTATTTTTGATCCCAATGTTATTTATATGGAAAAAATATAAATATATAGGAAGGCCGGTATTTTTTTCCAGAAAAGGTGGCAATGGCAACCCTAATAGCGGCACTACCATCCTAACCCCAGCGTCCAGCTTCCAGTGCCCAGCAGAAAGTGTCATTCTATTGTCTCTGAGCCCCTCTGTGCAACTGTCTCTGATTATCTGCACTCATTGTCTTTGCTACTGCCTGGCTCCCCCTGAACACCGTCCCCAAATGAGTCTTGCTTCCTGTTCGTCTGTAAATCGTTTCCTGCCGCCTAAGAACCTCAGATGCAGCTGAACCTGTTACGCACCTGTCTTTTATTCATTCTCCGGACATCGTCTAAAAAATCCATAGACATCATTTTCTGTCCAAAGCGCGACCGGCGCGAAGAGACGGCAGCAAAGAACAGGAAGCAGAATCAGCCACTAACATTCAGCCGCACTGAGCCTCGCCCGGAACGGAAGTTTGCTGCAGTTCCATTTTAACTGAGGGCTGAGCCGGCTGAAACGTGGAAAAATATAGCCGTGCAGCCTTGTAGATAACTGATTTGTCTTAAATAGTTTGTGGGTAAGCAGATGATGAGACCCATTAAACACATTAGCCTTTTGCATTCCTCTCGTCCAGTTAAATCACTGGGATCAGAGTGTGTTGCCCCAAAATAAAATGGCATTTGCTTTCTACAGCTTTATTTATATACGTTACAAATTGCAAACAACATTGGACCAGTAATGACTTGTGCACTCACCATTATTTATATGGCAATTCAAACACTAATTGGAGTAGAACCTGTTATGCTGCATAAGCAGTATGCAGTACCAGTGCTATCCCAGCTAACCAGTTCAGGTCTTTGAAAGAAAAAACAACACCATAATGGGCACTCTCAGCACACTTAAATCAGTGTATGTAACATGTCATGTTGGATATTCATTATATAAAGTAAGATCATCAGCAGTCTTAATAAAAAGGGAAGGTTACTGTAAATCTTTCCAAAAACTTCCAGGCATGATTATACTCTTGCTGGGCTGAACATAGGTATACTATAGACTGGGGACTGGATCTGTATGTGCCTAGGACGCAGCTAGGGTTGCCACCTGACCGGTATTGTACCGGCCTGGCCGGTATTTTTGATGGCTGATCCCAATGTTATTAATAGGAAAAAAAGCAAAGTAAATAGGAAGGCCAGTATTTTTTTTCAGAAAAGGTGGCAACCCTAGTTGCCACCTTTTCTGGAAAAAATACTGGCCTTTGCATATTTTTTTTTAAAGGCAAGCCTTATTTTTTTTTCATTTGTAACAATACAAACAATAAATAATTGTGATTATAGTTACATTGCTTTTGTCTCTGGCTTTTTTTATTTATTTATTTTTCCCTTTCCCCTTATTCAGTGGAAACACATCTTTATGCAATATGTAAGCCTTTGCATATTTTTACCTTTCTTTCCTGTTGGAGCAAGAGTCATTTTTACTGGCCGGTAAAAAACAGGCAAGGTGACCACCCTAGCTCACGCAGCTGAGGGGTGGGCGCAGTGCTGAGTAGATTGAGTGACCAGGAAGTAAGCAAGTGACTGGGGGCAAGAGGGATAAGTTTTGGGTGTAAACAGGCAGGGTAGGGGCAAGCAGGGCACTGGGTGAAGTAGGTTGCCAGCTGGGTGGTGGAAATTGTACCTGATGCCAATGTTAATAGCATACCACCCAACTGTCCTTTATTTGGGGGTACAGTACGTCTTTTAATAGCTCAATCTGCAGTCTCTCATTGGTACTGGAAAGCCCCTCTTATTTGCACTGAACAGCCAGAAAAAGAAACAGTGTTTAACTTAATTGGCTTTTGGCAGAGAGTCCAGAACAACTAACATGTGCAAATAAGATGCTTTGTAACAATTTTGAGATAAGAAAATAAGTCATTGTAACAGTTTAGATAAGAACTATTTTCAGACTTTCATAACCTGGCACATTTTGTAACCTGAACATGGTAATTAGGGGTGTGGCACAAAAACAGGCGTGGTTAAAAAAAAATTTGCCATGATATGCACACCAAAATTTTTTGTCCCTCTTTTTACTTCCAAAATGTTGGGAGGTATGTAATTGTAATAGGGAAGAAAGAAATTAATAGAAGTAATTTCAGCATAGTGGCAAAAATTTTCAACGGCATGCACAAAGCACAGTAGTTCCCCTCTGGCCCTCTCTTTCCCCTGTTTGGCATCCCTGCAACCAGATGGCGACCTCAGCAAACTGTTAGCTTATTTATATAAACAATAGTAGTGTTTCTGAAGTAAAGACAACAGTTTTACCAGTGCAGGGCAACATTGCATTATAATTATTTTACTTTAAAACACTTTCATTTTATGAGATTACTGTTCTTTTAAGGTATAGAGATCCAAATTGGTTCCATACCTTTACTGTGATAACAATGCATACAGACCAATGGTATGTATGTGTTGACAGATAAGGCTCTACTTGGTTGGTAAGAAGCATATTCATTTACTAGGAGCTAAAAAAAGCCAATGTGATTATAGTCAGATACCAGACTCTTGCATATTATAAACATTTATTTGAAATATCTGAAAGTAAACATACATACATTCCTCAGCATTTAAATGTGAGGAAGAGACTTTCCAAAACATAAAACCTACAAAGACAGGCTACTCTGTACATTCTTCTAAATTACACTGCACATTGTTATAAAAGGGGAAAACAATATTCTAAGTTGTTTGTATCAAAACAAAATGGACCAAGAATAAACTTTCTTATGTTTCAATGTGACAAGATAAATAGCAATCTCTCTTTTATCAAATTATATAACCATTATGGAAAACAAGTAAACAGCAGAAGAAATTGGGCTCAGCAGAACACTGAATCATATTTCAGGTTAAACATATAAAGGTGCAGCGCCACTTAGCAGCATGTTTGGGTTACACTAAAAGAGGACATTCAACCACATAACATTTTAAGTTGGTTTGTTTGATTAAATGAATTGCCAGCAAAGTCTTCAAAATTGTAAAGGCTACGCTATAATTAACGGTCTATAAAAATTGCTTAAATCGGAGTATGAGATGCAGAATTTTAAAATAAACATGTTTTAAGAATAAAATAAGGGTAGTTTAAAAAGCATTGTATAGCGAATGCATGAGAAATAGAGGAAATCGCTTTCAAACTCAAAGATCAGGTGAATGCAGTGTTGTTGATGATGGATGAGTTTGTATGCTAAAAGGGGCACTAGCATTATAAAAACTGAGATCTATCATACAATCTACACTTGCCAGAAATTCAGCAAACTATAGTGGAAAACCCCCCCAAAAAACACTATATTCCCGCTATGTGTATTTGCGCCTACTAACTTTGCTAACCTTATATGGTAATGGAGGGGGGCTGGGAAAGTTCCAATTTAAGTACTGCCCAAAGTGAATGTTGCTACTCTCAAAACTTATAGACCAGCAAGGGGTTTTGGTCTGGAGGAAATTTGGAACTTAAGACACCAAAAACCAAACTTTCACAATACTGAAAATGTGCACAGCCCAGTGAAGTAGCAAGGATTCCATAGATAGAAGATGTTGATGTAGTGACAAGGCAGTTTGTGTGTTTCACAAATGTTAACCCAAGAAGTGTTAGCCCAGGGTTTAAATCTATATTGCTGTGGGGGAGGGGATGAATTTATGTAGAAAATGTGCATAAACACTATCTGAACTTTCAGAAATATTTATATTTTTGCACAGACATACCTGATACCAAACACTGAAAGATAATCATGAACGATTTCTTAACACCCATAGGCTCAAAGTGGCATGTAACCCCTCCCTTGGCTTTTTCCCATTTTGAAACAATGTAGTTTGGGACTTTAAATTCTTCCGCTTTCCGCAGAATCTGTGCAACACCCACTATGCAAAGGTTGAAATCCCAGAACTCATGACTTAAAACTGAACAAGGTAATGGAGGGGTTGCATGACTCTTTGATCCTACAGGGGTTGGGAAATGGTTTACAAAAGAGTATCCAGCACTTCAATTGGCAGGAACTTACTTTCGGGGTGCACGTCAAACAATGTGTTCACCTTCACATCCTTTACATGAAATCCAAAATGATTTGCAGCACTCCCTTGTAATAGTAAAACTGCCTTTATTGCAGCATAATTTATGGCACAGCAACGTTTCGGACCTCCTGGTCCTTTGTCAGCTTGAGAAAGGACCAGGAGGTCTGAAACGTTGCTGTGCCATAAAGTATGTTGGGAAATTGTTTGTATGATCTTCTTATATTTTTATACAATCCCAACTGAACAAGGTTGTGAAAAACAGAGAGGGTACATTTTCCATTTGGAGTCTTTCCTTGTCCGTTACATGGCTATTGCTTCACAAACACCCACTTGTTATTATCCATCTTTTTGATCAAAAAATTACATAAAAAAAAAAAGATTCAATTAAGTGTGTATTAGAAACAAGTAAAACACACTTAACTTCAAAGCCTTCAGTGTGTGCATAAACCTCAAGTACTAAATACCCTCCTGACCATATGTGAAAAAACGTATGCATGTGCAGGAATATATACATATAGACATATATATTTATATAAACTATATCTAAACACACATTGAAACAAATGGGAAAACAGAACACATAGAAGTGTGGGGAAAATTTATATATATATATTGCAAAGTAGAGATAGCAACTGGGACAGCACCTTCAAGGAAACAGATATGAACGTATATATTTACTTATTTATATCTTTGTATAGTATAGCTATATACATATAGAGTCAATATGACTACATTTAAATAAAACAATCTCCAGTGAGTAATTTATAAAATTTAAAAATTGGAGATGTTTGATATTAATGTATCCAGAAAAACACTTTTTTCTCCACCTCCCAATTAAGTGCAAAGGAAGATGCAACACGTTGTAAAATGGGCCCCTTACGATAAAGTTGATATCATAAAAAGCCTACAATAGTAGCCAATATTTTGATATAGGTTTGCCAGACTGTGACAATTAAATGATGCACCTTAATGTTAGAAAACATAATATAATAGGGATAGTCTCCAGAAATACAAACCCTACATTTCTTGCTCAATCTAGGCCTTGCATGCTCTTTCATACTTGTACTTTTTGTTACAATCTATAAAAGGAGCATTTTACATACATTTTAGCTTTTTTACTACCCAGTGTTTATGTTTTGAGTGTTAACAGAAAGCTCACGGAATTTGGAAGGTTAAAGGTACGAGGTAAAACCATTTTCATAGTGGCATATCAATGGGCTTATTATCTCATAACACTTATGGGCTTATGAGTCTCATACATTGCCATAAATTGTATTCCTTTACATAATACTTGGTGGAACCATTATTTATGAATCAGTGGAAAGCAAAGTGAAGAAAAAAGTGAGAGTCAACAGTAAATAGAAGAGGAATCAGGAAGGAGATCCCTAGTACTGTATAAAGCAAAGTTCCACTGCCTCTGATTTTACAATTTTATACTTATTCTCCCCAATATACATTAAATTTTAATGATTAAAAACACAGATGCATAACTTAATGACACAATACTTCTGCTAATCCTTTCTGGGCCCCCTTCCCACCTCAGAGTTATATTACGGAGTTATTTGTAAATGTCATTGCGCGCAAGTCCAGTAAAGCATTCACTCCTGCTTTGACTCTTCCCACTGAAGCAGTCAGGTGTTAAGTCACCAGGCATTTGCTACACTGTTTTAAGAATCAGAATCAGCAGTGGAGAGAATTAAAGTCTGATATATCAATTTAATTATCATTTTTGCTCGAAAATGGACCGAATAGGACAGTTTGCGATCGAATAAAAATCGTTCCAATGCATCATTCGATTCCAACAATTTTGGGCAAAATCCTTTGAATTTACAAAACTTAAAAAAGAAAAAAAATCACTGTAAAGGTAGTCCAATAGGCTAAAGCGGCAGCTTTAAGGTGGCAAATTCAATTTTTTTTAAAGAAACTATTTCGAAATTCAAATTTTCCAATTCAAATGGTATTTTAGGCTATACGATAGTAGAAGTAGCCAAAAATTACTTCCAAATTTGAATTTAATTAAGATTTTCACTTCTGCCCCATAATGTAGACAGAGAATGTTTCTTGCTTGCACCAAAGCAACATGATGATGATGTAATTTACAGTATTCTGTAATAGGTCAGAATGGCTTCTAAGGATCTTGGCAGTAACAAAATAACGGTGTCAATTTCTGTGTCACAAGCTGAAATAAATAGATGAAAAGAATATGGAACACACATGAAACAGGGTAGGGAATGGAGGCCAGGGAAGGAATCACAGAGCCATTTTCTCTGCTCGAGTAAGGCTGAGTAATGTAATCAGAGTATGTTTGTTTTATAGTCTTGTATGCATGAATAATTATAATGAAGCCTGGATACAGTTTATTAATGTGTATCCTAGAATGTCCTGGAATTAAACTGTAGATCTTTGCTGCTGTGTGTTGTGACATCCAAGTAAGAGTTTAAACTAAGGCCAAATTGGATAATTCTCACTGGGAAAATATACATATTTGTGAAAGTGTGTCAAGGGGAATATTAAACAAGGAGCAAGTGTAACAAAGCAATAATGAATATTTAGCAATAGTGCCAATATTAAGCAACTGCTGGAGAGAAAAATAATTGCAAAATTGTATCTATGCCAAAAATGGGTGCAAATAGTGGAGTTACAGTGAAATATGTGACCTGGTAGGCAGCACAATACTACTAAGAAACACAGCTGGCAGGCAGAATCAGATCAGCAAGGGACAGACATACTTACACTTTTAGGTTTGGCACACCCCTTGCTACTGGCCTCCCTCTCCTCAGGGCAAAGTTTGCCAGGCTCCCTCCTGGAGCAGAGCAGCAAGTGTACACTCTGTACAATGTAATTATTTTCAAAATAAAAAAAGCTTACGTCTGTTATTTATAAAAAAAAAATACTAGGAAAACAAAAACAGCAGTAAATGCTCCTTTACTGGTTTTGCAGCTTCTTAAATGGTAGACCCCCATTTGGCCAATAAAAGAATACATGATCACAAAGCAACTTTCCAATATACATTTATTACAAAATAATTTTCTTTTAAAGGTATTGAAAGCAGCAGTTGCTTAACTCCTTGTTACTTTGTAAACAATGTTGCAAAAGTACCCCAGCAAAGACAGGTCTGTTAATCAGCTGCCTTGTCTTATATTAATATATCAACAGTCTGAGCCATCAAGACAGAGAATAGAAAGGGACAGACAAGCACTGCTTTCAATAGCAACACATATACAAAAGTAAAACCCATAGACCATTTGTAATGAATGACTATTGCAAAGTTGCTTAGAATTAAGTTTTTGTTTAGACAACTTACTTACTCCTATGGGAGGACTCAGAATACCTAATGAAAAGAAAAGCAAATAATATATATATATATATATATCCACTTTATGATACATTTATTCAGGTCTCTTTCAAGTATATATGGACTTGAAAGCGGCGTGCTGCCCTGGCTGAAATGTATATATATAT
>CM044435.1:82350161-82371383 GCA_024363595.1 Xenopus borealis | reverse complement strand
GGCTTAGGATGGGGTTTTTTTGCCTTCCTCTGAATCAACTAGCAGTTAGGCAGTTAAAATTAAAAAAAAATAAAAATAAAAAGGTTGAACTTGATGGACGCGAGTCTTTTTTCAGCCTAACTTACTATGTTACTATGCATTATATTTTTATTACTTTAAAACAATTTAATTTTTTGATGTTACTGGTCCTTTAAGTTGAATCAGGCAGCAAAAACTGTAAAGAGTACAATGGTTTAATCTCTTAAAGGGGATGTTTACCTTCTCACAAGTTTTCTTATGTAGAAAAATGTAGGTTTTTTCCCCAATATACATTATTTTACAAAAGTGTAAAGAAATTATTAAACTCTGAAGTCGCCATACTGTGGTCACCGTGTCGTTACATTTTTTATTAAATTACTTATTTCTCTGGCAGGGAATTGGAGCTCTGTCTATCCCTTTGTTTTCAGGACATAATAAGAGTAGATGGAGCATAACACAGAAAAGTTAAATTTGCATGTCTTTATATAAATATAAATAACAGAGTCCAGTGCTCTCAGGTCTTTTGTAAAACAAACAAAAACAAATTACTAGTCTGTCACTTTGGGAGGACTTGAAACTGCTCTAGGATAGACATATCAACTGTTTTACAAGCTTACAGCCCCAGTGACCATCTCTAGACTTCAGTAAATCTCTGGGCTGAAATCTACCTGTGTGTAGTCACAGTAGGGGGGCTGAATCAGCAGCTCCTACTCTGCATGCAAACACTACAATGTTGCATGATGTCCAGAAAAAAAATATTTTGGGATAACAAACCAAACTGCAAAACAAATTTGTACATATTAAAATTTGCAAATAACACAATAAAATATTACGAAATAAAGTTTTACAATAACTGACAAAACATAAGTTCTATGACCTTAAAAGAGAAACAAACCCGTAATAAAAAAAAAAACCTTACCCCCCAACCCTACATAGACCCCCCAGCCTAGCTGCCCCCAAGGGCAAATGCTCCTAACTCTTTATTTACCCCTCCTTGCAGATTCTGTCCAGCGGAGTTCACGGGCTCCGTCTTCAGCCCCTTCAGTAATCTTCAGAATGAGACCAGCACTTCGCCAATTTTGCGTGAGTTTCAGCATTGTCGTGACGCAGACAGTTGCTCCAACTGTACATGTGCCAATCTCATTCCAAAGATTACCAAAGCAGCTGAAGTTGATGCCTGTTAACTCTGCTGAACAAAATCTGCATGGAAGGGTAAATAAAGAGTTAGGGGCATTTGTCTGGGGGGGGCAGCAGTTTTTATTTTAACAAGGTGTTGTTTCTCCTATATATCGCCCAGCGTTTAAAATTACATTAAACAGCACTCAAATTCAATATGGCTAAACACTTAGCTGTTTTTGCATTTATTCTGACCTAATCACACAGTTTTAAAAATGTGCACACAAGTTTAAAATGTTCCCACAAGATTTCTTTTGCCAACATAGTGGAGAAGGAATTAGAGGGATCATTGGTGCTTGGAATTCTAGATTCAGTACATCCCTAAAAACATGATCACAAGAGGCTAAACAAATTAAGAAACAGGTATTTTCTGGATTATAACACACAAGAATAAAACATACCTTCCCGTGACTTTTCTTCATATGGAACACATAAGTCTCTCTATCTAAGATCCACTCTGAGCATTCTCCACAGGTCCAACCTGACAGTTTCATTTTGTGCGGTGATTCAGTGGATTCAGACTCTTTCTTGGCTGCTGGGGAAGCTAATTCACTCTTGGCTTCAGGCTTTTCTGATGTGTCCACACTTTTTTTTACTGCAGAGTCTGGCTTTTTCAGAGAGCCAGATGGCTCCCCACGGGCTTTAGGAACGCCATGCACAGCCTATAGAGGGCACCAGATATGCAATGCAACATAAGTTTTCAAAACATATATGTATACAAGTTAAACAGGCATTATTTAGACAACAAACTAGGATTCTAAACTATATTAAAAAACAGCCACAATCTCTTCCCTTTCAATGACAACACTTTGCACAAATAACAAAGGGCTTGTAGTTATTGTAAATACAAATGATTGTATGTAAATTTATGCATGCAGAGAATGATTTTACATTCAAAGTTCTGTCCATGTGAAACTAGTAGTAAGAGTGCCATCCTTAATTAAATTCACTTCTTCAGGGGATTCCACAATAAATAATAAAATATTAAACATGGGACAAGATCCATAGATCCAAGATCCAAAGACCCGAACACAATCACTGCATACAATTTAGCCATAACGGTACTGACCGAGCTTTCCTATTTTTAAGTTATACAGGAACTAATCTATTAAAAATTGCATCAAGGCATCCAAATGGTGTTAAAGGACCAGTAAAATATATATATATATTTTTAATTAGTTAGTACACATAATAAAAACACCAACACAAATTATACTTTAAAATCACAAATACTTTATTGAGAAATAACTTACAGAAACGCCACTTCCTGTCCTATACAGAAAAGGCGACAGGGCGACCATCCATGCTGCTGGGCTCGATTTCTCCTCCTGGCTATTCTACAGACAGCGTGTGAAGGAGCAACATGGATGCCTCATAGATGCAATGCAGCCTCCTCCTCCACTATAGATGATGTTGCTGATGAGAAGCGGCCGCTGCTGCAGCAGACATTGATATGCTGCTCCCTCCGCTTCTTCCCGAGTCAAGGCTGACGCTTCCATATAGTGCAGCAGGACTTTCAGTGGTGGAGGCAGTTTGGGTGTAGAGGAGAAGGGAGTGTGCGCGCTGCTCAGCCAGATCCCCTGACAGGATTCATGGATGATCGCACTAGCTTCTCATTTCAAAAGAGAGAGAGGTTGTGGGGCTGTAAAATGAGTGCAATCATCCGAAGGGATCTGGCTTGGGGGAGCAGAGTGTACACTCCCTTCTCCACTCCCTGAAATCGGCAGCCTTGACCCCAGAAGAAGCGAAGGCGGTGGAGGGAGCAGCATATCAATGTCGGCTGCAGCAGCGGCCACTTCTCATCATCAGCAACATCATCTATAGTGGAGGAGGAGGCTGCATCGCATCCATGAAGCATCCATGTTGCTCCTTCACACGGGGTCAGTAGAAAAGCCAGGAGGAGAAATCAAGTGCATGGATGGTCGCCCAGTAGCCTTTTCTGTACAGGACAGGAAGTGGAGTTTCTGCAAGTTATCTCTTAATAAATGATTTGAGATTTTAAAGTATAATTTGTGGGGGTTTTTTCTGACGTGTACTAACGAATTAAAAAAAAAAAAAAAACTTTTATGTTACTGGTCCTTTAAGCATATAGTGGTATTATTTCCGGGCTGTGACCTTGTTAAAGATAGCTGTAGATAAAACACCCTGTACTAATTAAATTAAATAATTAGTATAGAGAGGAAGAGAATACGGATGAATAATAAAGACAACTTTTACCTTTTTGTCTAATATGGGAGAGAATTTATACAAAATGCATATTCAATTTTGGCAGGTCAGAAAAAGGGAGATATTTTTATCTTTATTTCCCCATCAGACACACAATGTACACTCTCTTTAGGATATGATTTTTCAGGAGCCTATTCCTAGGAGTCTAACCTTTCAGCAAATAACTTTCCTTTACCTGCTGTTCTCCAATAAGGATGCGCTAAATTCTGGATACGGTGTGGCATTCTGCTAAATCTGAGCTTTTTTTGCAGGCTTTGAATTAGACAGAAAACAAGGTGCCTGGCTGAACCAAATCTGAAGCCTAAATATGATGCGACTTTAAAGGACCAGTAGCATCAAAAAATAAAATTGTTTTAAAGTAATAAAAATATAATGCAGTGTTGCCCTGCACTGGTAAAACTGCTGTATTTGCTTCAGAAACTTATATAAAGAAGCTGTTGTGTAGCCATGGGGCAGTCATTCAAAGGAGAAAAGGATCAAGTTGCACAGCAGATAGCAGATAAGCTCTGTAGAACATAATATTATCTGTTATCCATTGCTTATCCTGTGCCATGTAACCATTTTTCAATTACCACCATTGCTACTCAGCAGCATATGCAAATTAGGATTCAGATTCGGTTCCGTATTCGGCCAAATCTTTTGCAAAGGATTCGGGGGTTCAGCCGAATCCAAAATAGTGGATTTGGTGCATCGCTACTAATTTCCACATGAAATACCATTCAGAATATTGCAAAATCTTCTGTGACGGATTCAATATTAAGACAAATTCTGAAATTGTGGTTTTGGTGCAACTCTATTCACAACACACCAAAATGTTTGGGTGTTTGCAAATTAATTGGTCAGCTAAAAAGTGTCAAAATAAAATGCAGGTAGAATGATAAAGTATTTAAATATTTGACTAGAAACAAAGTTCATTAAAGCAATAAATCTTTCCATTTAAACCACCTGCACATTGCCCAAAAACTATAGGACTGTCTCGTTCCAGTAAATGGGAAATGAAGCATAAACAACAAGATGTCATTTGGATAACCTTACCCTTAATAATTTTGAAACTACTGTAAGATGACTGATAAAAGCAATGCTTTTCCTATACCTTTCACATTATCAGAAGAAGCCCATACCATATTGTACCATAATGGCTGGCTTAACCCATGCCTGAAATCTACAACTCTAGCTGAAGAAATACTCTAAGGCCATTGTCTCACCTTGAGATGCTGAACTAGCAGCTGTTTTTGCATGTATGCAAGCTGGCACTCAGGGCACTTGAAAACGTTCACAAGTAGCGTGTTTGTGTTCTGGTAGAAGTGTTGGTGAAGAAGTCTCTTCTTATTGAAGACTGTCTCACAGGAACACTTATAGATAATTCTACAAATAAATAAATAAATCTGCAGTATACACAATATCAAAAATTACAAGATTACAACCTGCTGAGAATAAAAATGTAAACTGGGAAGTATATAGCATCAGATGAAACTTGCATGGTAAAAAGTAAAAGCTCGAAAGTTTATTAGCAAACCAAAATAGAAATCTAGAAATCATATAAACGGAATAGAATCTTAGTACAAGGGAAAATGGAAGTAGAAGAAATGCATGCCACTTACTGTGAGTTCTTGTGGTTTGCAGTGGGATGCTGGGCAGTGATATGCGCAGCCGTACTCTCTGCATTCTTGAAAGCCATGGGGCAGAATGAGCACTTGTGGAAAATTTCAGAATGCTTCTCCTGGATATGAGCTTTCAGCATTCCCAAAGACATAAACACCACACCACAGTGTATGCACCTATTACAACGAGAAAATCTGATGATAAAGTCTGATTATATGCTATGTACAGTATTCATCAGATGTTCAGATAACAACAGATGTTCGAGGCTACTGTCTTATAAAGAGGAGTTAAGGAGATGTTTGATAGCTTCACTATTTAAAAACAGCTGAACACATACACATATTACATAGTGTATAAACACACATTTGTGTCATAAAAAAATAGCATACCCTGCATTGTAAATAATAAAGATAACCTTGGATTTCCTTGACTGGCCTTTATATTGTCAAGGAATTCTCATATGGAAGTGCAGGTCCAGGGTACTTTTCTTGTGAGTACTGTGGCGCTAATTTGTTCCTGTGTTCCAGGCATCCATGGCACCTACTGAGGCTGGGTGTGCAGTGCAGAATTTGTCTTGTGATGTGCATGTACTCATGCAAGGTGGCACACAGGATGCCTGGGACACAGGGACAACAACATGATGCAGTACACACAGGAGAAATACTGCAGGCCAGTGCATTTATTTGTGCAATTATCACATTCAAATGATACATAAGGCACATGGGGGAGGGTTAGTCTAGCAAGTCATACATTAGAATAGTACCACAGTATTATAAAATCAAATCTGGATTATTTGTTCCAATTGTACTTACAATAATACAAACTTTGAAGCAAAAGTAGCTGAAAGGAAAGAGCATATAAAGAGAACCAAAAAATTAAATTATAAATAAATAGTCAAGGAAACCAGAAAAATAACAGATAAATTAACAGAAAATAATAATAATAATAATAAAAATAAATCCTCTCACACTATCATCAACCAACATATTTTTTAACAATACAGTCAGCTAACATGAAAACAAAGTGAAGTGGTTCAGTGCTCCTCCGTATGGTAATAGACTTGCCAAGGGCACCATATGTCATAAAATTGTTTATATTTCCCCAGGGAATAATTTTACATGTAGTTAAACCTTTAAGAACCTTTCTTTGACTTTGTTAAATTGTAAATATGGAGTCTTCCAAGCTGCAGCAATTGTTTGTTTTGTTGGATTAAATATATACTTTAATATATATACCTTAATTTTTTTATGTATTAATGCTGCCCATGGGTTCTTAGGGGGAGTTACCCTGAGCATACTCTCCAACATGGCATATACCGTACTCTACACCAAAGACGCCTAACCTTGGGACAGCTCCACCAAAAATGCACCATAGAACCCATGGCTTGGCACCCCCGAAAACAATTCGCATTATAAGTCTGAACACATTTTGCAATTTGTGCAGGGACCAAGTACCATCTTGCTAGAATTTTTAGAGAGGTTTCCTGGATATCAGAACTAAGGGAACAATGGAAAGGGAAAGGGAGCTAAAGTTAGATTTAGCTCCCTTTCCCAAGCCTTAATATATATTGTAACTCTTTAGGAGGAGTCCATTGCATAGTAGGTTGTAGGTAGGTAGCTAGCAACTGTAATTACTAGGGGATGCCTAAAATTCCCACCACTATGAGTCTACCTTTCATTCTCCTTCATAAAACAATAGTCTAATATGAGATATCTCTCAGCGAGAAGGTTCCTATTTGTTTATGCCCTAAAATATATAAAGGGCCAGTAGATCTTGTTGTTAAACATAACTTCAATGAATAGGGCTTGTGCTGAACACAACTTATACCTATTGTTTAAAGGAAAACTATACCCCTCAAACAATGTAGGTCTCTATAAAAGATATTGCATAAAACAGCTCATAAGTAAAACCCTGCTTCATGTAAATGTAACATTTACATAATAATATACTTTTTTGATAGTATGTGCCACAGGGTAATCATAAATAGAAGACTGTCATTTTAAAAAATAAGGACAGCCCCCTGGGACTGTATGTATTCACAGAGCACACAAACATACCATACATGTTAGGTCACATGAGCCAATTAACAGACAGAGTTGTGTCTTTTACGTCCACACTTCTTCCTGTTACAGTTAGAGTTGAAATATTTCTGGTCAGGTGATCTCTGAGGCAGCACACAGACCATCACAAAATGGTGGTTCAAGGCAAGAGATGTAAAAGGGCAATATTTACTTGAATATATATACCAGTATTGTAAGATTCTTTAATATGCCACTTAATTTGATATAAACTAACTGTTACTCAAGTATTCATTTTGGGGGTATAGTTTTCCATTAAACCAGTGATCCCTGACCAGTGGCTCATGAGTAACATGTTGCTCACTTACACCTTGGATGATGCTCCCAGTGGCCACAAAACAATTGCTTGTTTTTGAATTCCTGGTTTGGAGACAAGCTTTAGTTGCAGAAAAACCAGGTGAGCTGCCACACAGAGAGCCTCTTGTAGCTGCCAGTCCACACAGAGGCTACCAAATGGCCAATCACAGCACTTATTTTGCACCACCAGGAAAATATTTTAAGCTTGTGTTGCTTCCCAACTATTTTTACATCTGAATGGTCCACTGTAAAAAAGTTGGGGAACCCCCTTTAAACCAAGGCTAATTAGTCTTTTTAAATATAGTTGAAAGTTAGCCATAAAAGGTACAATTTTACATTTTTTTTGGATAGACAGTTTCGCTAATAACATAAAGAGCAACATCTAGCAGATAAAAAAGAAATACAAAAACAATTGTTCTAGTCAGATTTAAAATACACCACACCACATACCCCTTAAGTAACTTAAACCAGCTTCATTGCTAGCCAAAACCATTAAAACAGGATAACAGTACAAAGATATTGTGAATATCCAGCCAACTCACATGTACCAAAAGGAATTTTGTATGATTTTATCAGAATCTTTTTGGCCAGCTATGCTCAACTAATGATAGAGAAAATATTAAAGAGGACCTGTCACCCAGACACAAAAATCTGTATAATAAAAGTCCTTTTCAAATTAAACATGAAAGCCAATTTAAAATTTTCATTAAAGCATTCATAGCTGTTTTAAGCTCATTTAAAAATCTCAGCTGTCAATCAAATATTGTCTGCCCCTCCTCTATGCCTTAGGCATAGAGGCGGGGCAGACAATTACTTTCACTTTCCATTCAGCACTTCCTAGATGTCACTGCTCCCCACACATTCCCCCAGTTCTCTTAACCATTTAATTGTGTAGCCAGGACATGGGGATAGAGATCGGGTCCCCCATTCTGGTGCACAAACAAGATTCTGAGATTATACAAGGCTTGACTTAATAACAGTGTCCACAAAATGGCTCCTGCCTGCTTGCTATAATTATGAATTCCCAGACTGAAGAAAACAAGATTAAAATAATTTATATAGTGGAAATAATGTTCATTTTGCTAAACTAATGTGATAAAATAGGATTTTGAATATTTTTTTGGGGTGACAGGTCCACTTTAAATATGAAAATGTGCATTTCTTCTTTTGTTTAAAGTTTAGGCAGAACAGGTTTCCAGCATAAGTTATACTTATTTTGCTGATGTTAAAAAAAGTCCATTAAGTGTATACTGCCCCTTTAAACTGGGTAAATAGATAGGCTGTGCAAAATAAAAATGTTTCTAATATAGTTAGTCAGGCAATAATATAATGTATAAAGGCTGGAGTGACTGGATGTGTAACATAACAGAGCACAACACAACTTCCTGCTTTTCAGCTCCCTAAATCTGAAGGGGGGCCACATGGGACAAAAAAGTTCAGCGAGTTTGCAACTGATCCTCAGCATGTAGCTAAGATTCAAAAGCAACCATTATGACCCATGTGGCACTCCCTCAAGCCACTGATTGGCTACTGCCTGGTAACCAGTCAGTGTAAACCAAGAGAGCTGAAAAGCAAAAAGTAGTGTTCTGTTCTGTTATACTTACAGTCACTCCAGCCTTTATACATTACATTACATAACTAACTATATTGAAAAAAAAAATATTTTGCACAGACTTACCATTTACCCAGTTTTTACTTTTATACCGAACAATTCCTTTAATTTCATTTGCTTTTATCATCAAAAAGACTGTACTCACCGAAATGCCACCTTGCGTGTGTAATGCATACAGTTTTCCTTTACATGAGTCTGGAAATAGGCAGATCTACAGAGCACCCCGCACTCTGGGCAACAGTATGGAGATTTGTGTGTGTGAATGCGTTGGTGTGCACCATAACTACACTTATTAGGCAGCATCATCTGGCATACCTGGCAAGTCTGTTGGAAAGAGAAAGGAAGACTAACAAATAAGGCAATGGTTAACAAAATATATCCCCCGTATGAACTAGCCAAAGTTCTCAAAATTCTTGTCAGCACAATCCTCCCCAAGTATGCAGGTGCAGGTTCTATTTGTGGCCACCACTCACTGCAGAATGGTGTTCCCTTTTTTGTGTGTTGTTTTTGTGTCGTTCTTTGGCTAGTTCAACCAATAGTGTAATGAGCTGCACCTTTTTAGTGAAGATAAAAAGCCTTTATTTTCAAATGGCTCAGACCAAAATACAGCAACGTTTCAAGCTGTAAAAAAAACTTGAAAAGTTTCTGTATTTTGGTCTGAGCCCTTTTAAAACAAAGGTTTTTTATCTTCACTAAAATGGTGCTGTTCATTACACTATTGATTGAACTAGCCAAAGAAAAACACAAAAAAAGGAACAGATCACATTTAAAACACAAAATAAACTGGAGATTGGCAATACCCAGGGAATATTACTTTGCCTGTCATTAAATAAATATATGGAATACAGAACGGATTCTATCCATCCATTAAATTTGCTTCTGTGTGCTACTGCACAACACATACAAGAAGCAGCAGTGAAGATGTGTGTGCGTGTACCCACACGCAAATATATATATCTGTGTATACATGCACACACAATATATATGATAATATATAATACACTATTTGCTCAGCAACTTGTATTTGTAGTGTATTTCACCCTAAAGTTCTAATTCCAAGAGGAAAGGAAAAGACCAAACGCCATAGAGCAGCAAACATTTCTCAACAAGTCGACCACAAACAAGGGATTGTTGTCAAGCAGGGCCTTATTATTCCAGTTTTAATAATGTTCATGGTGCCTAAGCATCTTCTAAATACACAGCCAAACTTCTTTAGTGGTGTTTATTTAATGAGAAAACCATTTCTATATTCTTCCTTTCCTTAAACTTTATAAATATGAAATAGTACAGGAAAGTAATGGGAATGGATTGGTGTTGTACCATGACCATGCTATTAGCTGGTTTGTGTCTGAATATTAATTAAAAGTGGTGTCATAAAGGGACTCTTGCAGCTGGATTTCTTCTCTCAGATATTACACAACAGTTCCACATTTTAACTCCCTGTGCAGCCATGGCAAAGCTACACTAGGAATGAGATAAATCTTTGCTCATATTGCTGTTTAAAGCAAAAGAGTCACATGAAATACAACTAAGAGGGGTCACACTGTGACAAAACAGAAATTTGAGCAGCATAAATTGTCCCAAGGCAGATTGCTGATGCAGCTGATTTTTCTACTCTTACTTTACTAGTGGTAAATATAAAACATGCTTCAATTGAAATTTAAACCTCACTCACCAGTCCATCTTTTTCCTCAGCTACTCTCTGATAATGTCCTGCTAAACTAGTATAATCCTCTACTTGTTTTGAGCACTCCAGACACCTGAACCCATGGCGTATTAGTCCATATGGGTCTGCAAAAAGAGGCATAGCAGGTGGAGCACATGTGGAGGCCCCAGACCACACTCCCAGTGAAGCACCTTGAGATAATGTCCGCTGGTTTGAGGAGGAAGGTTGAGAGGTAAGTGCTGGGGTAAGTAGAGATGGAGCAGACATCTGATCTGAAGAGATTGGCTTCATCATGAGTTGGGAGCACTGCATGATCAAACCCTTGCTTTTGTGTTCTCTGGCATGGCTCAGCAAGCTACATTTATTGTAGAACTGAACCATTTTTGAGCACTGGGTACACATCACCTCAATATGAATGCTTCGCCGGCCATTATGTTGTGCAAGACTCTTTTCCAGGGCAAAGGAGTCACCACACTCCAGGCAAGTGTAGCCAGAAGATGGAAGATGGATATTGGAGTCAGGAGGTGGGTTCAGATTGGGTTTATAGGTTGGAATTGGGTTGGTGCTGTGCAGAAGTTTATTAAATGCCTCCACAATGACAGGAGCGGCTACTTTTACTTGGTGCACCAAAGGCACAGTCATAGGTGTGGTTTGCCCCTGGGTTGATTTTAAGACTGGAGACTTTGTGGCTACACAAGCTGTAACACTATTAGGAACTAAATTGAGATTAGCTAGATGAACTGCTTTAGGAAGCAATGTAGTCTGGTTGGATGTTGTCTTAGAGGAAGACTGTGATTGTTTCTTACACAGTGATGAATTAGACAGCTTTACTGAACCATTGCCAGGATTTTGAAAACTTGAAGTAGGCATTCCTTTCTTTTTTTCAACATTGGCATTCGCTACCAGTGGATTTACAATACTAGATCCATGGAGGGTGCTCATGCCAGTGTTCTTTACTTTTTCTTTTTCTGGGTCACTTTCAAGTGGATCAGCCTGTTTAGTATCATCATGTGATGAGCTTTGACCCGAAAGGGTCTCTGTAGACTTGACAATATCATCTGATTCAATATCTGGCAAGATTCTGGTCACAGTTCTTTTTATCTCTCCAGACAACATCTTTATCGTCTTTATCCTCACTTTGGGAATAGCAGGCGGGGAGCCAGCACCAACCGATGGAGAACCCCTGCTACTTGTATCACTACAGACACTCATAGGACTGTCTGGTGGTTTGGTGATCTTTTTAACCCCCTCCAGAGGGCTTTTGGGGCTCTTGGGTGACTTTGGCATTTTGGGACTTCCCTTAACACAATCTTTTAGTGGGGCTCCTGTATCCTTAGTGATGTTAGGGGCATCATCTTTAGTAGCTACAGCAACTTTCTTTGCCTGCAGTGCTACAAGAGCAGCCACACAGGAAGACAGTTTTGAATGAGCAGGTTTAATATGCTGACGAGGAGGTATAGCTGAGGAACCCATTGCTTCTGAAAAATCTCTCTCCTCTGTAACACTATTGTTCTCAGTATTTTTGAATTGAAGGGTCCCTCCAATTAAGCTGCCAACCTTATCCAAGTCCTTTGTTTGCTCCTCAGTTGTTACCTTCTCTGCTTCCTTGCAGTCTGTCCTTTGCTCTTTTTTGCAGTATTCATCAAACATACTAAGTTCTGTTTCTGGTGGCTTTCTCAAAAAATCTACCATACAGCCCTGTGGGAAATATGGAGACTCTGCTTGCTTTTGCTTACTGGGGATTCCATTATCTTTACACAACTCCTCCGGTTCAGGGCTGGAAATAGGGCTAAACTGTGAAAATGTAGGTAAAGGCTCAGATTTGTGTGTCTCAAGCTTTTCTGTGTAGTCTCTACTATTATCCCCATTGATAAAACTGGCTTCGAATTTCCCATACCCTTGTCCCAAATTATTTGACTCTGCTCCAACATCTGGGCTACGAAAACCATTTTGAAGTAGAGCTGGTCCAATGTGGTTCCCTTCTTTTTCAGATGCCTCAAAAGACTCCTGGCGGCTGGTGTTTTTCACAATCACACTGACAGCAGGAACATCAGAAGCTTGCATTGACTGAGCCAAGGATACATTTTCATCCATGCAAATTCCTGCTGGTTTAAGATGGTTTTCTGCTTCGTCGCTTGTAGACTGAATTGCTTCCTTTGCATCAAGGCTTGTGGCATCGGGGATATCAAAAGCAGCCAGAAGATCATCAAAGTCTGGGGTCTTCATGTCCCCCATGACTAATAGTAGTACTATGAACACAGTATATAATCTGCAATATAAGAATAAGTTTTGTGTCACAAAGATATGGAAAACACAAGGCAGACACAAATATAAATTGACAATTTATGACTAACCACTTGTCTGAACAAAAAAAAAAGTAGTGAAATGGAAAAGGTGGTTAGTGAATCAGTGAATTCTAAATACAACACAGGTCCATATCTGAGATGTTCGAATCTGAAAATATACATTAGAAAATAAACCTGACAACACTGTATACATTGTAAATAAGCTTAAAGAGATACTGACACCTGAAATTAAACTCTTTTTTTTTTACATCTGTTATAATATTGGCTTTGAAAGCTACTTCTACCTTTGCCATAAAGTATTTGCATGATGCTTTTACATTACCTGTCTGATCCCCCATGTTCCTGAATGAGGGGGCTGCCATATTTGTGCAGCAGGAGTCTGTTAGCATTAGAAACTGTAACCAACAGGCTGAGATGGGACAGTCAGGTTGGCAAAGTCAGTGTGTCAGGCTTAGGAACTTCAACAAACAATTATATACAAAAACAAACCTCTCAGCAACATGACCTATAGGTAACATGTAATGTACATTCATATGTTAAAATTAATTTTTTTTAGTGTCAGTATCACTTTAAAGTCACCCCAAAAAATATTCAAAATCATATTTTATCACATTAGTCAAGCAAACTAAACATTAATTACAATATATAAAATTATGTTAATCTTGTTTTCTTCAGTCTGGGAATTCATAATTATAGCAAGCAGGCAGGAGCCATTTTGTGGACACTGTTATTAAGGCAAGCCTTGCATCATCTCAGAATCTTGTTTGTGCACCAGAATGGGGGACCCAAGGTCTATCCCCATGTCCTGGCTACACAATCAAATGGTTAAGAGAACTGAGGGAAATGTGTGGGGAGCAGTGGCATCTAGGAAGTGCTGAATGGAAAGTGAAAGTAATTATCTGCCCCGCCTCAATGCCTAAGGCATAGAGGAGTGGCAGACAATATTTGATTGACATCTGAGGTTTTTAAATGTGCTTAAAACAGCTATAAAATGCTTTGATAAAAATTTGAAATTGGATTTCATGTTTAATTTGAAAAGGACTTTTATTATACAGATTTTTGTGTCTGGGTGACGGGTAGACTTTAATGTTATATAAATTCCCATTCTTTCTACAACATTACTGCACAATGTACGTATTTTATTTTACAATACTTTTAATTCCGGTACACTGGCAATATATATATATATATTTTTTTTTTTGGGGGGGGGGCAGATAGTCACTATAATAGCACAGTGATACAGTGATAGTACAGTAAAGTGCATACAGTGATTATGATACCTCATAGCAAAAGCAGGCACAGTGCTAGCTATGATAAATGGTTTGGTTTTTATGCCGACTGTTGCAATTATAATCTACCATGTGTGCAGATTATCTCTACATGGCAAGGGAATGCAAACTCAAGTTTCAGGTCATGCAAAACATAGAGAGACAGAGGGGAGGGTATCGGTACTTGAAAATACAGTGATATCATGGATCAGCAAACCAAACACATAAGGGCAGAATTATCAAAGTGTGAAATTAGAGCTCACCACAGAATAACACATTTTTCGATTCATTCATTATATAAGGGAAAATATACTGTGCTTTATAAGGCTTGAGAATATGTACAATGTGTGCATTAAATGTCACTTTAAAAGGAAAATATCCCCACTTTTTTTTTTTTTTTACAGGTACATTATCTGAACTTTCAGAACTAAATATAAATGGATTTTATTCTACGCAAACATACCTGATTCTGCAAGTTAAGGTGGCCATACACAGAAATCTCCCCCTCCCCCCAAGGTGGGTGATATTGGGCTGATCCGATCATGGGCCCTATGGCCCAACGATCAGATCATAACGAAGGTAAAGGTCAGATCCAATGGGATTTTTAATGCTGCCCGATCAACATCTGACCGACTTTTGGGGGCCCCACACATGAGCCATTCGGTCTGTCTGCAGCTTTTATCGGCCCGTGTATGGCCCCCTTAACATGTACAAGTTACCATGGTTTTCTTTCAATTTTCCAAAATCCCTTAGAGACACAATGCAATGAAATCCCATACTTGTTTTGTTCCATTGTAAACTGAAGGAGTCTGGGACTTGACCCACTATGGAAAGCAGAGGGACCCAGATAATTTAATGATGGAACAAGATAAAGATGGCCATAGGCCTGTGGATTGTCTGCTGCAATCTTGCAACCAAACATTCAGATTAAAGGAAAACATGTTTTTTTCAAAACGCATCAGTAGACTTCTGCACTGAAATCCATTTCTCAAAAGACGGGACAGATTTTTTTTATATTGAATTTTGAACTCTGACATGGGGCTAGACATTTTGTCAATTTCCCAGTTGCCCCTGGTCATGCTGAGTCCTTTGGTCTTTCAAGGATCCCAAATGACCTTATCTATGCACCCTTAAGGCTGGGGACAGACGGGGAGATTCTGTCGCCTGGCGTTTAATCGCAGGCGACAATCCCCCCGAACCTCCTTCTCCCTGTCCGTCGCTAGTTTAAATGAAAAAGCGCCAGCACTGTGCACACGCGGCGCGGCGATTTCCGGAATCGCCCAAAGTTACTTTGTGAGGAAACTTCGGGCGATTCCGGAAATCGCCACGCCGCGTGTGCACAGCGCTGGCGCTTTTTCATTTAAACTAGCGACGGACAGGGAGAAGGAAGTTCGGGGAGATTGTCGCCTGAGATTAAACGCCAGGAGACAGAATCTCCCAGACTCTCCCTGTCTGTCCCCAGCCTAAATAGTGATCAATGAACGTAAGCATGAAAGACTGTTCAAACATATCAGATGTTTATGTGTTGCAGATTAGAGCTGAGTAGTCAGCACAGAAAGAAAGTATCAAGAAGATCGAAAAGGTAGATTTTTAGCTTTTGTGTGAAAGAAAGAAAGAAAGAAAAAGAAAAATGACTAGCCCAAAGTAAACATACGTTATTCAAGTATAAATATATTATGAGCTAAAATTATGGAAAACTTAAAATCAGGGTATGTAATATCGAGGTTCCACTGTAGATGATAGCAATCCGTTCAGACAATCATGCCTACCTTCTTCTACAGATAACATATCCAAAGCACTAACAGAAAACTACACCTCCTATGACTGCCTGCCAAACAAATACATAAAACAAGGCACATATACACATATCTCAATTATAGTACCAAATGCAATTCGATATCTAGTCATCCCATGTTGCAGTTATTTATTTATGTACACTGGCCAGCCCCTTTAAAGGGGAACGAAAGCTACCGAAGCAGTTTATTGCCAATAGATTAGCCACAATAGTGCAATATAACAGTAAATGTATTCTGTAGTATGCGTTAACATACCAGAGTAAACTGTTCTAGAAGCTCTCTCTGTTTGTTTAGTATAGCAGCTGCCATATTAGCTTTGTGTGATATCACTACCTGCCTGAGTCTCTCCCTGCCCACTTATAGCTCTGGGCTCAGATTACAGCAGATAGGGGAGGAGGAAGAGGAACAAACTGAGCATGCTTAAGTCATAGCACTGGAGGATTATGCTGAAAACAGGTACTCTGATACAGAAGCCCATGCATATACAATAGAAGGAAATACATGCTGTGTTTCTTTTGAGCAGCATTATTTAGAATGTTTACTGGTGTATTTATGTAGACCTTTCTGATAAAGCTTACTTAATTTTAGCCTTTCCTTCTCCTTTAAAGGGGTTGTTCACCTTTGAGTTAACTTTTAGTATAATGTAGAGAGTGATGTTCTGAGACAATTTGCAATTGGTTTTCATTTTCTATTGTTTGTGGTTTTATAGTTATTTAGCTTTTTATTAAGCTGCTTTCTAGTTTGCAGTGCCAGCAATTTGGTTTCTAGGGTAAAAATTACCCTAGCAACCCAGCATTGATTTGAATAAGAGACTGGAATATGAATAGGAGAGGGACTGAATAGAAAGAGGAGTAATAAAAAGTGGCAATAACGATACATTTGTAGCTTTACAGAGCATTTGTTTTTAGATGGTGTCAGTGACCCTCATTTGAAAGCTGCAAAGAAACAGAAGAAAGTGGCAAATCATTAAAAAACTATGAAAAATAAATAATGAAGACCAATTGAAAAGTTTCTTAGAATTGGCCCTTCTACAATATACTAAAAGTTAACTTGAAGGTGAACCACCCCTTTAAGGTAACATGTGGGGGCCAGAATTATATTTCTGCGTGTACAAGGACCAGAAGGATGGAGTTTGCTTAATGCCAAAAAAATTGGGAAAATGTCACTTTAATTTATCCAGTGACACTTTCTCACAAGATCTGGTGGGCTGCTCCGAACAAAATGACAAACCTCACATAAATAATGAAGCTAAATACCCCAAGTACAAAATAACTTTGCAAATGTTGAACAGAATGTTTATTAATAAAATAAAAAGTAAGATAAAATTAATGTAATTATAAATAGGTCCAACTTTACTTTTAACAGGAGCAGTAAAAAAAAAATGCTATCTTTGTGACCCACAGTCAGGGCAAACATGGGTAAAAATGTTGTATAAAAAATGTATATATTGACCTTACTGCACCAGAATCTTTCAGAATCTCTATGACAGTAATGATCCATGCCTTGAAAGTTGTTAACAGGGGGTAACCATCTTGGAGGGTCAGTCAAACGCACATGGGCAGCATTTGAAAAGCTAAGATTAGCGGGTTGTGACAAAGCACCAAGCAGAAATTGAAGTTCAAACATCATAGAAGCTGATGATACCAAACTGTTTATGAAAGGGGTATGTTATAGAATGGCTTATTCTAAGCAATTTTCCAATAGGCCTTCTTTTTTTTTTTATAATGGTTTACTTATTTGCTGGCTTTTTTCCCCCGATTCTTTCCAGTTTTCAAATTGGGTCATTGACAAAACTCTAGCTCTAGTTCTTTTTAATACCACAGCATAAAATTATATAGTTGACAATTCTGTGCCTCCTTCTTTGCGGCAACAATTTTGGGAATGGAATTGGAAGAACTGAACTTGCCTGTATTTAAAAGGCAATACAGGTATGGTACCCGCTATCCATCTTTCCATAATTTGGATCTTCATAACTTAAAGGAGACAGATATGGGATACATGAAAAAACTCAAATTTTGTAGGCAATAATCAGTAATATATAGTGTTGCTTTTACATGGTATTAAAAATTAATATTATCTTTAAAAATATCCCCTTTATTAGAGCTCCCTATAGATGTTCTCTGGTCCCTGTCTGTGTTTCAAATGAGGGGTGGGTGTGTCCTAACGGTCCCTGCCAGAAGCACAGTAGGAGGGGGACAGCCAATCACAGCCCTGCAGTCACACAAGCACAGACAGGCGTCAGTTCCCTATCAGGTCCTGCTAGCTGCTGATTGGTTCCTGTCCTACAGTGCAGTGAGCTGAGAACCGCCGGCTCCCCTGCACAACCTGGGAATTCAGGGAGCAGGAAGTGGAAGAGAAGGGAGGGATTATAAGGGGTTTTGCAGAAATATTCAATAAATCAGCCTGAAAAACAACTTTTTTAAGCACAGTTCTTCTATATCTAAATGAGTATAATACACTTGTACATTCTTATTTTTTACACAATATGTCTCCTTTAAATCTACTAGAAAATCAATTAAACCCAAAAGGCTGGTTTTGAACCAAAATGCATTGAAGTCCATTGGTGACAATTTTTTTTAAAGCAAGACAAATTATGTTTTAACCTATTAGAGTCTATGGGTATCATATTTGGGGTGTAACTTGGCGTTTTCCTTTGAGCACTGCACCTCCATCTCAGCTTATGTACTTGCAATCCTCTTTATTGTCCTGGACATGAGGTTTACTGTACTGTGCATGTGCAGAGAATCACTGGGACATTGGCAGGGATAGTGTTGTGGTGCTCAAGGAATAGTACCCTAGGCTGATGCACTTTTCACCAAACAGCAGTGATAGCATTCACTGGAGGAGTGCGTAACACATTGAAAACTCCCAGCAGTGAATTTGACTTGTCCTTTAACAGAAGTATACAATATGCCATTACTGTATTTTTTAGAAATCGGGGTAGAAATCACTTTAAAAAGCCAAAGATACGTAGATGGACAAAAACTAGTTTAGCAGGTGATAACCAATGGTTGCTCTGCTAAGACCAATGACATAATAAAGCAAAAAATATTTTGTTTTCATTTAAAGTTTGGGTTATTTGCAAATTATGGAATCACATTCAATGGGAAAAACCTGCGCTCTTTTACAGGAGAATGGGTTTTGTTTTTTTAAGCTACAGCTGAATACTGCAGAGAGGAATGAATGGAATTTCACTCCTGTTTATCTTCCTGTGTAAGGGTTAAAGCAATTGTATTCTATACAGTTTATCTTGCATGTAAACATGTGCCATGTAGAGCAGCATCATTTTGAATAGCTGTCCCATGGCTACACAGCAACTTAAATAAACTGCAGTTTGTGAAGCAAACACATTTATTACCACTACAGGGCAACAGTACATAACATTTGAATGCATAGAAACCCCCTTTGATTTTTTTGGCATTACTAGTTTTAAAACTCCCATATGTAATGAAGGAAGTCAAGCTGTGCGCACAATACAAACAATACACAGAAAGCATCCATGCTGGAATTGTTTAAACAGAACCGAACCATGCAACGCTTCTGATTTACTGTATATAGCATTTTGCAGTTGTACAAAGGCCTGGGAAACTTGCAGCACCCTAGGTTTGCAGAACTACAACTTTCCACTCCTGTGTCAGGAATGCTACTTATTGTAGTTAAGCAAAAACTAAATGGAGAGGTAGAAATGCTTTCCAATAGTACACATACATTATCTACAGCTCAACTGTATCTACTAGCTTATGGAAGTTGTGTCATATTGCAAGGATGCTTTTGCAACATTACATATGAGATCGTTCTGCATAGGCCATAGCCCTGCACATATGTGCTCACCTCTATATGTGTATGATATGCCTTGCTCCCTGACACCTGTATTGGCTCCATACACCCCCTTTCCATGTTACCAGCTATGTTACAATTCCATATTCCATCATGAGCGATCGCCTTACCCAACCCATTCATACTAACCTTGCCTCAGACTGTTCATCGATCACACGACAGCGCCCCAAGGGGCAGCTTGGCCCGGAGCCTATCGGGGGACCCGGGTATCAGCCAGTCCTTTAGGCCGGAACCGAAAGAAACTAACATGGCGGAGAGGGACTGGGCCTGGGGAAGAGGAGGAGCCGCTGAATAGAAAGGGAGGAGAGGCGGACCTGCGTGAGTAGAATGGCGGTGTAGGCTGGGGAAAGAGGATGGGCCAAGCTCTGAAAGCAAAGCCAGGGGTTTGCGGAAGACAATCTTTGGGGAGGGGAAGAGAAAGACTGAGTCACGTGATAGTGATATCACAAAATTCCCTTTTGCCAGTGTGTTGTAGTAGTAAAGGGGCACATAAGCAGCGGATTTCAGGTGAGAGTCGAGTAGTATGTGTGAGTATTCTCTCACTATTCTGTTGCCCCTGCGCAGGGTTACACTAACGCCGCCCTGACAAGCTCCGTGCCCGGCACACACCTACTCTGGCACGTTTCTATGTATGGCCTAGTTCTCAGATACAAGCTTTTCAGCCTGGCCTCACTTAGCACATACCTGGCCCTCGTTATTTGGACGTACAGCGTACTACAGGCTACCCTACAGCCTGGCCGCGTATTCACCTGTCTCTGCCTTAGAACTTGCATCACCTTAGCGCACTATGTAATATATTTCCTGTGTGAAACTAACCCGGCCAGGGGCCAGTGGTGGGTTTTTGTGTATTTGGAAATCCCATTCATGTCCAACCACGGTGTTCAAACCGCAGCAGAGCTCGTTTACTGGATACGAATGAGCTGTACCCTCAGCCTGGACTTTATCCTACAGCACAAAGTAGTTCCCTTCGGGGTGCCGACTCTCATATTAGAATTATACAATACTAGCATTTGTGAAAATAAGTCTTTTCGTTTAAGGATGTTTAGTGTGGTTTTTCTAGTTCAGCCCTTTCGTGAGGTGCAGGGCCTGAATTAGAAATCACAGGGCCCATACAACAAAATATTCGCCCTCCCCACACACGAGTTATAAAAAACAAAAAAACCTGTGGCGCCAGGGCTCCCCATAAAAGTTTATTTTCAAAAATCATTGGTGGTCAGAGCCCCCCCATAAATATAGAGTTTTTAATACTTACAAGTTAAAAACAAAATTGGGGCTCCAGAGAATATTTAAAAAAAAAAACATTGGTGGCTAGGGCTTTAAAAAAGAAAAAAAAAAAAAAA
>CM044435.1:82323143-82350052 GCA_024363595.1 Xenopus borealis | reverse complement strand
ATTTTTAGCCGCACAGTTTGTGCACTCTCTTTTAACCCCCCCCCCCATTAATTTGCCTATGCAAATTAGGGTTCGGGTTTGGTATTAGGTTGAATCTTTCGTAACCAATTCGGGGTTTTGGCTGAATCCAAAATAGTGGATTTGGTGCATCCGTACTTCAAGACTTCGAGTTTGTCACTTTCTGTGACTTCGGGTATTTTTGCAGCTTTTGGACTCCAGCAGTATGGCTTTTTGCTTGTTCAGTGCTTATGAAGAGGCAGCATGTTTTTGGCCTGCAAAGGGGGGCCCTAACATTTAGTTGATACATTTCTCAGCAGCATCTCTGGTGTATTCACAACTATAGTAACAGCTGCCTGTAATGAAACCCAGGAATGCTGCTCAGCAGGGACAAATAAAAGAAATATATCTACTAATGTATCAAATTAGAACCATTTTTAGAGGCAGTGACCCCTCCTCCAGCTCCTTCAGAAAGACATATGGTGAAAAACAAAACTTCAAAAAAATAAACTTCAATATTAGAAAAATGGTCACAAATAGAAAATGGAAGGTAATTGGAAAAAAATATTGTCTTATGAACTATCTGAAAGCAAGTGTTAGAAGGTGAACAACCCCTTTAAAGGGCAAGGAAAAACAAAGAAATAAAATCCAATTTTTACTTTCTTTAATGAAAAATAAATCCATCTCCAATATACTTAAATTAAAAAATGTGTACCGTTTTTATAAGAAACCTGACCTTTATTTAGTGCTGTGGATAGGAATTGTCAGACGGTCCCTAACTTCTGGCAGGGAAACAATCATACTTATGATCAGCAGGGGGAGCCCATGCCTTACTTACCAGCCATGCAGAACTCAAGCAGCTTTGTTTTTTGATCATTTATGACGATCCCTAAGAAGCCCAGATCACACTGAGCATGTGTATGTAGTCTAGTCTTGCAAAGATGTATAACAAAGTTACAAGATGACAGCCCCCTGTGGCCAACTTTGAAAGCATAAATAATTTGTTTGATTAGGCTTGTGGTGCAGTAAGTTTGTTTAGTATACAAAATACAGCATTTCTAGCCTTATTCTATTTTAGACTTTCCTTGCCCTTTAAAATCAATATATCTCCTTTGTAGGATTGGTCAATTTAGCTGGGTTTTGGGGTCCTGACTTGAATTTGATCTACTTATGCCTGTATGTAGTACAGCACTACTGTAACAGTAAAAATTTGAGGGATGTAAAAAATGTTTTAGTACTAGACCTATTCACTATTTACCTATAAATACTATTCACCTGTAAAACCTCTAATTCACCTGTCAGCCACTTGGAACATAAAATACAGTTTTGGCTACATTGTGCTTTTTCCCTTGAGGGTAGTGACATGCAAAGATTTTGGGGAGATTAGTTGCCAAGCGATTTACATTCTAGCCGAAGGGTAGGCTTTTTGGGAAATTAGTCGCCCAAACAAGAGGCGATTTGCTGCTGGGTGACTAATCTCCCCAAAATCTTAGCGTGTGTCACTACCCTTATGCTGGAAAATCTCCATCTTGCAATATACATTAATTATAACATATAGCAATGGTTTTGCAGTTATTTGTAAATGTCATTGTTGTCTCTGCACTCATCAGTGTGACTTCTGAAACAATGTGGCATGCCAGCTGATTTAAAGACACGTGAAGTAAGGATGTGAGGTGCGCTCTCCGATTAAAGCCAGGGAATCTTCCGTGTTAAAAATTCAAATTTTATTATTCCTCTTTAAAAGACATAAGTGCAGGCAGGGGGAAGCTTGACGCGTTTCGTGACGAAAAGTCACTTCATCAGAGCTGATGAAGTGACTGTTCGTCACGAAACGCGTCAGGCTTCCCCCTGACCGCACTTATCATGTCTTTTAAAGAGGAATAATAAAATTTGAATTTTTAACACAGAAGATTCCCTGGCTTTAATCGGAGAGCGCACCTCACATCCTTACTTCACGTGTACTTTTGCCGCGGCCAGAGCGGTTTGGAGGAGCGTCTCACCTGAGAGCCGGTTTGACTCCCATGTGCAGCGTACGGCAGATCTTCAACATAGCTGATTTAAAGACTTAGATGCAGAATTTTTTTTTTTTCTTTAAAGAAACTGTAAAGCAAAAAATAAATTGTGTTAAACTTCTATAATAGTTGGGGCGGGAGGGTAGCCATTCAAGCTGAAAAAAGAGAAAAGGCACACATTTACATTGCAGATAACAGATTAAAAGTGTAATAGAATGCAGTGCTTCCCCAATGGCTACACAGCAGCATGTTTATATAAACTATAGTAGTCTTGGTAAAGCAAACACACAGTGTTTACCAGTGTAGGACAACAGTGCATTATACTATAAAACATGTTTGTTTAATTTTTTTTGTGTTACTCTTCTTTTAGGGCAGAGACACACGCTCAGATTCGGGGAGATTTAGTCGCCTTGCAACTAATCGTCTCTTCTTCAGGACGACTTCGGAAAACACACTCCAAGTGCCATCCCACCAGCGATTTATATTCTAGCCGGCGGGAAGGCAGTTTGGGCAGATTAGTTGCCCAAAGAAGAGATTTGTCACTGGGCGACTAATCCCCCTGAATCTTCATCACTTTAGAGGGGCATATTTTTTTAACAGTGGAGACAAATATGACTGGTGATATTTCGGACCAGCAGTTACATGTGAACAGTCACCTGCAAGTTAGAAAACAAAAGCAAAGATGAGATTGGTTTATATGGGCAACATCACTGTTGATGTTTGTCTCCAATGTTATTAAAAATGCTTACGGTTTGATATTATTGGTCTAGAGCCTCTCTGGGCTGACTTCCATGCCCTAGTGCTACTAAACTCAGGATTGGTTATTGTTCAATAGGTACAATGGCTGACGGTGAAGCACAACTTGTAGACGTACCCCCTGCAAATAAAGACGGTATTGTTTGCAGCCAAGAAAAATCTCACCGCCAACAGCATCAAAACCTTTGCAGGTTTTTCTCCCAGGGGCGATACTGCCGGTTTGGTAGTAGGTGTCGATTTCTCCATCAGTTTGCAGATTGCCAATATTCTGAGAAGAATCGGAAGCAAAATGTTACACATGAGCTTACTGAGAAGAGCAGTGCAGCTGAAATATCCTGTTCCCAAAACAAACCTTATTCTGGTCCAGCTAAAAAAAGCCTGGAAGCTCCTCAGAGAATATACCGCCCCCGAAAACTATGTCGCTACTTTGCTTCTGGATATTGTACCATGGAAAACAACTGTAAGTTTTGGCACCCTGACAACCTTCCACCAATAAATAATGTCCCTCCAGTGGACAAAAAGGCAACTACTAGCAGTACTAAGCCTAGGATGCCAGTAGAAAGGCCTCAAGCACTTCCAGAGGGTCTTAGATTTGGCGATGTAACCCTAGATGTGGCTAAAAGACTCAGAGAAACCGAAATTTCCCAGTTGTTAAAGAGGTTTCCAAAAGATAAAGTTATTGTCCAAGAGAGAGAAGATGGAGAGGTTACATATTACAGAGTTACTGTGGAGCCTACAGATCCAGACTGGGTGAGTAATAGAGTAAAGACAAAAACTGATCTACAGGATCCATAATTGAAATATGCTTTGCTTCTGTAAGTAATGGCCTGAAGAATGTTTTTTAAATATTCATTGGTTTAACTGACGTAATTACCTCAAGTTAATATAACACCTGGCTTTATTGGATCAGTTTCCCCCACCACTGTAATTCATCACTTTGTCAGCATTCAGCTTAAATTTAAAGTAGAACTTGATTAGATATGCATAAAGTTTCAAAATCTATAGAACTGTCGATGATCCAGGTCTTCATAGTTACCCACGGGGGGGGGGGGGGGGGGGGGGGGGGGGGGGGGGGGTCAGTGTATATGAGTATACACTTACATGTTCAGTGTGCAACAGTATATTATGAGTTGGCCCCTAAGCTCGGGTAGAAAAGAGCAGGAAAATGAGACACAGATCTTCACTGAGGAAGACTTGTGGTTGCCCTGTGCTGGTACAGAACCAAAACACACTATGCAGCATTTTACCCTGTGCCTTTGTTGAGCTTTAGTTCTCTTTAAACCTTAAAATAGAACTAAAGCTTAAACAAAGAAGTACGATAGAAATGTGGTTTGGACTTCTGTACCAGCCCAAATCAACTGCAGAACTTTAGCAGCAAACATATGTGCCTCCGAAGATGCCCCAGTAGCTCCCCATCTTCCTTTCTGCTGCTTTCAGTTACTCAGCTTAGGGACCAACTCACAATATAAACTCCGACTCTCTGACTTTGTCAACCTAACTGTCCCATCTCAGCCTGTTGGATACAGTTTCTAATGTTAACAGACTCCTGCTGCACAAATATGGCAGCCCCCTCATACAGGAACATGGGGCAACAGACAGGTAATGTAAAAGCATCATGCTAATACTTTTGGCAAAGTTAGAAGTAGCTTTCAAAGCCAATATTATAATAGATGTAAAACACAGTTTAATTTCAGGTGTCAGTCTTTAAACTCTGTTAAAAGGAATGTGCCTTAAATAGTTGTATTTCTGGTTAATTTATTGAACATTTCTGCAAAAACCCTACTAATCCTACTTCCTGCTGCCTCCAGCCAGTGTTGGACTGGGATGCCAGTGGCCCACTAGAAAACCTTAGACCAGGGGCCCACCGAAAAACTTTAGACCATGGACCAACTTTCCAAACTATTATTCCTCCTCTCCTCACTCAGCCTCTTTTTTTTCTCCTAATCTTTTATATCTATTTACTCTATTCTTCCATTATTATGCCTCTTTTTATCATAAAGAAATAGAGAATGACTGTGAAATAGGCCATATGGTTAGAAGCAAAGGGGCCCACTGACATCTGGCCCCACCAGGAGTTTTCCTGGTATCCTGACACTGCCTCCAGGCACACTGCACCGTATGGAAGGAACCAATCAGCAGCTAGACTTACATAAAATGGAACTGTAGCTTGTCTTTGCTTGTATTATTGCAGGGCTATTGGCTGTCCCCATCTTAGTGAGCTTCTGGCAGGGACAGTTAGGACACTTCCACCCTTTTTTGAAACAGGGACCAGAGAACATCTATGGGGGAGCTCCAATTTACAGCAAAAAGTAAAACCAACACCATATATTATACATTGCCTATAAAATTGGGGAGGGGGGGGGGGCAGTTTCACTTATCCAATATGTCTCCTTTAAAGTAACATATAAAATGTACTTTTGCTCTACACTGGTAAAACTGGTGTGTTTGCTTCAGAAACACTACCATAGTGTAGTTAAACAAGCTGCTGTGTAGCCATGATTGAAATAGGACTCGATGGCACAGGTTAAATATAAGAAAACAGATGAGCTCTGTAGAACATCATTATGTTTTTCAGAGCTCATCTGCTATGTAACCTGATCCCTTTTTAGATTGAATGGCTGCCCCCATGGCTACACAGCATCTTTTTTAAAGGGCACCTATGGGCTAAAAAAAAGTAATTCCCCAAACCGAAGGTGCCGGCTGATAGAGCCCGTTCTAGTAGTTAAAAAAAAAAAATCCCCCTGCCTGCGCTGGCTTGCTCGCACGGGGAGGGGGCTCCCGGTGCGAGCCGCCATGACACCCCATGCGCATGGGCAGAATGAAAAGCTGCCTTAACTTGTGGCAGCTTTTCATTCAGCTTATGCGCATGACGTCACATGCACATGGGGTGTCATGGCAAGCCAGCGCAGGCAGGGGGAATTTTTTTTTTTAACTACTAGAACGGGCTCTATCAGCCGGCACCTTCGGTTTGGGGAATTACTTTAGCCCATAGGTTCCCTTTAAAAAATATAGCAGAAAACTAAGCACTCAGAGTGCCATCGCTCCTGTAATTTAGATTCTAGCTGTGGGAAGGCTTTTCAGGGAGATTAGTTGCCTGAAGCAGTATCGATTTGTAGCTGGGTGACTAAATCTCCCTGAATCTTAGTGTGTGTCACCACCCTTACTGTTCCTTTAAATTGTTTTAGATAAGTGTCACTGACCCTGCAGCCAAAAACCTATTGCTCTGTGAGGCTACAATATTATTGTCATAGTTACTTTTTAATACTTATCTTTGTATTCAGACCCTATTCATCGTTCATTTTCATTCAAGCCACTAAAGGAAATTGGACCCTAACAAGCAGAGTTAGATAGGACAGAGCAAAGTTCAGAAACAGTGCACCACCTCTGTTCTTTATACCACTTGCTAATGACCATGATCATAATCTATTTACTTTTTCTGCTTAGCCTTTTGACCTGAAGGAAATGGAGATCATGCTGGAGTTCCCTGGTGATTATCCCTTAAAGGTATTTATCATGCAGCAGTTTTCTCATCCTCTGTTCCAGTCACCTAGGGCTGAGCCTTTAAGCTGTAAAGCATATGTAACCCTTCATGTCCAGAAATAATTTTTATTAACATGTATTTCTCTGTCGTCTTAGGGGAACACAGGTACTGATGGGGTTAAGCTCCATCCTCCAGGAGGCATGACACTTGAAAGAATTGAGTGGGCGTGTTGGGTCAGGCTTAACCCCACCCACAGTACAATCCTATTCAGTTTTTTAAGTGTCCTGCTACCGGGAGGATGGACCATCGTCTCATGGACGAATTTTCTTCGGTCAGTCTGAGACTGACACCTGGGGTGATACCTAAAGCAGGGTTGTAGCAGGAAAATTAGATATAGGAACAGATACTCCACTGCAGAAGCTGTGCTGCTAAATTTTATTTACACAACATGTTTCGAGCTGTAACACTTAAAAAGAGCCCACAGCTCGAAACATGTTGTGTAAATAAAATTTAGCAGCACATCTTCTGCAGTGGAGTATCTGTTCCTATATCTAATTTTCCTGCTACAGCAACTTTACTTTATCAAAGGACATAAAGTTTGGGAACTGGATACTGAAAATTGAAGAGCCTTTCACAGCTTGGTGCTCGACTCCATTACCTAAAGCAGGGTTCCCTGTTTTAAAATGGTTAGCCCCCGACCAGGTGATTACCACCGGGGTCTCTGCACTGGCCTTTTGGATATACTGACCACCCAGACAGATTCCTGCCCTTGGGAACTTGAGCAGAAGGTCTGGCCGGTGGGTGTATGTTAAGGTAAGTGACTTCAGGTTCGGGGTTCTAGTTACCTCTGTGATGCCACAATAGATGCACCCCAAATGACCGCACGCACGTCGGCATTATCCATAGCAGCTCGCCGAACTCTTTGGCTAAAGAACTGGTCAGCTGAGACTAGTTCCAAGAAAACCTCAACTTCACTCCCGTTCAAGGGACAAAAGTTATTCGGCGACAAGCTGGAAAAGATTATTAAACAAGCAACAGGTGGAAAAAGAACACTTTTACCACAAGCTAGAGGGCGACCCTCGAGTTACAACAGAAGGGGGAAAACTTTTCATAGCCACAGCAAAAAATTTTCAAGGCGACACAATTCTCCACAACACTCTCACTTTCGACAAAAGGGATCCGAAAGGAATCTGCCCCCCTGAAAGAACACGAAGTCCTACAACAAATCCCCCTCTGACAAACCGGTGTCGGCATGACGCGGCACACCCTCCGGAATAGTCAGAGCAAATCGGGGGAAAATCTACTACGATTCCGGGAGGCGTGGATTTGTTACTCAACAGACACTTGGGTCAACGAAATTGTTTCGGGAGGTTATCATCTGGACTTCACAGCTCTACCACCCAGGAAATTTCTCATGTCCAGGGTTCCTTCAAGCCTTAACTTGTGGCAGCTTTTCATTCAGCCCACTTCAAGCCAACATTCTCTCCTCCTGGATAGGGCAGCTCTCCATTGGTAGCTGGTTCCAAACAACCTAGCCATAGGGCAATCGTGAGCAACTCCGGAGTGGAACATAATAGCCACAGACGCCAGCCTCCAGGGCTGGGGGGCTACATGGGACAACCAATCGGCACAAGGACAATGGTGTCGTGAGGAGTCCAAACTGCCCATAAATGTCCTCGAACTCAGGGCGGTGAAACTAGCCTCTCTGGCACTAGACAGAAGCTCTTCGGGCAAAAACTGTCAGAATTCAAAGCAACAACATCACGACTGTGGCATACATAAACCAACAGGGAGGAACGCTGACAGAAGCCATTCAGATTCTCCACTGGGCAGAACACAACTCGGTAAAGTTCTCGGCCATACATATCCCAGAGATATCCAACACCAAGGCAGACTTCTTAAGCCGGAACCAGCTAGACCCAGGAGAGTGGGAACTTCATCCTGTCAAATTCGAGCGACTCGTCAGCTGTTGGGGACGGCCAAGCATAGATCTGATGGCGTCCAGGATCAATCGATAGGTCTGAGTTCTTCGCTCACCGTCGAGATCCACTGGCGGCAGGGGTAGATGCCATGACACAACACTGGCAGTTCGACCGGCTTACGCGTTTCCGCCTCTTCCCTTACTGCCACGAGTACTAAAGAAGATCAAGCAATCTCCAGTAACAGTGATAGTAGTAGCACCTTTCTGGCCCCGGAGAACCTGGTTCTCAGACCTACAAGAAATGTCAGTAGCCCAATTCGGTTGCAACCCAGAACAGACCTACTACTTCAGGGTCCAATAGTACATCACAACCCAGGACTGTTCCCCTTGACGGGTTGGCTGTTGAGACATCAATCTGGCGGAGTAAGGGACTAGCAGAAGAGGTCATTCAAACAATGCTGTGGGCACGCAACGCATCGTCATCTAAGTCCTAACACAGAGTGTGGCGATCTTACTTCAACTGGTGCGAGGAAACAGATTCTTTTCCAACATAAGTCAATTTACCCAGTATTTCATCTTTTCCTCAGCACGGATTAGAACTGGGACTAAAGGTGGCCATAGACACACAGATAATATCGTACGAAACGAATTTTCGTACGATATTCGGTGCGTGTATGGTGGGAAATGAGCTGACCGATATCGTCAGAGGATTAAGATATCGGTCGGCTGGTTGATCGGACTGGACGGAAAATTTTGATCGGATGCCTTTGAAAGCTCCCTGAACATCGGCCATTGTTAGTGCTGAATCGTCAGATACAAGTAGAATTCTATTGTTTCTACCTGTATATCTGATGATTCAGCTCTACACGTGTGTGTTGAAACGAACGATCTTTCTTGGAAAGATCTTTTCCGAGAAAGATCGTAATTGTTACGTCTATGGCCAGCTTAAAGCTCAGTTCCCTTAAAGTACAGATGTCTGCGCTATCTATCCTTTTGCAACACAAGTTAGCTAATGAAGACATCATACACACCTTTCTACAAGGAGTAGCTCACTTGGCCCCCCCAGTGGCGGGATGGGATCTAAAACTGGTGCTGGAAGCACTACTGGAACCGCCAATCGAGCCACTTAATTCAGTTTCGGACACCTGGGTAACCTGGAAGACGGTGTATCAGAACTCGGAGCCTTGTCCTGTGACCCTCCTTACCTAACATTCCATACGGATAAAGCAGTTCCTCATTGCATGTTTTCTTTGACATTGTGGTGCCTTCTCAAAAAAACAAAACAAAATTGCTACATCCAATTGCTTGGTTGGATATTAGATACTCCCTCCAGCAATTAAGTAGCCAGCCAGCTAGTTCAGGTTAGAGTCGCAACATTGTGTTTAAAACTTAACTTTTAATATCTTCATGCTTAAAATCCTTTATAGGCTAAACCGACTGATAAGACTCACAGCATAAGCTGCTGTGCAGGACCGTGTCCCTAAAATACAAACATTTACTAAAAGCCAAACAAGTAGGTGGGGGTTGGCGAAGCTAGTCAATACTTGTTATTTAAATTATCAATTATTCCAAATCGTGCCCAAAGCACCTTCCAATAACACAAGTACTATAGTCCAACAGTGCTCGGATGTTAGGTCAAGAGAATTTTTTCATCGATTGTTCAAACACAAATGCCTTCCCAATACATCCCATATTAACCCTTAGTGCGCCACCCAACACCCCACCCATCCCCAGGTAACGATATTCTACCTAGCTACGTTGGGAAGGATGGGAACTAGCTTCTCCACCTACACCGGCGGTGTAGGTGGAAGGTGGCGAAGCTAGTTCCCATCCTTCCCAACGTAGCTAGGTAGAATATCGTTACCTGGGGAAGGGTGGGGTGTTGGGTGGCGCACTAAGGGTTAATATGTGATGTATTGGGAAGGCATTTGTGTTTGAACAATCGATGAAAAAATTCTCTTGACCTAACATCCGAGCACTGTGTTATTGGAAGGTGCTTTGGGCACGATTTGGAATAATTGATAATTTAAATAACAAGTATTGACTAGCTTCGCCAACCCCCACCTACTTGTTTGGCTTTTAGTAAATGTTTGTATTTTAGGGACACGGTCCTGCACAGCAGCTGACTAATTATGCTGTGAGTCTTATCAGTCGGTTTAGCCTATAAAGGATTTTAAGCATGAAGATATTAAAAGTTAAGTTTTAAACACAATGTTGCGACTCTAACCTGAACTAGCTGGCTGGCTACTTAATTGCTGGAGGGAGTATCTAATATCCAACCAAGCAATTGGATGTAGCAATTTTTTTTTGTTTTTTTGAGATTGAGTATTACCAGCTTGCAGGCTAACGATCGCTTGTGACTTAAGAAGACACCCTATATTTGTTTTCATTGTGGTGCCTTCCTTGTATCCAGAAGCAAAGAATGATAAAGAAAGGAAATTACACAAACTTGATGTGGTCAGGGCCCTTCGATGGTACATAAACCGATCGAAGCCATTCAGATCTTCTCAATCTCTGTTTGTAATTCCTTCTGGACCCTGCAGGGTCCAAGCAGCATCAAAAACGTCGATATCCAGACGGATCAGAGAAACTATCAAGCATGCATACATTGCAAAAGGAAAAACACCGCCTCAAGGAATTCGAGCGCATTCTATGAGAGCTGTAGGAGCCTCCTGGGCATGGCGTAACTCTGTTCCATTGGAGCAGATTTGCAAGGTGGCTACCTGGTCTTCTACTCTCATATTCTTAAAATTCTACAATGTTGACACCATCGGCTGAGGCTTCACTTGGACGTAGAGTGCTGCAATCAGTGATAAAATAACTGAGCCACTCTCTACAGGTTTGCTCCCACCCTGCTGTTTTGGGACTGCTTTGGTAAGTCCCCCATCAGTCCCTGTATCCCCCTAAGACGACAGAGAAAACAGGATTTTTGTACTTACCGTTAAATCTGTTTCTCTGTAGTCGAAAGGGGGACATAGGGCTTCCCGCCCAATGGCGAGCCTTTGTTCGTTGACCATGTTGGTCTTAGTGAATATTCCCTGTTTTACAGTTCTGCCTGTTATTGGTTTTTTTTGTTATAATAATAAGAGTTCCGTTCGCAGCTTTGGAACCAACTGAGTAGGATTGTACTGTGGGTGGGGTTAAGCCTGACCCAACACGCCCACTCAATTCTTTCAAGTGTCCTGCCTCCTGGAGGATGGAGCTTAACCCCATCAGTCCCTGTGTCCCCCTTTCGACTACAGAGAAACAGATTTAACGGTAAGTACAAAAATCCTGTTTTCTATAGTGCCAACTTGACTATGAAGATTTTCATTTTCAACAACTGGACTTGCTGAGTAATTATTGAAGACGTTTCACTACTCATCCAAGCAGCCAACTGACTGGTATGGGAAGTTCTCGGTATATAAACTCTTCCACTAATCCAATCACAATGGCACATTATAACTCTTCAAAGAGGTGACATCTGAATTTGATTCTGTGTAGTTACTGTGATGGGATTACCAATGTGTCATGCAACTCCTAGGCACAGGTGTTACTTGTGTGAGTTGCATGAATGGATGTGTGAAGTGTTCTGAAACTGCTTTAGTACTGATGTGAGAACAGCATTGAATGCAGCAGACACCTCTATTCAGGGATGATTTTTCTACCTTGACATGTATCTCTTCTTTCACGCCTCTTTCAAACCAGCGGTCTTCTTTATCCAAGATTTGGACCTTACAATCTTCAAAGGAGTGTCCCTTGTCTTTGAGGTGTAGAAAGACAGCAAAATCTTGCCCTGTAGAGTTCCCCCTCCTATGCTGAGACGTTCGCTTGGTGAGCAGTTCTTTTATCTCACCAATGTACAGATCTGTGCACTCCTCGCTACACTGGACTCCGTATACCACATTGCTTTGTTTTTCTTTTGGTGTTGGATCCTTTGGGTGTACCAGTTTTTGTCTGTGTGTTGCTAGGTTTGAAAAACACAGGGATGTGGTGTTTGTTGAAAATCCTCCTGAGTTTCTCTGACACTCCAGCTACATATGGGTTGACTGTTTCGCCTACTATGTGTCTCTGGGTTTTTACTTCTTTTGGTGTTCCTGTTGGGCTTGGTTGCTACTGTTTTGACAAAGGCCCAGTCTGGGTAGCCACATGCTTTCAATGCTCCTCTGAGATGTTTTTGCTCTTTGTCTTTGGACTCTGTATCACACATTCCGCCCTGTGGTGCAGAGTTCTAATGACACCCAGTTTGTGTTCCAGTGGATGGTGGGAATCGAACAACAGATATTGATCTGTATGAGTGGGTTTTCTGTATACTTCGGTTTTCAAGTTACCCCCTCTTGGATGCATATCAGACAGTCCAAAAAGGCAAGTTTGTTCTCATGGACATCTTCCCATGTGAACTTAATGTTATTGTCCACTGAGTTAATGTGTTCTGTAAAGGCTGCCACTTCATTGGATCTGATTTTTACCCAAGTGTCATCCACATACCTGAACCAGTGACTCAGTTTTGTTCCCTGGAATGTAAGTAAGGCCCTTCTTTCCACTTCCTCCATGTACAAGTTAGCTACAATGGGAGAGACTGGAGAACCCATTGCACAGCCATGTTTTCTGCCTATAAAAATGGTCCTTGTATTTGAAGTATGTGGTGTTAAGGCACAAATCTAGCAACAAACATACTTGGTAAGGACTGAGCTTCGTTCTGCTGCTGAGTATCTTATGATGTCACTTCAATGTTCACATGTATACCTACGACAGAGGCAATTGAGACTGTAAGAAATCGACTGCAGCAAGATAACACCCTCAGCAGCAGAACGAAGCTCAGTCCTTACCAAGTATGTTTGTTGCTAGATTTGTACCTTGTGTGAAATCTTGGATAAAGAAGACCCCTGGTTTGAAAGAGGTGTGAAAGAAGCGATTCATGTCAAGGTAGAAAAACCATCCCTGAATAGAGGTAGGGGCCTTCGACACAAGTAACACCTGTGTCTAGGAGTTGCATGACACATTGGTAATCCCATCACAGTAACTACACAGAATCAAATTCAGATGTCACCTCTTACAATGTGCCATTGTGATTGGATTAGTTGAAGAGTATATTCCGAGAACTTCCTATATCAGTCAGTTGAACTGAAGAAGCTGCTCGGATGAGTAGTGAAACGTCTTCAATAATTACTCAGCAAGTCCAGTTGTTTTAGAATTACTTACATCAGATATAGTGCCAACATATTTCTTAGTGCTATAAAGTAAATTATGAAGTGCTTTGAATGTCAGGGTCATTAATTTAAATTTAATTCTAAAGGGCAGTGGAAGCCAGTGCAGGGATTGGCAGAATGGCATGGCAGAGGAGGAGCAGTTGCTGAGGTGTATAAGCCTTGCGGCAGTTGGGCATTATGGACTGGAGAGGTGACAGTTTCTGGGGGGTTAGGCCAATTAAAAGAGCGTTACAGTAGTCTAGATGTGATAAGACGAGAGAGTGAATAATAATTTTGGCAGCATCTTGGGTAATAAATTATCATATTTTGGATATGTTCCTTAGTTGGGAGTGACATGATTTAACAAGTGACTGGAGGTGAGGTGTGAATGACAATGCAGAATCTAGGCAAGATTTGATAGCTTTAATTGGAAAATGATATACTTTTTGGTATGCATGTTCCATAATTTCTAGATCTAATCTATGTCTGGCAAATCATAGAATTTTAATTTTGGGGATTTTCACTCAAATTTTCAGCTGAATTGTGACTTACAATAGCAAATGAAGAGTTAGAAAATAAAGGTCAGTGATCTGTAGTTAAAAAAAAGCTTCCTTCCTTTCAGTTATAAATGTATATTTTATACATTTATTTATTTCCCCTCTGGTCATGGAAGGTTTTCTGCTTGCTTTGCATATTATACATGTTTTGTTGAAAGAGCTAGTTGTGACCTTTATAACTGGAAACATTCTGACAGCAGAAAAAAACTGAATGCAGATAGGCTTGTTTTCCTCCGTATGAGTAAAAAATGTGGTTATTCAAAAGTTATGTTAGGAGCATAAAGACAGCAATTGGCACGTGACCGCATTTATAGCCCTGACTGCTGCTGTCAGTGATCCCATACAGCTTTTACTGGTTTTGTAAACCACAGGAAAATGGTGTTTCTAAATGCTATTCCATTCAGTGAATGTCTGCTAACTTACATGAGGAGTGAATCTGGAACAACTGCAGCTTTGTGCACACCATTGAACTGCAAGTAAGCCATGTAATGGCTCAAACAAATGCTTCTGCCACCTTAATTTTAATTCTTGCCTGCCAGCCTACAATTGGCATTGGGTGCAGTGATGCATCTTTTGTAGTCTGTTAATTTTCCAAAATTCGGCTTTATTGACACTTGAATTTTTTTGTGTTAAGGTCAACAGAGCATGAGCTAAATTAAAAAAAAATCATGATTCACTGTGTACACACAGTTATGGTGCTTATTTGGTAGCTGCCCTACAAATTTAATTCCAAACAAAAAAACGTCTGACCAGAATAGACTTAATGGCTTCCTAAGCAGTTATTGTTAACATGACTTTTTAAACACCGGAAGGCTCATTCAATAACATGAGCACAACTGCAATGCATTAAAGTGGGCACAACGATGTGCAATTATTGACACTATACATTAAAGGTGCCCAACACAATTTGCACCGATGAATAGTGCAAATCTCCGTTTTACAATTTTTTACTAGGTTTTAACTTGATCATCAGACAATGCTAACCTTTTATGTGCTTACATTATATCTCACAGGATGGTGGAAATATAGAAAGATTCCAGCGGCACACTGAATATTGAAAAAGTGTAGAATTTATTCACCCCAAACATGCAGAAAAAAAGGCAACATTTCGGACCACTCAGGCTTGATAAAGAGCCCGAGTGGTCCGAAACGTTGACTTTTTTTCTGCATGTGTTTGGGGTGTATAAATTCTACGCTTTTTCAATATACAGTGTGTCACTGGAATCTTTCTATGTACCTGTATGACCCGTATGGCAGGAGTGGGTCTCCCAGTGTAGCACCTGGTACCGCAAAGGGAACATGTTCAGGGGTGGAAGCACTCTACCATTGTTGTTTAGGATGGTGGAAATATGACCTGAAAATACAGCATTGGTGACCTAAGAGAGACATTTTAGTTCATGCTTTGTGTGATTATTCATGTCTTTATGTTCAGCTCTATTCTAGGCACTGGCCTTCCTCTCCTGATCGCCTCTACCTGATTTACTACCATCTACTACTATCTATGCTCACTCTGCCATAGTACCCAACTCTTTTTCATAAAGATTGGAGTTAGGATTTGGTGTTTTAGAATGAGCAGCATGACCAACAGAAGCTATATTTGTGGGTCAGAATGTTACTGCTCTGTGTGTTCTGTTGAATTTGACCGTGAAAATGCCAATATTTGTTTAATTTCAGGTTTTTACAGTCCAGATTCCTGAGGATCAAGATTTACCCCCTGTTATGGGCAGGTAAAGCAACAGACACATTTATATAAATGAATCCCCTTTGTATGTTTATATGACCTGAACATGCCCATGTTTTCATGTTTTACCAGTGGATATATATATATATTTCCTCCAAGTATACTAAAATTAATATTATACATGCACAGTGTATTGCTGCTATGTTTAGCCTCAAACAAGAGGTTTTATATTTGTTATTCCCACTAAAATGCTAATGCTACACAAATGCATGCTCATTATCATCTCTGCCTTATAGTAGCTCCTTGACGAACTGTAGTTACAGTAATTTCTTTGGATTAGTGACTGAATTGTCAGTGTAATGTTTCATGGCTAATTCCTGCTTGCACTTTTTCCCTTTGTATCTGTTACAGACATGTATGTGAAGCATCTCTAGCATGGTTAGAAGCCAAACATGCAACCAATCAGCTGATTGGTAAAATCGAGCTTTTGTTCCGACCTTATCTGCACTGGCTTGATCGCAACATGGAAAGGCTTTTTACTGAAGGAGCTCGACTGGTAATGTTATGGTTTTTTGCTTGTGGGGGCTATGGGGGATGGCATAAGAGAGACACTCCTGTATGTAAATACTGAGCTGCAAATGTCCATAGCTACACAGACTACATCTAATATGTCCACACTAGGATAATTTAAAGGGATACTGTCTCAGGAAAACATGTGTTTTTCAAGATGTTTCAGTTAATAGTGATGCTCCAGCAGACTTCTGCATTGAAATCCATTTTTCAAAAGAGCAAACAGATTTTTTTTTTTTATATTTAATTTTGAAATCTGACATGGGACTAGATATGTTGTCAGTTTCCCAGGTTCCATCAGTCATGTACTCTGATAAATTCACTTGCTCTTTACTGCTGCCCTGCAAGTTGGAGTGATGTCACCCTCGCCCACCCCCCTCCCCAGCACCCTGTCAGCCGAACAATTGATTAATTATTTGCAGCGTAAACAGTGTAATTTAGAAAATCATAACTACACCATAAAAATCATGACAGAATTCCTTTAACTACATCAGGGAGCTGAGCCTTAAATTTATACATAGTGATGGTCCAAAACCAGTACTATGGCAAGTGAAATAATTCTTAATTAAAAATAAAAATGCTGATTTTTTTTTTCAAAAACCTATTAATTTCCTTCACTTAGTTGAACTGGACCTTTCACTATAAGACTAGGTTAACACACTGAGTATATAAAGTACCCTCTGTTATCTCTATTTATCTAGTTAAAGAGGGACGTTGATGCAGAAAAAGCTGGTATTGAGTTTGTACCTTACCAACAACTGCAAGCATTAGTCATTGTGCCATCTTGTGAAGACCAACGTGTTAGCGAGACTGTAACACAAAACAACTCAGGACATCCTCCAAATGAAACCCTGGAAGAGGATTCAGACAGTTGGACAAGCTGTGATGATGATGATGATGATGAACTGGAACCTGGTCCTGATGTTGGGATGAAGAGCATAGATGGAGGAGGGACAGAAGCTCCAAAGAAAGGAACAGAAATATGTTTTTTGGGCTTAACGCTAGGAGAAGATGTAGGAACTGTTATGGCACAGTGCATATCTGTTTCCCTGCAATGCAATAGGTATGGCTAAAATGAATCATACGGAGGACATATAAATGTAAATTATGTGAATTTGAGTCAGTTTTCCCTTTGTTTTAGGTGTCAAACAATAGCAGACCTGACTCTCTCTGGGAAGCAGCCATGCACAGCACAGTGTGATCGATGCAACAGTCGTATCTGTGGGGCATTCCACCCTCGTGTAATCCATCAGTTTTCTGTTGTGTTGGGTTATGTGGACATACAAGGAGCCTCCCCAAAAGATCTTATCCTTCAGGATTGTGGTTTTATAATCAGCTGTTTATCTTGTTCCCACGAAGGACAAGTCCAGGTATCATGAAACTGTCAATAAAATTGGCTATATTTTGTCTAGTTGCGGCAGCAATGATAAAATGCAGATTGGAAGGAGAATGTTAAAAATATGAATGAAGATGATATTTGGTGGTGCATAAAAAATACACTAATTGAACTGATTATTCTACATGCATCATATTCTAAAACAGCAGCCAGTAGCTACATACCTTTCCCTCTTCAAACAACCTGAGAAGTGTGGGTTCTACAAAGGATGTATTATTCTTTTACAGGACTCTGGACCCCATCTCTAGTACAGAGTTTATTTGTGTAATACAGACTGGAATATCAGATCTTGTATGCATAGTCACCTAGTCAAGAGGAAATAATATATTATATTATTATTATTATTATAATATAAGAAATGTTTATATGGGAGAACTGAGGGAAGGCAAAGAAGGATATTTGGAGGGAATGTTTGCAAAATTATGGTGAACAAAGAGACCTTACCACCCTTTTTTGATATTCACACTTTTATTTTCTCAGAGTCTCTCATATGGCATCCCTAAAGATTTGAATTGTCTCCATTGTCACCGTAAACTCAGCATATCCGTTGAAGCTACGAAATTCCAGAAAATTGAACGTTTCCCTGCAAAAATAATTGGTATGGAATGCTTCTTTTAAACATATTAATGGACATAATAATGTCTAATTTTACATTTGCTTATTAAAGCGATAGATCTGGATCTATAAGCTGAGCACTTTGCATTGGAAAGTGATCATTGAACTAAATCCTTTATATTGCTTTGCATCAGGAACTATAACTTTAGTACTTGTAGCATTATTGTCCTATATGCTTCTCTTAATCCTCTTAGTTCCAGACAGCTGTAGGACTTTGGAAGACATGCAGAGTGCTGAATTGCAACTGGCTAGAACAGTAACCGTTTCTAATCAAAGGTGCATAAGTTCAAGCACACTGGAAATAATAATTTTTTCCTCAGGAACATGGATTTACTTTTCTTTTAGCAGTGTTTCCTCCTTTATTGAAGAAATCAGCTACTTGATGTTTTTCAGTTTTATTATGAAAAGTGTGTAGAAACATGGAACTGCATAACAGGCATTGGTATGCAAGGAGATAAATGTGCTAGATAGGTTGTGTAATGTATTTGATTAAATGACACAATTCCCTGAAATTTTCTATTCCCTATTTTGACAACTCTGTATTTCTAGGACCAGTTAATACTATAAAAACAAGGTAGTTAGAAAGGCCAGTAGAAAGTTGAAAATTTGTTTTAGTAATAAAAGAAAACAACAATGTGCTCTGAAATTACAACATGGGTAATATCGAAGGAAAGCTTTGAAAGAACTTATATTAAAAAAAAAAAAATAGAAATGAATCTAGTGTTGTAAAGGTACTAACAGAATGGCAGAATTGCAAAATGTAATCCTGCTTGGAATAACATAAGTTTTTTCTTGGAACAAGCATTAGACAAGACATTGGACTGTTAATTGTAAACTGTTAATGTTTTCTGAATTTGATATGCAGTTGAGCGTGCTTTAAATCAAAGCTCTTGCATTATTCCTACGATAGACAATAGCATATGTTTGTTTTATAAGAGTTTAGTTTAATTAAGTAAATCTTCCAGGTAGCAAAGGTTTGCTGAACCGGGGCAGGAAAAAGGCAGTAAGAGATCCTTCAATCCAGCCCGGTAAACCTCTTCCAGACTCCGGAACCTGCAAACATTACAGAAAAAGCTGCCGCTGGCTGAGGTTTGTCTTGAGTGAAAGAATTGTTAATCGTAATTAGTCCTAAACCACAGAGGGTGGGTTTATGTGAAGCAAAACCAGGTTAAAGGAACAAAGAAAGCATGCATTAGTTTCTAATGATGGCATAAAAGTCAGACACAGGTTGTTTAAGATATTTAATTATGAAATATAAAAGTTGGTTGAATGTAAACAGAATAGACTTTTGTCACCTTTTATGCTTTGATCATGATGAGCTTTGTATGCTGTCTGTGCAATCCTATAATTATGTTCATAGGAGTTACAGTAGCTTCTGTCCATTAAAGCTTCCCTACTCTTTGATGGCTCTGCTGTACCTCTCTTAAACCTCTCTTAAGCTGCATGTTTCTATATTTAAATACTCAAAAAGTTAGCTCCGGTATTTTAGATTGTTAAAACAATACCCAATACCTCTGCACTGTACATAGTTTTAATGATTTCAACTGGATATAGGTTCCCATGCTGTGGAAAAGCCTACCCATGTGATATTTGCCATGATGATGCTGAGGATCATGAGATGGAGCTTGCTTCACGCATGATATGTGGATATTGTGCTAAAGAGCAGGTGAGGCATCTAATATGTGTCCAATAGAGCATATACTTTCATTCTTAGGCCAAAAACCTCTGGTCAACAACTGTTAAAGCCAGTGACTGGCAGTGTGACGGCACCAGGCCGTATGAGGATGTGGGTATGGGGTTAGGACAAGACCAGCTGCCGCTGGTCACTCGAACATGTGGGTACAGCTGTGGTTTACAGTTGGCCAGTCTCTGGGAACTTTCATGTTTATATAATGTCCTCGATTTGAACATGCCGGTCTTAAATGGAGAACAGGGTTTGATTCTTTCTGCAAACCATAAATGCAGCTTCCAGAAGGTGGCAATCACATTTTAAGGGACCAATCAGACCCTGAATTATGATCCTTCCAATCACAGCTAATACTGCTCGGCCAATGGGGTGCCATTTTGTGGACATACCCAGTTTAGTCTACATAAATGATCCAGACAGTGCACAGATCTTATAAGGGGACCTGGGGCCTAATATGTGTATTGTGTTACATAGGATCCTGGCTTTATTTGTCCTCACAGTAGGGGGATCAATTACCTTGGAATAAACAGAAATTCAGACTGGCTACACAACATCAAAAACACAGAGCAAAGGTTCTCGTATATCATTTGGTGTAACAGTTCAGTTCAGGAGGGGGTATTGGGATACATTAAGTGATTCAGATATTTCTCTCCAGATTAGAAAGGTTGTTTCATCACAGACAGCATTTGTTAATCCACAAAGTTTTTTTTAATTCTCACTTAAAATGCTTTGTGTGCTGACACAACCAGCCTTAAAACAGAATAAATGGTAGATGATTTAAAAATGATCTTGCAACTTGACATTTACTTCTTGTATATATATAACTACAGGAAACATTTTCTGTGACAGACTGGGGGCCATTAAAATCCCTTATAGTTCGACAACCAACCTTTGTCCTCGATTTGGACATACCTGAAAGCCCAACCTAGTAGTGGCATATAGGCTGCAACAGAAAACTGCAATTATTAGAAGAGCTGTATTAGTAGAGCTCTATGTTTGTTTATTTGTGTGGGGGAATGGGAAAAGCAGTTTCTTGTTGCTAGTGCTTTGGTACTTTGCACAAAACCATAATCCTAATTCATGCTAGCAACAGAGCTGCCATTTACCCATTACCCACCCATAAAATATTGCACTGAACTAGAATTTTCTTATAGGCGTATACTAACGGTAAACCCTGCATTTCCTGTGGGAACATGATGAGCAAAGGTATGCACTCTGTTCACTGGGAAGGAGGACAAGGCTGCAGGAACAAAATAAAAATGTCCAGGTACATTTATGTGTAAATCATATAATGGTAGAAATTATTCTATTTACCACTGTGCTCTATACCACTTCACTGGAAACTCAGCCTTTGCAGCATTAAAGTACAGTGGATTATAATGGTTATTGTAAACCAATGTAAACTTTCTCGGTACTTTTTTTTTAGAAAAAAACTAATCGAGTCCCTCCAAAAAAATCAATAAAGGGTAATTAAAAGTATTTATTAGGACATAATAAATGGAGGCCTAACGTTTCATGCCTGTTGGGGCACTCATAGGCTAGTGCACCTGTGGACTGGGGTGCACTCCGAGTATAGCCTCCATCCTACAATATTTTTTGTGTGCATATATTATTGAAATCCCATTTACTTTGGTAGTGCCCACACTGACTCTTGGCACCTATTCTTTTTGTTTTTACTTTTCTTAGCACTTGTGTAGTTCAAAGTAATATTATATTTTTAATGGTTTCTTAAATATTAGCAGTTCTAAGCTGCGGAAACATTCCGACTGAGTTGTCTTATTATAGTAAACAACTGTGCATATTCTAATCAAAGAAGGATGTTAAAGATGCCACATTTGCTCACAAGTTTATACATTTTTACTGCCTGATGGTTGCTTGAGTAAATTGGATACTATGAACTAGGTAGTTGCTGAACAAAGAATACATGAAAGCCAGCTGCAAATATTCTCAGAAAAAAAGTTAATTTAGGTGAACCACAAAAAAAGTTATGCCACATTATTTTATTCCATTTCTTTTGCGTGGCTTTCTGAATTAAGTCTCAGGTGTGTGTTATCTAAACTCAGTTGATACGGTAGTGTTTTGTCAATTTAAATAAAACATTGTTTTATTATTCTAAGGGGCAGATTTACTATTGGTCGAATTTCAAATGCAAAAAAAATTTGAAATTCGACCATGGGAATACTATGTGAAGTAAAATCCTTTGGATTTTACCGCAATTTTTTTGATCGATCAAATTTTTTTTATTCAATCAAAAATAATGATACCCAATTCAGTAGCTTTGCTCTGGCGAACTAGGTGGTCAAATAAAAATTTAAAGGGGAAGTACTTTGACCATCGAATATTCCAATAAAATTAAATTATTCGAAATCGAATATTCGATGGTTGAATTTGCCTAATTTGCATATTCGAAGATTCGGATTCAAATTCGAATATTTATGAAATTCGATCGAACTTGAATTCTTCATGTGAATTCAGTAAATCTGCCCCTTGGTGTTTAGTTGCATTCTCCTTACCGTATACTATTAAGTTTGCCTCTTTCTGTCATGTTTTCTGTGGTGCATGCATATCACCCTGTGTTGAACAGTGCAAATAAATCTGCAGCTGTCCCTTTGGATCACCCATTCTGCTTTTTGCTTTTAGGTATACCTGATAAATATCCCTCTCATTTGTCTCTACAGGAAGGATAAACAGAAATATGCAAATAGTGCAAAGACTGTGTCAAGGAGGAGTATGAATAAAATATGACCTGCATTTGAAATATAGAAGCCAGCAAATGGTATGAAACTGCAAATACTATGTATTGCAATGTATTAGAGCAAGGCCAGACGGGAAGATTCGGGGAGATTTTTCGCCTGTCGACGAATCTCCCCGAACCACTTCCCCCTTCCTTCCAGCTGCTTAATGAATAATTGCCTGCGCCTATTCACACGCTGCGCTTGTTTCAAACTCGCTCGAAATTGCCTAAGGAGGCAACTTCGAGCAACGCGTGTGAATAGGCGCAGGCAATTATTTATAAATGCCTGCGCCTATTCATATGCGGCGCTGTGCTTTTACGAAAATCACTTAAAATTGCCTAAGGAGGCAACTTCGAGCAACTTTGGAAAATGCATCGCAGAGTGTGAATAAGCGCAGGCGATTATTCATTAATCAGCTGTAAGGCAAGGGGAAGCGGTTCAGGGAGATTAGTCACCCCAATGAATAGGCGATTATTCGCCAGGCGACAAATCTCTGAGAATATTCCTATCTGGCCTTACCCTTAGTCCAGATAGAAATTCACAGTTCTGTGATAATAGCAATCTTTTTGTTGATCATTCAGAAGGTACTGTTAGTGAACCTCATAGGACCAGTTAGGTGGAGGTGCTACTAAATAAAACACTCAGGGACTCCCATGGCAACCAATACAGTTTTTCACTCATCTACCTGATGGAAGCTGAAAAATGTATTGGTTGCTATTGGTTACTGCCCAAGTACAAATTTTCCAAGTATTGTTAGATAAGCCCTACATAGTCCAAAGCTGGAGGTATAAAAAGGGCACACACTACAGCAGCCTTTAGTGAACTGTAACCACTCACTGTTAAATCCTCAGCAAAGAGCATATCATTTTTTACATAGCCAATTACTACAAAAAGCTATCTCTCTCTCTTTTTAAGATTTTAATCTCATGATTTCAGATGGCCAATAATCTTTTCTTCTCAACAGCAGTCCAGAGCACACTGTGCATGACACTCAAACCCACCACTGTCACTTGCATAATTCGGAATTCTCCCTATGCAGTTTTTAATACAATTGAGACTTGTGAGGGTAGGATCAATCTGAGTGTGAGGGCTTTAAATGGAATTTGCTAAAATTTGTTTGCTAAATATATATTCCCCCATGGCCAATGGTCTGATGGCACAATGCATTTTCAGATACTAAGCAATATTAAATTATGAGCAAACATTACAGAGTACTTATACTGTCAGTTAATGTTTCATCCTTCTCCTTCTAACCTTCACATTGTTTATATTTTTGTTGTTTATTTCCATAGATGTAACTCTGATAATTTTTTTTCCTTCCCCCTCCCTCCAGAGTCATGTGGTTTCATCTAAATTGTAACAGGAACGTGATTTGGAGAAGGGATTGCATATGAGTAACCAGGAAGTGTAAGAGGCTGTTGTAAACAGAGCTGCAGCCTTTTTATCTACCCGATTTTTTTTTTCTGCTGGCTGCCCATGCGCCCGGGCATATGTTTGGTGCTATTTTGGATCCTTTTGGGCTGTTTATATGATACTCACACAGGGAGTTGGCAACCTGCATTGAAAATGGTTATAAGGAACACTTGCAGCTTATAGCATTCTAGGGAAGCTTGGTCTTTATTTATGGTACCTGATGACATGTTCCCACCCTGAATTAAATTAACAGTTTTATCTAAATAGAAAGGCTGTGCATGTTGATATTAAAATGATGCTCTCTGAGAGTAGACCATACTCTACACAGTATTCCATGCACTGCAAACTGGCTGCAACAGGCTCATTTATATTTGCACTCTAGCTTAAAGTAATTGTTCAGTAGAAAAAAAAAATGTCTGTGCAAAATAAAAAATATTTCTCAAATGGGTAGTTAGCCAGAAAATGTAATGTATAAAGGCTGGAGTGACTGGATGTGTAACATAATAGCCAGAACACTACTTCCTGCTTTTCAGCTCTCTAACTCTGAGTTAGTCAGTGACTTGAAGGGGGGCCACGTGGGACAAAACTGTTCAGTTTGCCATTGATCCAGAGCATACAGCTCAGATTCAAAAGCAAACAACTATGACCCATGTGGCCCCCCCTCAAGTCTCTGAAAACAGCTGCAAAGCAGTAAGTAGTGTTCTGGCTATTATGTTGACATCCAGTCACCCCAGCTTTTATACATTACTTTAAAACGTTTTTTTTTATTCCTTTAAGCTAGAGTGCAAATATAAATGAGCCTGTTGCAGCCAGTATGCAGTGCAAGGAATACTGTATAGAGTATGGTCTACTCTGAGAGAGCATCATTTTAATATCAACATGAATAGAGAAAATGCTGATTGTTATAGATGTAGTTTGAAGTGATACTGACAATGAAAAAATATTATTCAAAATGTTGATAATTTTTCACTGATCGGGCTGCTTTTGTAAGTAATTGTTACTTGAAGTTCCTAAACTGGACTGTTTTGTCAACATGTCCGTTAGAGTTTCTAATGCTAAAAGACAGCTGAACCTCAAATATGGCAGCACCCTCAGAGAGGAACATGTAGGATCAGATGAGTACCGTAAAAGCATCTGTAAATACGTTTATGGCAAAATTAGAAATAGCATTCAAAGACAATATTATGATAGATGTTAAAAAAAAAAGTTTAATTTCTGTAAGTATCTCTTTAATAGTTTTGAACACAAGATGGCACTACATATTCTTGGCAAAATCATAAATGTCTTCAGTGTGGTAAGTTTGGTATAGTTATTTAATAAACCAGATTTTCTTTACTGAAAACACTAGTGTTCAAAATAATTCTTATGTCCATTTTAATGTTTAATAAAATCTACATATTTTAGATGTATTACAATACAATGTGTATATAATAATTGGGCTGCTAAAGAAATTTTAATTTGAATTGCACTTGGTTGATCAGTGTTACAAGGAATGAATGGCAGGAAGGTTAATAAAACACCCCTGGTTCTTTTAGTTGGTACCATACTTATACAGCTGAACTCTAAAGGTTAGTACTTTTTCGTGATTTGTAAATTATGCCTGCCTTACTCTGCCTGTATGTGCCTTATGCTGCCCCCTATACTCTCTAAATTGGTGTGTAAATTGCTGTTTTACACTATGTGCAAAAAGTGGTTTAAAATAAAGGCAATATTTATTTTTACTTCTGTTTTTTTTTTAGTGTCCACCACTATTGCGGAGATCAGCAGGCCGAATCCATTGCAGATTAGTGGCAATGTAATTTATAAAAGTATATATTGTGATTTACCTCAGCATGGTTTCACATGGCCACAATACTTTCAGTGACAAACTCCAGAAATTCTAAAAACACTTTGTGTGGTTATCAGTCACTTTGGCTCATGAGTGCGTTATTTACACTTAATTATTTAGAGCAGACGTCTGCAGTCAAATATTTATGTAAAAACAATTTATTGTATAAAAATAAGGTTCTATAAAGGAGTTTGTGACCAAAAGTGTCCCTTGGATGGCCCACCAGTTTTCCATTTCGGCATTAAGAGAATTGACATCCAATATGACTCACCGTCCTATTGTATTGACTTTGTCCCATCAATGTGCCTGTTATTATGCAGAGCATATTATGACCGTCTTTTTGTCACATCATTCATTGCTGCTGTTTGATAAAGCTCTGGATAAAAGTTTAGTGAATTGTGCTATAAAAATTAGAAGATATTCTACAGGTCATAGCAAAGCTATACATTGTGGATGATATGGTGTTTATCAATTCCTACCTGTAGTCAATATCCAACATCACAAATGTGTGTAGTTCCTCACTGATCTACAGTCCTCTAATACCATAGTGTGAAGACAGTGGGCCAGAACTCCTTTTTGGGAATGTGATGGAGGTTATGGGTCACCCATTTTCAATATAGTTACTAATTTTGTATATTCTATACTCCCAGCATCCACCTTCAGATCCATTGAACTACAAATCCAGTCTGCTGTATTTCTAATACTGATCTCTAGTTTTCTGTGGCTGTAAATAAAGGAACAGTAACACCAAAAAATTAAACAAACTGCAGTGTAGCCATTTGGGCAGCCATCCAAGGCTCCGGTTACTTAGCACAGAGGTCCCCAACCTTTTTTGGTTCGGGGACTGGTGTCAATGCAAAATTTCTTTCAAGGACCAGGGTGAGGGCTCTGGGGGGTTGGGAGGGGAGTTGGTACCCAATTTGGCATGCCAGTGTCCATTTTGGCGCGTCAGGTAAAACCCACTCCAGGACTGCCCATGGCCTGGTGTTTGGGGACCCCTGACTTAGCAGATAAAACTGTAGAATATCATTGTATTCTATTACAGACCTTATCTGATATCTGCTAAGTATCCTTTTTTTTTTTTTTTTTTTT
>CM044435.1:82312912-82323013 GCA_024363595.1 Xenopus borealis | reverse complement strand
TTTTTTTTTTTTTTTATTTGTTCGTATACATAGAAAAAAAAAACACCAATACAAATCAAACTTTAAAATCGCAACGCCTTTATTAAAAAATAACTCAATGAAACTTCACTTCTGCTCCACTTCAGAAATGGTGATCCATCGTGCAGCGGCCGATTTCTCCTCCTTGCGTTCCTTAAAGGACATAGCCAGGGAGGTGAAATCTAGCGCCGCTTGATGGATCATCGCCTTTGATGGTGGTGGCACACGGAGATTTTAATCACCAAGCGACAAATCTTCATTACTGCAGGTGACTAATCTCCCCAAAATGCCTTCCTGCTGGCTAGAATGTGAATCGCTGGCGGGATGGCTTACTTATTGCTTCGGTTTTCTGAAGTTGCCTCGCAAGGAAACTTCAAGTGACTTTGGAAAATTAAGCTATATGTTTGCTGTGTGAATTATGATTATTGCGTTTATAAAGTATATAAAATATTCTGCAGCAATGTTCAGTAAATGGGTATATACATTGAACATACTGATTACGTTAAAAGAAAAACTACAAATAAATGATGTGATGAGGGCCCTGTGCAAAAAAGCTTACAATCAAAAGAAGGGTTATGAGACTGAATAAAATATGTTGCTCATATGTCCTTGTGCCTACAACTAAATTAGTCACATGAATGCTACATCTGAAAAGCTATGTCATATACAGGAACTACAGAACACAGAGAGAGGTAGCTATTCCTTACTTTGTCCAAGTAACTCAACACTTGCCCCAATAAGCTCTACAATCATAGTAGATTAGTAGATGCAGCATCTTTTCCCTCCCTGGGAGGTAGTCATACAAGTTTATGGGCACTGGTATAATATCAATCTGTTCTTGACAGGTTTGGCCACCATTAGTAACTCTCAATACATGGTGAATTGTACTTTTCAAGCTGGCAACTTAAGCAAATATTAAGAGAAATGTTCTAGGCTCATGTAGGCTTCCCCCTGTGACATGCTGCCAGCTTATTTTACCTTTCAAACAAGTTACAGGCCACCTTTGAAACGGACTAGTAAGTGTTTGTACAGGGAAGGGATCCCTTATTTGGAAACCTGTGTAACTCCCTATTGGCCATTCCCCTGGTGCCAAGGTTGTACCATCTTGCTGGGTCCTGAGTCCCCATTTGCAAGGTGAAAGGGTACTGGGAAATTCTTCTCTGGCAGTGCCTTCACCTAATGGGATCTGGAAATAAATCTGTGGGTGGCCCCATTAGGAAAAACATTCAACACACACTTTGCTTTATCACAATATCAACTTTATAATAAAGAAAGTGCAAATTAAAGGGTAAAATAAGTAAATACTAAAGTACAAATATGTATTCAGTAGCATGACCCACTACCCTGGGGAACCTGTGACAGTCTTATCCTGGTAATTCCCTGCCAGGCAAAGTCCTGCACTACTCCTTTAGTGGCTTAGAGTCTTAGTTCCTTTTCCCCAAAAGAGCACACTTAGTACCAGGTAGTGCTATTGCCCAAATACCTTTCCCGATGGACAAGGTACTTGCTCCCATGTGGCAGGCACACAAAAAGCCTGTATCACATTCAAAGACACTTTGAATCCTTTTCCTCTAGCCGCCCACAGAGCTGAAACAGGCATCCATGTAATGGCATCCTTCAAAGGCTCCAGGCTCTCCTAGCTGAGCATACGTTTGCTTGATCCACAGCTCCCAGCACTGTCCATAGCAGAAGCACACAAAGTCCAGTTTTGGCATCCATCACCATGAATACCGGGGTCTGGTTATCCCTCAGCGCACACAGGGCATAGCAGCCATGTGATGTGCCTCCACAGCCTAAGGTCTGCCCCTGCAGCACCCCAGCCGACGATCACTCCATCCTGCATCCAAAGGGAAAGTGGATCACTGGCAGCAAAAACAACAATGGCTATGAGCACATGGCATCTCCTATTTAAAGAGAAGTGGTGCAGCAGTGACACCTAGTGACAACCTCCAGTATCTGCCATGCTGCACTGGGACAAGGGCTCTAGCCCCTACCAAGATCTAGGTAGACCCTGTACTCACATTAGCGGATTTCCACACCATGTGGTTGAGACCATAGGGGAAATAACCCTACAGATCCCTTCACCTGTTATCTAGAAAAATGTAAATTACGGGAAGACCATCTCCTCCATTTTTATCAATGTCACTAGCAACATATTGCCAGAAATACCATCCGTAGGGATACCACGCATTCACTAACAGGTGTAGGCAAAAATTTGCTAGCGAACGGTACCATCGCTAGCATTCGTTCACACTCTATGGCCAGGCGGCTTTGCACTCTGTTGAACAGTAGTTACTCTGCAACTTCAGTAAAATGCAAATTTTACAGAACCTTGCCTCTTTCGCCAGAGTTGACTTCAGACCAGGTGAACTGCTAAAATGAAGCTAGATCTTCCTCAATCTTATGTCCGTTACATCATAATCTGTATGCTGGAAATGCCTTCAAGTAAAAATGCTGGTGATCTTTTATTTTTTTAAGTGGGACTGGTTGTAAAAGTCCTAACTAAAAATCTTTTTTGTGTTAAGATTTTTCCCCAGACATTTGAGTGGTATGGAACACTAATTTTAGGGTGGGCTCAAGTGTAGGGCATCTCTATTGTCTTTCTTCAGGTTCCTTGGACATTTGTAATAAAAAGTGTCCACTTCAAGCTTTTGCACCAGCATCTCTAATAAACACGTCCATACACTTTAATGTACCTGCCCTACACAAATTGACCTAAGCGTAAGAGGACTATTGAATCGTCGCTAGGCAGCAGCGATCGCTAGTGTAATTTCACTTTGAAACTATTGCACTTCCGAAGTAACACTAGAGAAAAGTTATCATTGTTCAGCGCCCAGGACGCAACTTCACATTTTAGCGAATTAGCGTAGCGATGAGGCATTTGCGCCTGGCGAAGTGTCGTGGAGTATGCAAAGAGGTCGCTGGCAGAAATTTGCACATTAGTGAATTTGCTCCATTGTAGTAATCTACTCCTCGCTACAGTCAAATAGCCAGTTGCTTTTATGATAATGTGATACCATTTATTGGCTAAATGATATATGTAGGAATTATGTACATGTCTTCATAAGGCATTTTCATGACGTTAAAAAAACACAAGTGTTTATCTTAGAACAAGCAGCAAGTGTAATTCTTCTTCTCACCACTGGGGAGCAGCATTACAGTCTTTTGAAATGTGATTGTGACAATTGTTGAAAAAGAAACTTTGTATTTACAATCAAGCAATTTACTTATCGAGTTTAAAATTACTTGCATCTCATTCAGATAGATACTATGTATACACTCCTGACATAAGTCAATGTGTCTGAACTCTCCAAATAATTAGTTAAGGTACTGAGACACTTAAGTGTGCATATGGTTGGCAGCACTCTCTTGTATTCAATTTAAAACAGAAAAACTCTTTCACATAACTCGTGTCCAGTCCACATTAGGACCTTTATCATGGATATATACTCACAAACACTCACTCAGTATAAGATGCGGTTACATCAAAGTAGGAATCTGACAGGGACATGTGATATGTAGATAACATAGAACTTCATCAAATTAAGATAAGGATCTCTTGTTTGTCCTGAAAGCAATTGGGTAACAGTGTGCAGTCTGAATATTCAGGAGGGACATGTGCCATGGTCATTTGATGCTGTCGGGGGCAGGGGGGGGGTAAGGGGAGTCCCTTGGCTACATGCGGCTGCAGTCCCTCTGTGAATTAAAGGGATACTTTTTTTTCAAAATGCATCAGTTAATAGCTGCTCCAGCAGACTGCAGCATTGAAATCCATTTTTGAGCAAACAGATTTTGTTATATTCAATTTTGAAATCTGACATGGGGTTAGACATTTTGTCACTTTCCCAGCTGCCCTCAGTCATACACTTCAATCACTCTTTACTGCTGTACTGCAAGTTGGAGTGATATCACCCCCACCCCCAGCAGCCTAACAAAAGAACAATGGGAAGGTAAACCAGATAACAGCTCCCTAACACAACATAACAGCTGCCTGGTAGATATAAAAACAGCACTCAATAGTAAAAATCTATGTTCCAATGTGACTCCTTCAGTTACATTGAGTAGGAGAAACAACAGCCTGACTCTTTCTGAAAGCACATGACCAGGCAAATGACCTGAGATAGTTGTCTACACACCAATATTACAACTACAAAAATACAAATTTTACATGGTAGAGTGGATTATTTGCAGTGTAAACAGTGTAATTTAGAAATAAAAACTACCATAAAAATCATGACAGAATCCCTTTTTCCATTAGACCATTAATACTGTGGTTGGCACCAGGCCCGGACTGGCAATCTTTGGTTTCTACAAGCGTTCTACCTCAGCACTCATACCTTCCAATCAGTCGGATTTGGTGCATGTCCCAGAGTTTCCACCTTAATCTTTGTTTACAATCTTTGTGGATAAAATTATTATTCCTTATTTGTTACAGCATCGTTCTTTTGTAAGAGATACTGGAAAATTAAAAAGTATAATTTACCTGAAAACATAATTTTAGCCAAATTCGACGTGGAGATCCTGTACACCTCCATCCCGCATGATGGGAATGTAGAGATGATCCGCATCGAATTGGAACTCAATGAATCCCTTGATGGTTCACAAAATGATTTTGTCTTAACCTGTTTAAAATTGATTTTGTACAATCATTTTTTCATGTTTAGAGATCAGTTCTTATTCTAATATTTACATGAATGCATTTGAGGAAACCTTTGTGTATAACAACGAATTATATAAAGCTTAGGCTGGTACAGATTTATCAATGATATTTTTGTAATATGGATGGGGGCACATGGGACCTTGGAACAATTTCATGATCAGATTAACTGTACCAGAACAAAGCTAAAATTGACTTTACATAGTGATTCAGCATTGCGTTCCTAGACATCACTATCGGTCGAGCGGAAAATGCACTGACCTCGGACCTGTACATCAAACCTACTGATAAAAATACTTTGCTGCATTATAATTCATTCCATCCTATTCAAATAAAAAAAATCAGTACCAAAATCTCAATTCAGTAGAGTGGTTAGAAAAGTGTCCAAGAGCAGTGCATTAGAAACCCGACTTGATCAAATGCAATTAAAATTTGAAGAGAGAGGATATCTGGTGGATCTATTAAATAAACAACGCTGTGAGGTACAACAAAGTGCAAACAGAACTCAAAGAAACCAGTTAGAAAGAATTCCCTTTGTATCCTGATATAGCACAGTGAGCACATACTGTATGTTGAGAAAGCAATTAAAAAACATTGGTCATTATTGAGGGAAGGTGTACCAGAAATTCAATGTTTCAAAAATCCCCCAATTATTATTATTTTTTTTGTTTAAAGGTTTTCATTTTTCATTTTAACTTTTTCCAACAGTACCAAGGGGGAGCCCCCTTGGTTCAAAATAGAGAGGAAAGGTTATAAGAAGAGAGAGGGTTGAGCTGGGGGGTTATTTAGTTGAGCATATTACACAAGTTACTTTGTTATATTCTTCACAGTCTCTTTGTCAAGCTACGTGTCTGTCTCAAGCCATGTTCCCCAAATGGCTTTGAATTTGTCTGAGCATCCTCAGATCTGGTATACCACTTTCTGCTTAGGCAAAGAGTCATTGATGAGCTTTTTCCAAAAGTTCAGCAAGGGCGGTCCCATGGATTTCCAGTGTAAAAGTATTGCCTTTTTTGCATAATAAAATAGTTGTAAATAACATATCTTGGCTGCGTGTCTTATTTGTAGCATTTCTGTAATACCTAAAAGGCAAAGTTTAGGCGACCTGATATTGGGAAGAGCTAAATTGTTTTCAGCAAACAAGGATTTCTTGCCAAAAGCCTTGGATTATTGGGCATTCCCAGAAGACATGTAAGAAAGTACCCACTGCATTACGGCATTTGGGACATTGATCCGAAGCTCCGGGGTATATCCTGGCTAATCTTTGCGGGGTGAAATATACCCTGTTAAGAAATTTGATTTGTATGTATCTGTCCCTGCTGGAAATGATAAGTTGGGGTACTAGGGCTAGTACATCTTCCCACATCTCATCATCCAAATCAGGGATATCTTCACACCACTGCTGTTTAGCTTTACTCATTTGTGATGTGTTTGTTTGCATGAGTACATTATACATATAAGTTAATACTTTAGCCAAGCCTGGCCAACGGAGATAAGCTTCTAGTGTGGTATCTGCAACTGCTATTGGTCTTAGGGGGAACTGAGACTGGAAGGCATGTTTTAGTTGAAAGTATCTAAATAGCATATTTGCTGGTAGTTGGAATTCGGCTTGGAGTACATTAAATTGTTTGCAGTCTCCATCAGTTATGATATCGCCTAGTGTTTTTATTCCAGCCGTCGCCCACCTGGCAATGTCTGGTACCAAACTAAAATGCGGGAGATATTTATTACCCCATAAAGGGGTCCATTTGGACAATACTGATGGTTTAATCTGGGCGATTCTAAGTGCTGTCTGAAAGGTTGTTACTGCCGTTCTAATGGGGGGTGTCGTTCTGTATGATGAGGAGATGCCCCTGTAGAGCAATTTAGCCAGGGCCTCTAATGAGCCTATAATATTGGCTTCGAGTATAAGTGCTCAGTTGTCCAATTGTGGGGTCAGCCACCAATGTACATACACTAGCTGGCTGGCCAGAAAGTATTTTTCAAAATTTGGTAGGGCCAGCCCTCCTCCACTTGTAACTTCTATAGGGTTATTCTGGGTCGTTCCCCTGACCATATATCCCCCAATTATTTCATATAAAAAATCTAAGTCAATAGGATCAATGGTGACACGTGCTGACATGGGGGGTTCCAGTCTCCAAGAGTGACTATTACGGCCACGGAAGAATGGGACATACCTACGTTTGTAATGTAATTGTTGTTCGAATTGTCAAAAAAGTGAAGTGTTATATCATCCAAGAAAAGGGACAGCGAACAAAATTAATGGTTTCTATACATGCAACAGTTCTTTTGTTATATATGTTATAAAATGCCCATGCGGGCTTGCTTATGTTGGACAGACTTCAAGAAGTATCAAGGAATGGATAAGAGAACATAAATCTGCCATTAATACCAAAAAATCTGATCAAGCAGTTGCAAATCATTTTCTTGTTGCAGGTAAGGTTGCCACCTTGCCGGTATTTTTGATGGTTGATCCCAATGTTATTAATAGGAAAAAAAGATAAATATATAGGAAGGCCGGTATTTTTTTCAGGAAAAGGTGGCAACCCTAGTTGCAGGCAATGGGGTACAACAATTAAATTATCAAATGCGGAGGGGGGGGGACTGGATAAAAATGCTGCTTAAAAAGGAAGCACTTTGGATTCGTAAATTAGAAACATTAGTTCCCCATGGCCTCAACAAAGAGTAAAATTTATCATTGAGTAAAATTTATCACTGAGTTTTTAAATTAATTGATGTGTGTTATTCTGTAGACCAGTGTCCTCTGGTTCTGAGTTCTGAGGATATTTATTTTAGATATGTTATATATGGATATTAACTGTTTGTATATATATATATATATATATATTTTTTTTTTTTTTTACAATATTACAAAATATTGTAATGAAAACACTGGAGACAAGAATTTTTTCACCAGGGTGGATACATAATACATAATAATACATAACTTCCTTTCTTGGATTGGATTTGAAACATTTGTGGTGGTTTGTTAATTGATACATTGTGTGCTATACATGTTAAAAGACACCTGAGGACTTCCGGTATGGCGCCTGAGGGAGAGGGTGCACGGGAGTAAAGCTCCGCTATTCACCACACAAAAATCTGCAATTTATACTTACCGAAGGCTCAGTTCTCGGCTTCGTTTCGGCGAAAGGTTCACTCCTGATACTTGCTCTGTTCGGCGGTGTTTCTTGGCGGTGTTTTCTTTGGCTCCTCTTCACGGCTTCTTTTTTCCTGAGGGGAGGGGGAGCATTTGGCGCCGCAGGCTTCAAACAGGAGACAGAGAAGCTGCAAAACAAAGATAAAAGTTAAGCAAATACAAAATATAAGGAATTGACATTTAATTACCTGAAGGGGATACAACAAAGTCTATTATTAAACACAGTGTCCAACAAAATCGCATCAGCTTATATAAACCAATTTCATCAATGGCAATAAGGGTCATATGAGAAATTACCTCACAAGCGAATTTGAGGCACTAGACTCAGTATCCATCGCTGCCATGCTAACTGACAATCATCTAAATAAGGGAAACATTTATTTTGCTTTCAACTGATATCAGTAATATTTGCTTTGCCTGTATTATATACACCAGAAGTCTGTCACTAAGGAGGATTTTTAGGCGCCATTTTGTATACCCAAACAGCTGTTCATTAAATAATTAAAACAGTAAAGAGAAAAGGCTTTAAATAAAGACAAGGGATACCTCTTCAGATAAAATAAATTGTAATTTTCAAGGTTGAGCGACATTTATTGGGCTTAAAGAAAATTTAAAGAAATACTGGGTATATAAAGTAAAGAAATCTGAATTAATCCAAAGGCTTCATTTCATCTAACACTTATTCTGTCAGTATTGACTTTGTATAAATTGGGAGCAAGCTTATTAGCATTTATTGAAGTGAGTTTTATAGAAACATTCATATTTAACCAACTCACACGCTCAACTAAATATGGAAAGTCAAAATTCATCATTTCAATTTCAAGCCAAAACTAATGGTAAGACATATGAGAGAATAAAAAACAGAAATTCTAAACAAACAGAAAATGGAAATGGAAATGGGACAAACCCCATGGACATTTTACAACAAAAGACACCTAATACCATTGATTTTGCCTCGTTGGCAATAGAAGTCGCAAAATTGATTAACCCTACGATAGAACTAACAATACAATCTACTCTTGAAAAGGCAGTGGATAAACTGCAAAACAGTATTTCTGAACTATCTGGGAAACTTACTTTTCAAACTCAGGAGATAAAAAATCTTCAAGAAATAGTTTCTGAGGTTCAAGATGACACAATTACCAATTCTACAAGGATAGAAGTGCTAGAAAAGAAAACCTGGGAATTACAAGCCAAACTTGATGACATAGAGAACAGAACACGCAGAAATAATCTAAGATTTATTGGATTTCCTGAATCATATAATACTGATGCAATTTCAACAATTATAACCAAGAGCATCCCAGAGAAATTAGGATTGAAACAAATCCTGCCGAATATTCAGATAGAAAGACTACACCGTATTGGACCTTTAAAAGAACACACAAATGTGAGACCCAGAGCAATTATTGCCAAATTCTTGAACTATGCAGAAAAGTCTTTAATTTTACAAGCATATAAAAAATCTCATAATCTGGAAATAGATGGAAACAGGATCCTAATTTTTCAAGATTATTCCACATTGTTATCTCAAAAACGGAAAGAATTTGCTCAAGCTTGCCAAGTTCTCTTCAATTCAAATATTAAATTTGCTCTTACTTACCTATCAAAGCTGAAGATTTTTCTTTCTTCTGGTACGCATGTGTTTGATAATCCTAAAGAAGCACTCCAATTTTCCACCAATATAGGGAAACTAAATTCCTTAAAAGGAGAAACAAACACGTCACAAACAAAAATGAACTTTCATTCTTCACCTAAAAGACAGAGACAACCTCAGATAATCTCTTCCAAGCCTTCGCGTATACAGGAAGAAAGAACATCACACAAAAAATCTAGATCTAGATCTCCAGTTTCACCAAACTGTTTGAGAAATGAAGAGATGACTCATTGAAAAACTGATTATATTAGTCAAAGGAGGTCTAGATAACTGAATATTTCTGTTATAACCTTCCTAAAAATCTGATATTTAGTGGTGAAGTAAGCTTTTCTCGTGTACTTTTCTCAGTGAGAAAGTTTTTACTTACCTTTCTCTCTAGGAAAAAAGAGAAGTCACACACACTATTTAAATTTAAGTTGGTATGTTGACTAACTATTTTGATGTTTATTATGTTTCTATGTGGCCTGAAATTTTTTTCTTTAAATGGTATAAATTTGCACAAATTGCTAATACAAAGTTAAGTGAGGTAAAATGTCCTGTTATTATCCAAATAAATTTAGAAAATGGTTAGAATTACTACATGGAATGTTAATGGGCTAAATTCTTGTATTA
>CM044435.1:82293270-82310200 GCA_024363595.1 Xenopus borealis | reverse complement strand
CAAGGGAAAATACACCAATCTTGATTTAGAATTAAAAACAACATCCAAAACACATATAATTAGTGATGGGCGAAACGGCTGCGTTTAGCTTCGCCGAAAAATTAGCGAATTTCCAGAGAAATTCGTGAATTTTTCGCCGATTCGCGAAACGAGTCGCGCGTCGTTTTTGACGCGCGTCGCGTCATTTCCGACGCGTCGCGTCATTTTCGGCGCGCGTCACGTCGTTTTCGGCGCGTCGCGTCAAAAACGACGCGCGACTCGTTTTTGACGCGCAAATTTTTTTGGGCAAATTTTTTTGCCAGTTTCGCGAATTTATTCGCCAGCGGCGAATCGCGGGAATTCGCCGCGAATTCGCCCCTGGCGAATAAATTCGCCCATCACTACATATAATCTCCTCTCTCCATAAGAAATGGTCAGAGCAATCATATGAAATCAAAAATTATATTCTATATAGAGACACTGTTATAACTTGGAAAATTCTTTCTAAATTGAATAAGGAAAATTATAATATTTCTCCTTTTCTTTCCCCTTTTTTTCTGGGAAGTTTCCCCATAAAAAGAGGCAGACAGATAATACAAAATTGGGAGGAGAAAGGAATATACCAAATCAGACAGATGATAGACCCAGTTACAGAAGAAACATTTCATTGGAGTACCCTTAAAGAAAGATATAATTTAGAAGAGAAAGATAAGTTAACATATTTTCAAGTAAAGAGAGGTATTAAGATTCCTGGTGACAAGTATTACTCCTCTCTGTTTAAACACCATTTTTATGACTCATTTCAATATCTTATAGAGAACCCTAGCTCAAATAAAATTCAACAAATTTCCCACTTGCTTCTATCTAGTAAAGATTTTGATCCTCTTAAAGCTTCTGGGATAAAATGGTCTACATTTTTAGGTATACAAATGACTCCCAAAGATCTCTTAAGAATACTTCAAAATTATAAAAAAAACATATATCCAGAATCTTGGAGAGACCAACAATTCAGATGGATACATTTGGGTTATAATACATTGTTTCATGAATCTTCAAACACAAAGAAAGAATCTTTTTGTCCAAAGTGTAAAAGTCATGATATTGACATTTTTCATTACACTTGGTCGTGTCCTTTGATAAAGAAATTTTGGACTGATGTTCAGAATTTTCTAGGGAAGGTAACTAGCCTAAAAATTACTTTAAACCCACAATTTGCACTGCTTGATCTTAAAGATTATCTAAAAGACTCAGTTGAAGACCCATTTACTGATATATCTGATGAAGTTTTTTTCTTTTGCTCCTTGGTTACCGCTGCTTCCCGGAAATCAATTTTTCTTCATTGGATCAAAGACAATATTCCAGCTTTAGAAGACGTCAATAATTAGTTGTATCATCTATGTTTACAAGATGCAGTTAGATATAAAATTGGAGAAACTAAGTTGAGGAAACAATTGGATATTAAATGGTATATCTATTTAGAAACAATAGAAGCAAAGAAAAAACAATTTATCTTTGATTTCAAGGGAAAAGAAATAGTGATTCAATAAGACAACTGTAATAACAAAGCATATTGGATTGATTAGCTACATTCATATTATTTACTACTTTTTAGTAAAAAAAAATTTTTCTTCAGGTCACATGGAAGTTATGGTTAATTTTATTTTATTTTATTTATCTTATTTTTCAGTTAATTTTCATTTAAATACTAAGATTATATCAGCTAATATGAATTTATTGTACTGCATTGTCTTGATGTATTATCATAAAATTCAATAAAAAGAAATTGAAAAGAAAAGAAAAAAGTAAAAGACACCTGTAGGGGTCACTATGTTACAATGTATAAATAATTGTGCACAGGTGCTGCTAAAGTGGCTTGAAAAAAGACCAATGTTGGTTTTTCTGGGTCAGTGCCCATGTCTAAATAAAGGCATTTTAAGAAGATTCCATTGTCATTGGTGCTGTCCATTTTGGAAAACAAATCTTTGGGTTCTGGCAAATGCCAGAGGGGCTACTGTGTGATGCTATAGAAAGTCACACCTTAGTGGGCTGTTTGGGCCTCTGTGAACCTGAAATGGCAGGACCTATTTTGATTGATCAGTCCAAACGTGTTGGCACTGTTAAAATGTGCACCCACTGGACATTCTATTACCCTGTTATTAACTGTAAATCAGTGCCCTCTCATTCCGGTTTACGGTTTGGTGCGGGTCAGACTTAGGAAGTACACTCTTCCACTGCTCCTGAAGATTCTCTGTTTTGGAACCAGAAGCAGGCACAGAAGTTGTGTACAGAGTAAAATCGTTCCGATATGGGCTGGGCGTGGGTCCTTCAATGATAACATTTTGCAGGTTAGGCTCAGGTGTGGGTTACAGTATTGCAGGTTAGTGTCGGATGTTTTTCCCTGACCCGAACATCCCCAGGACGTATAAATATCTGCTGAGTTTCTTCAGAACTCGAAAAATAAAATGCTTTTTGTTTGTGGGCAGCTTGAATGAGAGCAAGGGCAGGTCTGGGAATTAGTTATGTGCAGGCTGGCCTGATACCCATGGGACCCATGGGTTTACCTGCAGGTCGGGCACTTTTGGGCCAACCTTGCACTCCTCTTCGTGAGTGGCAGGTGGGAGCAGATTAAGCTCTTCTCCTGCTCCCCCCTCCTGCCACCTTCAAATGCCAGCTTCCAATTGCATCCTCTGTCTATAGCTGTGCCCCTGCTCACTCACCCCTTTTGGGACGTCATTAGCGGGGCTAGTCGGTGCAGGTCCATAAAAGGAACCCAGAAGTCAGATGCACTCTGGCACAGGCTGGGGTTAGGGTCGGGAAAAACCTGACCTGCACATCAGTACTGGGAATATCTTCTGTAACCTTTTATCTCTCTATTATATTGCTTGCAGCTCCTAGGATGGCAAACATCTGGGAGTGTTGCGAGCAGCTGAAGGTTGGTGTGGGTCACTAAAAATGAATGATTGCTACAGATGGCATGGTTGGACTGGGCTGTTTCCCATCAGCTTAGGCACGCTCCACGTGGGATGTGCAGGGGCTCATTTAGATCACAGCTGCAAGTAAGAAGAAGGGAAATTAGGGAATAGCTGGTAAGCTGTACTTGATGCCAGGATGAAGAATGTGCTGGCAAATGCAGGGAAGAGTTAGCGGGGATGAGCATGTGGGGCCTTGATGTGGCAGCGCCTGTGGGCCCTAACAACCACAATACAACAGAGGTATGGACCACTGGGAGTTGGTGCAGTCTGTGGGGGGGGGAGTTGAGCAACAGAGGGTGGGGTCATAATGGTGCACAAATTTTAAATGCGGCCCTGCAAATTGCTGATACAGGTATGGGATCAGTTATCTGGAAACCCATTATCCCAAAGACTCTATTATAATCAAATAAGCCTAATTTTTTTTCCTTTTCCTCTTTTCATGTGCTTTCCTTTTCCTCTGTAATAATAAAACAGTTGCTTGTACTTTATCCAAACTAAAATATAATTAATCCTTATTGGAAGCAAAACCAGCCTATTGGGTTTATTTAATGTTAATGATTTTCTAGTTGACTTAAGGTATGACGATCCAAATAACAGAAAGATCTGTTATCCGGAAAACCCCAGGTCCTGAACATTCTGGATAACAGGTACCATGCCAGCATTTTTAAGCCCATAGTTAAATCGGGTTGAAAAAAGACAAAGTCTATCAAGTTCAACCCTCTAAATGAAAACCCAGTATCTATACACATACCCCTCACATACCCTCACATAAATTATATATGGCCATATACTAACTATAGCAATGCTGCCATAGATAAGACACGTGTGCACTCAGGAAGGAATGTACAGACAGAGCAATAGCAGGATGGTAACATTAAAGATTGTTTAGTGCAAGTGCATGGCAAGGAAAGCAAATCTTTGTGTGCATGGAACCTATATGTTTTTGGACAGGTGATGCCCTGCAAAAGTAAATGCAAGAAACTGGCTCTGTCACAATGCCATGTAAGTATATACGGCTTAAGCTCAAGCTTATTTCTTTCTGTGCTTGTCGTCAGGCCTGGACTGGCAATCTGTGGGTTCTGGCAAATGCCAGAGGGGCTGCTATAATGAGCCATAGAAATTCAGAATTTAGTGGGCTGGTGGGGACTGTTTGGGCCTCTATGTGGGCTAATTGGGCTTCTGTGTACCTGAAATGGCAGGGCCTATTTTGACTCTCAGTTCGGACCTGCTTGGCGTTGTAACTGGAACTAACCGTTTTCATGAAACAGAGCAGACAGTGAAAACATATTTTCATGTGCTTAGACTTCTTATAATGCTTTTAACCCTATGTGGTCCTTTTTGAGGATGCCTAGTATACTCCAAAGACTGTGTGAAACTACAAAGTAGCTGAGAGCAGATCAAAGGGTTAACAACCTTATGACCTGTCAGGGCAGGAAATGGTATTTATCCTTCATTATCTCTTGTTCAAAAAATAGACCACTTATTAGCGATATTACAATATTAGGCTTTGTTTAGCATAATAGGATTTTCATCTTATATAATAATAAATAAATATGTAGACTTTGAAACAATGAATGTTACTGACAGACATTCAGGTCAATCATTTCATTTTAGATTATATAATATGGGTCTCCACCCTGGAATAAATTGCCTTAGGATTCCTCCTCAATAAATTGGAGCATTACCACAGTCTGAAAAACTAGCTCGAGGTGTCTTCAGAACATGCCGTTGTGTTTTTTTGCTGTTAAGGTTACACTGAGATAACAGCGCTTGTGGTTATATGCAAAGAACAGGATGAATTGGTCTACTTGCGCACATCATCCCCTGTTTCTACAACCATTCTGGGATCACCTTTTTGCAGAGTTTGGAGACCTTTTGTGCTCCCCATTTTTCCCTGTTTTGCTGGCTTTTACTGGTTTTCTCTGTTTTAGTTTTCCATTTGCTGTTGTAGATGTGATGGGAGAACAGTGCCATTTCTTGTATCAATACAAAATACAGAAAAACAAGCACCCAACTCTAGAGATGATGTGGTTTTGTTTATGGAGAGCCGTATTCAATCATCTCTTCTATGTCATTCCAGGGGTTCTTCTGAATTGGTTCTGGATGCCACCAACAATTTTGCCAGCCACAGCACCAACGGTATGGACTTTACTTGTAGAGGTGTTAGGGTGCCTGCTCTTGTTTGACTTCCAGTACTATATATGGCATTTTTTACATCACAAGAACATATGGCTTTACAAGAAAGTCCATGCTATCCATCACAAGTACACTGCCCCATTTTCATGGTCAAGTCAGAACTTGGGAGGCTATGAGCTGATGACTCTTGGTTTCTGGAGCAGCACTAACCCTTTGATATTAGGATGCCACCCTCTGACATCCTGGGCTTGGTATCTGGTTATCAGTAGATGACCACTCGGGCTACAATTTTCCTTGGTCTCTTAGCCAAATTTTACCTCTAGGGTTATATGGAGGTTCATTTGCCCATGATTTACACCATCAAAGGCCAGACACAAATTTTGCTCCATTTTTTCAACACTGGGACATAATTTTTGGGACTGTCAATACCAGATATAAAGAGCCAAGGGTCATGAATGCTTTTCCTGAAAACAGCCAGACCAAGTTCAAAACACAAGAAATTGAAGAGATAGCCACAAGAAAACGATCTAAAGAAGCTATTTTCAAATCTCACAGAAGAAATGTGAAGTTCAGTTAGAAATTATAGACTCCAGAAAAATGTTATCTGTAGATTAGATCTAACAGCAAAATATAAATATTGGTGAATGAATTATCAAGCTATGTACCATACTTTCTTTCTTCAGAACCTCACAAAAAAATATAACAGTAGAGTAGATTAGTGAGTATTCCAATTTCTATTTCTCATAGTATGTCCTAGATAGATACAATTTTAAATCTTGGTGAATTTTATTTAAATCAAGTAGATGCAGGTTTTCAGGGAAGTAATAGCCATTTCTCTACCAGCAAGAGGAGATACAGTTAAGACCTTAAATAATTTGATGTTTAGCTGCAGAACTATGCAATTTAGAGGAGCTATCGTTTACAGTTCAACAGATATTTACCCAACCAAAGAACTCCCTGTATGAATATATGAAAAGAGAAACAGAAATGATTTTTTTTCCTTTACTAATGTATTTACCCGGTATGATCATTAGCCTTCAGCCTGTATGTTCTTAATTCCCTGTGTTAATATTCTCAATTAATTCCTACTTCAACTTTCATTAATTAATATCCTGAGTGGAACCTGATACTACGGTTAAAGAGCCTGACTAAAAAAAATTATCAGTTCCAAGATTTGCTACTCACTGAAAAACATCATTCATACTTATAAACCTCCATAATTTTATTAATTCACAAATTTGGGTCTGTAATCGGGTCCTGTACTTGTGATCATAAAATCTGCTATTGGTAAGTATGTTTCTTTTTATCTCAGAATTGAGTGAGCAAAAAAAAGAAATGTAAAAAACTAAAGAAAAAAGTTAAAAAAAATTTTGAATAATGTTGAAAATATAAAAGTCCAAATTAAATGGGCAGAAAGTTTATTATATATGTTAATGATGAAAAAGGGAAAATGTTCCAAATATAAAAGGAGCTGAATTTATTTTAATTAATTCGAACCTACCCTTGAGAAAGGGCACACAAGGCCCATAGCATGTGTAAAGGAGTCTACAATAAAGCATAAATCATTCTGCTTTGTAAGTGCTCTCCTCAAACGCTAATACTCTGATGGCTACACATCAGGATAGCAGTATACCTGTATGAGGATTGATGTACTTTTATCTCTGGTTTTATTGTGTCAGGGCCATGGAACACCCCATAAAGCAAAGAAACATATATACCATCCTGTGGGACCCATAGCCCTACATTTTTTGGTTTCTAAGTCAGAAACAAATTATATCTAATTTTCTCATTTACTCTAATTAAAAGAGAAAAAATCCATGGGAAAACTATGAATTTAATTAAAAAGTTCTTTTGATTGCATTAATGTCTATGACGATTTTCATTCATCCAGGTCATGATATCTAGTAGAATTAAGTCTAAAGCAAAGTGGCTTCTTCAGTTCAACTGAACTGCGACATAATTCCCAGAGATAATCCAATTCTTACTAGATACTGTATATTGTATTAAAACTGACCACATATTTACTGTGATAATAAAGAGCAATTAAGTCTTAGACAGTCTTTTCTTTGATATTTTCTCATGTAAGACCAATGCCATTTTTTATAACCTTCAATATCCAGAATCCCCCAAGGGTTACTTTTGAACAGAAATGCAATTTATCCTGTTTGTATTCAGTTGTGATTTCACTGTATTTAAACCAAGGGGAAAATGATCCATATTGCTCACATGTTATGAAGTATCTGGTGTAATGCAATTTGTTTGGACTACATAGCTTCATTATTTGCCATTAACAAATTTGATTGTATAGTAACTTCTAGAGTATATTTGATCTACTATTTAGCATAGAAACACAAATTAAGAAGTTACAATAGCTGTATGACTTTTTGCTTGGTGACCCAAATCTAGTTTCCGCATAAGTGTACATCACTCCAAAATGACAATTCTGCAAATGCTTGTTAAAAGGACAATGTATACCTACCCCCCAATCCTTACTTACCCCCCCCCCCCCCCCCCCGTGTAGATTTTGTCCTTCGGGAGTTTGCAGGTGCCATCTTTAGCTTCTTCGCTCTTCTTCTTTCAACTCTGCGATTTTTGTGAGTTTGGCGCATGCACAGTTGTCGCGAAGCTGATATTTGCTCCAACTGCGCATGCACTGAAACGCTGTTCTCATTCCGAGAAGAGAAGAAGATGGCGCCCGTGAACTCCCGAGGACCGAATATGCACAGAGAGGCAAGTAAGGACTTAGGCTGGGGGGGGGGTCCATGCAGGGTAGGGGGTAGGGGTTTTCAACATTAGGGTTTAGTTCTCCTTTAAGACTAGGAAAAATGTAAAGAAGAGATTAGCTAGACAAACTGATTTGCCAAGCCAAATAGCTTAAATGTCTATGCCTCTTTATATCCTCTATTAGAGTCCTGCAGCAGGTCGGGTACCCGCGGGTTACCCACAAAATCCTGCGGTACCCTGCGGGTTGCTCGTAGAGTTTCTTGGTGCGGGTATAGAAGCGGGCCGGTGGTTCTGCAGGTTGGCGGGTTGAGGGTCGGGTCGCGGATCCTTGCTATAGCGATTTTTACTCCTTTTTCTGAGCATTTCTACTACTGATGATGTCACATCCGGTTCACAATGACAGCACTTCCTGTTTTACTCCTTTTTCTCTGATCTCGGCTGCTTCCGATGATGTCACTTCCGGTTTAGAATGACAGCCCTTCTGATTCTTGATGGTCAGCGGGTCCCGGGTCCGGGTTGCGGATCTCGGGTTGCGGGTACGGGTCGGGTCGCGGGTCCAAGCAGGTATGAATGCGTGTCGCGGGTCCGGGTTGCGGATTGCGGGTACGGGTCGGGTACGGGTCCCAAAAAATGGACCAGCGCAGGACTCTACCCTCTATTACCTTCTATTTTATTCTATGTATCAATAGCTGCCACATGCAATCTTAACGCTCCAAGTTACTTTATTTCTTTGACCATGACTCCTTCCCTTTCTTTCTTTTACCATGGGTTGAATAATTAATATTGGCACATCTGTACATTTTATTTAATTAGATACCAGAAAGTTTCAACAAATGAAGGGCCAGTTGCAGTTTATGATGGCTGCATTTCAAGAAAAAAAAAGTTATTAATTGTGATGAAAAGCACAATTGCAATGTTCTCAGAATTAAATCTTAATAAAGACTCAAAATGTAATTTCATATCAGAGACTTGACTCAATTCCATCATCTAACATGGACAACATCTTGGAAACTTTCCACAATTCTGGTAGTGTACGGTTCCCACAGTCGTCATGCTGATCCAGCTTATGCACAAGGCTTCTGCCTAGGGCCCATTTGTGCCTGTGGTCTCCACCTGTCATATAAGTTATATGAAATGGCCATGGTAGCAACAAAGTGGTGTGGAACCTGCTTTGGTTTCAGTTTCACTACTGGGTGAGAAGCATTGAAGCAAGTGTAGGTCACTGCACCATTCAATATCAGGCTTAATCATCTGGACAGAAAATGGACTGTTGTTTTGCTCTTGCCATTCCTCCTTGTACAGAGTTATATTTCATGATCACCAAACGTAATTGTTTCTATGCATTGTATCCTATTCTGCTCATGAAGTACACTAATATAGCAGCACAGTATTTGTCTGATGGAGCAAGGTTTTGTTCAGCCTACAATGCCACATTTGGATTCAACTTTGTGTACAGAAAAGACATTTATAAGTGTGTAAAGATATAAATGAAGTATTGGTTTCATTACGTGACTATCCCTTTAAATGAAAATAATGAGTATTTTTTAAAAACTGCATAGTTTATAATGGGCAGTCTGGAGGCATTTACATCACTTACACCACATATGTTGCCAGAATTGTAGTATATTTTAATACAAAGGAATACATAAAAATAATCATTATACAACATCTGTTATCCTCTTTTACCAATTTATGTATATAAACATATATAGGAAATTCAATATATTTACACTTAGGGGATCATTTATGAAAAAGGTTGCTATGGTGAGAAAACAAAATAGTATGCTAAAACAAGTATTGAGACTTTTTTACATTTAAATTTACATTTCAAAGTGCAAACAATGGAAAAAAATAATAAATGATACATTTGCAACGTACAGTTTTATTGGATAAATTATTAAAATGGGTTTCGATACATTTCATACAGTAACAAAAAAATACACTGTATATAGTGTATAAAGCAATACTTTGTATTATCATTGTGTTGAATGTAAATGTCAAATAAAACTGACCTGATTAACATCCTGAGTGTGTCTGGATCCTAGAGGATCATGGTATCAGAAGGCACTATCTGTTTGGATCAAGAATCATTTAACTTACTGTGAGAAGGAATCATACCAAGCCTTCTTATTTAAGACACCATATTAAGTTGGCAGCCTATTGGGCAGTAGGGGGGCCCACTGACCGGCTTACCAGATCGATATCTGTCTGACAGATGTCACTCGTGCAAGTTTTAAAATCCTGTTGGATCGCCATAATGGCCCATGATCAGATCAGCCCAATATCACCCACCTCAAGGTAGGCATATCGAGAAGAGATCTCATTTGGCGACCTCACCAAACTATCAGATCTCAGTATATATGGTCAGCCTTAGGCATTAGCTCATTGATACACATAAGAAGTGAGTGAGACTCCCACAGACTAATCAGAAAACAGCCTTATATAGATCAAGAACAAATTGAGGAGCAAACACAGATACAAACTGATTTATACACATGATACATACACATTGTGTGGTTGTAAGAGGGACCAAGCAAGTACTAGGGTTGCCTCCGTTTCTTGACAAAAATACCGGCCTTCCTATATATTTATGTTTTTTTCCTATTGATAACATTGGGATCAACCATCAAAAATACCGGCCAGGCTAGTAAAATACCGGCCAGGTGGCAACCCTAGCAAGTACTCGAAAAGACAAAAGCATCTCTTTTTTACATTTCCCTCAGTTCCTTCGGCAGCACCATGAGATATTTTTCCTTTACCCTGCTGGGTAGGACAATATACACAAAGAGTTAGACAACCCATAATTCCCATATAAACACTCCCCCTCCAGGAAGTCAGTGTAATACAAAAGACCAACACATAACTGCAAAAAAATGTTTTAATGCGTGGGAAATTGCTGCCGAAGGGACTGAGGGAAATGTAAATGTACACTTTCCCTCATGTCCCCATTCAGCAGCACCATGAGAATTAGCAAGGTGGGGTAACCAGTCAGACCACCGCCTGGATGATTATTCTCCTAAAGGTAGCTTCCTGAGAGGCTGAGTTATCCACTCTATATTGTTTAATGAAGGTATTAAAACTACTCCATCTTTTCAGCTTTACATTTTTGGCTCTTTCTGCCCATGATATGGACACACTCCTAGTTGATTGGGCTCTGGAGGAATTATGTTTTTTCCTTGATGTATGTCATCTGGATAGTTTCTTTAAGCCATCTAGCAATAGAAGTTTTTGAGGCCTTGATTCCCTTATTTTTCCCTGCAAAGGAAATAAACACGTTTTCTGACTGCCTATAATCTTTTGTTCTACCAATGAAAATTCTCAATGATCTTCTCACGTCCAGAAACTGAAGCTTTTCATTCTCAGCCTTTTCTGCAGGGGAAAACAAGGAAGATCAATTTCTTAATTTATGTTAGTTTCAGAGCATTCTTCCAAGGGCTCAAAGGCACTTTCACATAATTTGTCCAAGACCAGATCTAAATCCCATGTAGGAACAGGTTTAGCGTATCTTGGTCGGATTTTAGAAACTGCTTTAACGAATCTTCTGAATAAAGGTATAGTCCAAAGAGATTTTTCCAGCCAAGCTGACAAGGCAGAAATTTGAACCTTTAAGGTATTGACTGTTAGTCCTTTATCGAACCCTTCCTGTAAGAATTTCAAGATTACATAAGTTGAATTTCTACTTTCATTGATGTGTTTTTACGTGTACCACTTATGTATGAAAACAGTTCCAAATTCTAGAATACAATAGAATTCTAGTGGAAGGTTTTCTAGACTGAACAAGGATATCAATTACCTCTTGAGACAGCCCTTGTTTCCCTAAAAGGGAACGGTCAATCTCCATGCTATTAATTTCAGAGTGGCCAAGTCCGGACAACTGACTTTGCCCTGGGTTAGAAGCCCTGGGGGTAAATTTATCAAAGAGTGAAGTTCCGCCACTAGAGGGAAATTCCTCCGCTCTCCATTCATTTCTATGGGATTTTGAAAGGCGTATTTATCAATGGGTGAAGTGAAAGTTCACCCTTTGATGAATACTTGCGTCAGAAGGATTTTTTTGTTGAGTCAGTCTTCCCTTGTTTCTCTCATTCCTACAAGGAGATGACCTGAAATTCCTGGAAAGTCGAAAGGAAACATTTTCTGATCTTCCTCAATCTCTTGCAGAAGAAGAAAAATCTATTTTTAAAGGGGAGGTTCCTCTAGGCTTAAAAACGGCATTTCTCAATTTCCTTCTGGAATTATCCTGTGGCAATCTTTTACCCTTTGTTCCTGATAAGGATTTCAAAAGCTTATCCAATTATGAACCAAAAAGATGACCCAGTTCATATGACATGGAACAAGTTATACTGACCAACTTTTAAGCCAAAGTGTTTGCCTAGCAACCGTAGATAGAGCCATGGCTTTAGCAGATAATTTGATATTTTCCACTGAAGAATCACAGACAAAATCTGTTGCTTTCCTTATCATACTGGGGGTCCAGAGGGGGGCCCTGGCATGCATCTACATTGTGCTGAAGTCTTTAACCCATGCTCTGGATGATTCCTGGGAATCATAAATCACTTGTGACATGCAGTCTTGTTAGTGTTTTCTCTTAGCGCTGGCGCTTTTTCATTTTAACAGGCGGCGGACAGGGAGAAGGCAGTTCGGGGAGATTGTCGCCAGCGATTAATCGCCAGGCGACAGAATCTCCCCGAATCTCCCTGTCTGCCCCAGCCCTTACAGATCCTAGAACAATGTAGAACAATGCAAAGTTATATGATACATGCAAGATCTCATTAAAAAGTGTGTTGCTGTAAATGTATAGGGACCTGGGGTTTTCCAGATAAGGGATCTTTCCGTAATTTGCATCTTCATACCTTAAGTCTACTTGAAAATCATGTAAACGTTAAATAAACCCAATAGGGTGGTTTTGCTTCCAATAAGGATTAATTATATCATAGTCGGGATCAAGTACAAGGTACGGTTTTATTTTTACAGAGAAAAAGGTAATCCTTTTTAAAAACATGGTTTATTTGATTATAACGGAGTCTAGGGACATGTTCATTCCATAATTTGGAACTTTCTGCATAACAGGTTTTCCGGATAACTGATCCCCTACCTGTAATATAACAGATACCTGAAATGGACAGTACTTTGTTAGTATAAATGGAGGTATATAAAATTCGCCTTGGGAAGTGCGGCGAACGCTAGCAAAGCTAACGCTAGCGACTTTTTGGATCTTAGTGAATTAGCCCCTATGGGAGATGGCCTTCCCGTATTTATGAACTTTCTGGACAAGACAATGTATTATGGCTAATCCCATTATGGCTAAACAGTTAAATGTAATGTAATGAATTAATAATGTCTAAACACTAACTTATGCATTTAAAATCAAACAAGTTTAACAAACCTCACAAAAAGAGAAAAGAATGAAATGCACTATGGTATAGTAGCTTTACTTGTATAATTCAGTGATAAAGACATGAAAATGTACAACTTTATTCTTTATTGACATCTGGAGTGTTGTGGAACGCTGCACCTTAATTTTTATTCTTCAATTTTGACCTTATAGTGTGCTTGAAACCATCTGATTCTCAGTTAATGTTTCTTTCATTAATAAAAGAAAAAAGGTTTTGCGCTGAACTCAAATCCAAATGAAGGCAGCTCTTAAAAGTGTAGAATCCTCAGCTTCATACACACCAGCCAGCAAGTTAAAGAGATAAAGAGCATACAAGGAAAAAACTTCCATAGTGCATCACCAATGGTATAGTTGCAAGGTTTCAAAATCCTGTTACCAATTAGCAGGGGATTTGAGTAATATGTATCAGGTAAGGGTCCACCACAGTGCTCCCCCACCCACATATATAATCACAGGCTCAATGCTGAGACTTGCTTTTCGAAATACAATGTGATCCCTCAGTGTTTCAGCAATGGCTACCCATTCAATCGATTTGTGAAAAAACAATAAAAGTATACAATTGTGCTTAAAGCTTATAATGATGTACAAGCCCAGATTTGTGGAAAGGCCACAAAGGCCCGGACCTAGGGCGGCAGGGTTTTAGGGGTAGGCATGCTGCCCAACCACATCCGTATTAGTTTGGAAACACTGGATATGGGCAGAAGATACTATAGTTTTTAAAATTTCACATGTACAAATCCACAGTGCTCCTGACCCGTTGATGAATATGTGCACATGTGGATGGGGCAATGAATGGCAGTGGGCCTAGGGGTGCCCGCTATGTATATCTGGCCCTGATGATGTACAGTATATATAGTACAAACAAATGTCTACTCACAAAATGAGTAAAAGTAGAAGCAGTAAAAATATCAAAGGAGAAGATGCTGACTGCTCCTGGCTTCCAATGTGTTATGTGAGGTTACGCCCCTCTTCATCCCTCTTATTAGTAACAGGATTTTGAAACCTTGCAACTATACCACTGGTTATACATTATGAGAGTGTTTCCCTTGTGTGCTCTCCTTCTCTTTTTAAATGACACAACTTCACTATATTACACAAGAAACTCTGGCTTGCTCGCACCATTTAATCAAATAAAAAGGTTATAGGCAGCTTTAAAAGGCAAAAGTGCCTATTTTTGGCTGTTGTCCATATATAACAATGCCTGGAATATTTTGCAAAACTAAACGTTAAAGGGATTCTGTCATAGGAAAAACATTTTTTTTTTCAAAATGCATCAGTTAATAGTGCTATTCCAGCAGAATTCTAGACATATTGTCAATTTCCCAGCTGCCCCAAGTCATGTGAATTGTGCTCTGATAAAATTCAATCACTCTTTACTGCTGTACTGCAAGTTGGAATGACATCACCGCCCCCTTTTCCCCCCAGCAGCCTAACAACAGAACAATGGGAAGGTAACCAGATAATAGCTCCCTAACACAAGATACCAGCTGCCTGGTAGATCTAAGAACAGCACTCATGTACCACTGCGTTCTATTCAGTTACACTGAGAAGGAAAAACAACAGCCTGCCAAAAAGCAGTTCCCTCCTAAAGTGCTGGTACAAGTCACATGACCAGGGGCAGCTGGGAAATTGACAAAATGTCTAGCCCCGTGTCAGATTTAAAAACTGAATATAAAAAATCTGTTTGCTCTTTTGAGAAATGGATTTCAGTGCAGAATTCTACTGGAACAGCACTATTAACTGATGTGTTTTGAAAAAAACATGTTTTCCCATGACAGTATCCCTTTAATATGTGTCCCTTATTATTAATATGCATTACCGATAAGGTGCTGATATATTACAAAGCATTACCACTGATACAAATTGCGGAATTATAAAAATAATTTATGAGCACACAATGACTTATTTTTAATCCTCCTCAGTATCGTTTGAAGGCTTAGTTCTCCTCCTATTTTTAGGCCCTTCAGCATGCCTGAGGGCTTATCCCCATTCATTACTATTTTTAGCCCCTTCAGCAGAATTTTTGGACTTAGCCCGGCCACAGCTTAATTGTGTTTGTATGCGTATTATGATATTATGCGTATTATGATATTATGGTTGGGATATACATAAAGCTCAGCTTAATGAACCTAAGCTTCTGTTTATCTATGGATGTGGTCAGAAAAATAGTTGACATGAACGGCATAACCCATGTGATCTGCTTTGCATTTCATGTGTAATTTATATTTGGGCCACAACAAAAAAGTGGACAAAGTAATAAACACACTAGCAGTGACTATAATATATGAGAATTAATAAATATAAAAAAAATTTTGACACACAGGGTAGTTCATCAACTGGAGGGAAATCTCTTCTCACACACACACGATGAAGCACCTGACAATATCTGACATTTGTTTGAATTGCCACATGTAAAACACATTAAGGGGCAGATTTATCAAAATGTGAGTTTATAGGTTAATAAATAAAAACTTGGCCAAATTCTGTTCATTCCTATGGGATTTTTAGATTGTCACCTACTGATAAATACGGTTCTAAATTAATAGGAATTAATAGAACATAGGTGAGTATTTATTTATTAACCTATAAACTCACATTTTGATAAATCTGCCCCTTAGTGATCTTGGGTGATCACTCAGAAATAACTCCTAGGCATTTTGGACAATTTCCCAGGATTGCAATTCCAATGAATATGAAGGGGCAGGTATTGTTGAGCACTTCATGGGTTGTAGTTAGGGTTACCACCTTTTAGGAACCTTTTTACCGGCCAGCAGTGAGGGTGGGAACAAAAGGGGCTGGGTGTGATGGCAAAGGGGCGTGGTATGATGTCACATGGGGCGGAGCCATAGCAAGCGATCGGCTGAAGATGCAGAAAAGGTAAGTTCATTGGATTGGGGGCAGGGCAAGGGCCTTTTTTAGGGGTATTACAAATTTACCGGCAGCTACATTGCCGGTAAATTTGTAATACTGGCCCTGGACTTGGCGGGTATTTTACCGGCTATGTATGAACAGTAAGGTTTGCTGTCTGTTGTGCGTCTTTCAGACTTTTATTGAATCGCTCGATTTCTCCATTTGCTTGTGGGTAATACACTGAAGATTTCCTATGCACAATATTCCTCTCTCTCTCAGAAAGATTTCAGATTCAGTTGAGACAAACTGTGGTTGGTTATCTGATGTTAACTCCTTTGGATTACCTTCTCTGCTGAAGTCTGTAGACAAAAATGTTATTGCTGTAGCTGATGGTACATGAGAAACAAATGCAATGTCAGGCAATTTACTGTAATAGTCTATCAGAGTTATAGCAAATCTACAGTCTACAGGAGCATCTGCAAAAGGACCCACAATATCAATAGCAAGTTTTTCCCATGCTGAATCAGGGAATGGTACTGGCTGAAGTGGTGGTGTATGCAGGGCCAGATTTACATAGCGGCGCCCCTAGGCCCACTGCCATTCATCGCCCCCATACTCTGCCCTTTATTCGCAAATTTTCATCATCGAGACCAGAGCAATGGGGATTGGCACATGGGAAATGTGAAAATCTATAGTATCATATGCGTATACCCAGTGTTTCTGGACCAATGTGGGTGGGGCTGGGCAGCATGCCGCCCCCTAAAATCCTGCCACCCTAGGCCCGGGCCGACGTGGCCTTTCCACAAATCCTGGCCTGGGTGTATGTGTGATAGCTGTTTTTTCATGATTCTGACAAGTAACACAAGAATGAATGGCA
>CM044435.1:82262413-82291257 GCA_024363595.1 Xenopus borealis | reverse complement strand
GTAAGGTTGAAGATCAGGACTGAGTTTCTTCTCAGCATTTGGCCATTTGCTTTGAAAGATATCCTGCAGTTTTACTTGAATTGGACATGTGAGGCAAGCTTGCTTAAAATCCGCAGCTGTAACTGTAGATGACAGTATATCTGGTGGGCCCTGACCCTCATCGGCCCTCGCTAGCCAGACCCCCCAATCATAAACTATTAAAAAGAAAAAAAAACAGTTGTCACGCTGTGCATGTGCGCCGGCATGGGTGCAGCAGCAAGGGAGCATGCGGCGTGGGCCCTGCAGAAAGGGGGGGGGGAGCCCTGGACAGCTGTTAAGGTGGGCCCCGGGCCCTCCAGTCCGACCCTGAGTTTATCAGTCAATGCTACAACTTCTATGTCCTCATCCAGTGGTAACATTTTTCAGACCTGGTTTGTATTGCATTTTGTAGAAGAAATTCAGTAGCCTTGCTGACCATCTACCTATATGCATTCCAGCTCTTCTTAGTCCCTTTTTTGTAAGTAGTGTAATTAAAGGCCTATGATCCATGAATATTGCATAAGGTAAATGATCTACCCCATAGGTAGGTTTTACATATTTCTGTTGCCCAAACACATGCTAGAGCTTCTATTTCAACAATCGAATACTTACGCTCTGTCTCCTGGAAGCAAATGCAACAGTTTTCTCTGTATGATCGACATGGATCTGTGACTGCACCAAACCCATAGTCTGAAGCATCTGTAGTAACCATAGTGGGTAGTGCAGGATCAAATAAAGCTAGCGCTGGGCTGTTCACAATTAACTGTTTCACTATTTAAAAGCTTTGTTGAGCAGTCTCTGACCAAACCAGACTTGAAGTTCCACGTAGTAGTGCTCTAAGTTGCTCCATAACTGAAACATAGTTGATAATAAACTAAGAAATACCATGAAGTAAGACCTAAGAAAGCTTGTAAGGTAGGGGTGCACAGACTTTGTTACACTAGGATCTACTCTCGACACCTGGTGTTTGCCCAACCTCCCTCCGTGACCATGCTTGTTGCTTGAGCCTGCCCGTCCCCCTACTGTTAGCCCCACTCTCATTCACTCATTCATTTACTCATTAACTCACTAATTCACTCATTCATTCAGTCACTCATTCATTTACTCACTCATTCATTCACTCAGTCACACATTTACTCACTCAGTCAGTCACTCATTCAGTTATTGTCATTCACTCATTTGGTCACTCCATGGGATTCTTATTGGGGGGATTTAGTTCTCCTTTAAGTACTTTATTTGTTCCACAGCATGCTGTGTTCTGCTTCTTGTCCCAGAGGTACTCACAGAGGCACAACAGTGCAATAAGCAACTGTACCCGGGGTAAATGCAGAAGCTAGGTGTATATTACACCTAATAATGTGCAAAATTTAGCGTGCATTAAGAACTTTGAGTAGACATTAATGACCCCTTATTAGTAATTTTTGAAAACTTTATGTAAATCTTTTGAAAAATCAATATGTTAAACCTATCAAATACTAAACAGATTATTAAAACTAATAATTTGGATACCTTCTTAATTTGTCAGGTTTCCTACTGCAAAGTCTTCTATTCAGGGCTACCATAAAAAAACATGTAACATAGGAAAAAGTATTCTATACAAATACAAGTGGCCAAGTGAAACTGAATAGGTAATAGGTAATGGCAAAAACCATTACTCCTCTATCTACCTAGAAGATGAGTGTTCACCGTTACTTAATTGGCTGCAAAACTGAGTTGTAGGGTTGTAGGGCCAAGAAGTTGTGTTAGCGTGATCGGGTGGGGCTACGAAGTGGCAATCGCCAATAGGCTGATCGCTGCATAAGTCCCAGGAAACCTGCCCAGTTTTCCTAATTTAGAAAACTGGGTAGCCATTTTTGACCCGAACAGCCCTTCAAAAAACCAGGCTGTCCAGGTCAAAATCTGACAGGTGAGTTGTCCTACTCAAGGAAAAAGGGAGGAACACGTCAAGGGGTCATGCATCCTCACTCCCGAAAGAGACACTACCTATTTAAATAAGTATATAATATATATACATAATAATATTTTGTACTATTGACCTTGATGTTTAACCAAAGATCAGGCTTTTTTTTTTTACATTTTACATTTTTATTGGGGTTTCAGGAAAAAGAAATACTAGAAAAATGTAAAAAGAATATTACTGAACGTTACATAGTACAAGCGACCACACAAGCAAATGGAGAAAAAAAGAAAGATAAACATAATAAAGTGTAATACAAATAAAACCAGAATAAAAAATACTTACTGTGTGAGTCATTTGTAACTAAATAATAAACTATGGAGAAAGCAGGATCCACAGTGGCAAAGAATGTCAAAGGGTACTCTGAACATTAAAAAACATGAGGTAGAATTTCACTAAAAAGTGGGAAATTAGTGAAACGGTTATGTAGAATTAAGCCCCTAGTTCCTCTTACTTACACTTACTTACATTCTGTAGCTATGTGAAGAGGAGGCACAATTACCCTTTAATCTTCTATCCCTCTCTTTTGGGCTCATTGAAGCATGGTGAAGGTTACAGACAGGTATTGTTTTTTTTCTTGAAAAAGAAATGAAAGAGCACAGCAAAAGCAACCCAGCTGATATGTTAATTATTAATACGTGCCTCTCTAAGATAACAGCATTGTTTCTTTGCATGTAAAAGAACCAAAAATGCTAAAAAATGGGTTATACATTTCTTTGTAGCGTTTTGTGTTACATTTGTATTGATGACAGAACAACTCACCCACTTTCTATTAATTCCCATGGGAATTTTAAAGGAACATTTATCAACGGGTTAAAGTTATAGTTCACAAGTTGGTAAATACTCTTCTAAAAATCCCTTAGAAATGAATTGAAAATGGGTGTGTTCTCTGTAGTGAGCTCTATATTCACACTTCAATAAATCTGCCCTGTAAAGTTTGCGGCTTCATATTCACTACAAATAAATGCATGCTTTGAAACAAATATGTTTTGAATACACTAAGCCAGGGGTCCCCAACCTTTTTTGTTTGTGAGCCACATTTAAATTTAAAAAAGAGTTGGAGAGCAACACAAGCATTTGGATGTCAAATAAGAGCTCTGATTGGCTTTTTGGTAGCCCCTATATGGACTGGCAGCCTACAGGAGAGAATGTTTGGCAGGACATCTGTTTTTTATACAACCAAAACTTGCCTCTAAGCCAGTAATTCAAAAATAAGCACCTGCTTTGAGGCCACTGGGAGCAACATCCAAGGGGTTGGAGAGCAACATGCTGCTCACGAGCTACTGGTTGGGGATCACTGCACTAAGGGGTCCGTTTACTAAAGTGCGAAAAATTAGAATTTAAATTTCCGCATGTTATCGCTGAGAATATTTTTCCGCCAGAATATTCGCAGCGACTAAGAAGTCATTGCGATCACTTGCGGTAACTACGTTAGCGAACCAGCTTACTGTTATGTTTGGTAGCCGAGGATGAGGAGAGTATAAAAGTGCTTTATTAGCAACTGTAGGCCATTTGTATAAACACCACACTTACATTAGCGCTAATTTTAGTGAGTTGCGAATTTTCTGGCGACAAATTATGTTTGCAAATATTTATTCTAGAAAATAGTCTTGTTTTATGGCATTAATAATGGCGTTAATTATGGCAATTTTTACTGTGACATTTATGGCCAGAAATGCATCTCCAAAACTCATAAACTTTATTGACTGATGATTATACCATCCAACAGCATTGCCAGAGTGACACCAATCAAACATGTATGTATCATATAAACCCATACTTCATCCATCCAGTCACAAACACTTCTGCAAATAGAATCATATGAACAAGAAATCATACCAGTTATCTCTTTGTATCATTTAAATTCACAGTTTAATGAGAATTAAACTCCCATTGAGATTTTTCTGTCCAAAAAATAAGTTAACTCCACTATATAGATTGCGGTAAAATGTAGCGAATATTCTGGCGTTAATTTTGTCTTTCACACATTTCGCTGTTTAGTAAACCAGGCGTTAATGTGTACGTAGCTTTATTTTCAGCGAATGCGATAACTGGCGGAAAAATATTCTTGCGCAAGAATATTCACAAATTTATATTTACTGCAGATTAATAAACTCGTGAAAACATATTCTGAGTGAAATTTGTCTATATTTTGTGCGAAAATTTTTACCACACTTTAGTAAACGGACCCCTAAGTACTACTCAAATAGTAAGGTATTGGATACAATGTACTTACAAAATACTCATGACCATTCATTTCAATAAATAAATTGGATTTATTTTTTTCTTTTGCACAAAATAGGTCATTGGTGATTCCTGTTAGAGCAGATTGTAAAGGGTAACACAAACCAACATCAGAGAGAAACGGGGCAGTTGAATATACACCAATCCTTGACTAGTTTAGAGACAAAGAAAAGAAAAACAAAGGAATGGAGATTAACAAAAATAAGAGTGCAGCGAATACAAAAGAAGTCTAATAAGGCTTAAGCCAGACGGGGAGATTCGGGGGCGATCCGTCACCTGTCGACTTCTCGCCGCGACGGATCGCCCCCGAATCTCCCCGCCTGGCCTTAGCCTAAGGGCTGCGTGTGGTAATATGCCAGATGATAGCAGTCTGAGGGTTTTTTTTTTTTTTAAACAATGGGCCGCTGGGAAGGCAATTAAACCAGTCCGGGGTTTCTAGTTTGTAAACAGTGGACTGGCCACTGGAAAAGGTAGTGAAACCAGTCTAGGCATTTATTTTGTTTGACAACAATAGGCTGTTAGAGAGGTGGGAAACTCTGGGTGTGGGACAAGGATAACAATGGTACACAAAGAAGCATCATAACTAACATGCACTTTTCGCCCACCCTCCCTCAGTTTTTTCTAGGATAAATAATTCAGTACAATTGTTAAAATTGAAAATCCGTGTAGCATGTCAGCAATGCTGGTCCGATATGATGGTTGGCGGGCCCTGGAACTGTGTGGAGACAACTACTGGGAATCAACCTGGCACTGACCCAGCTTTCCAGCCTTGTGGGTAAATGGGGTAAAGCCTATTCTAAAGGCAACCACTGAGGTACTCGCTGGCACTGGTTTTGCTCTTGGGTCAGGGAGAAGAGGACCGTACATATCTAGTTCTCTACTATGATGACTGGTGTGGGCCTGGTCATTTGTAATGATGCAAAGTGTGTTATCCCTTAAATAGGAATGCCGACCCATTTGGCAATGGTGCAGCGGCAATGAGGGTCCCATGTGGTGCTTGGCAGTCCCTGGAACTGTGTGTCGCAACCACTGGAAATGCACTAGGGATGCACCGAATCCACTATTTTGGATACCAAACCGAATCAGAACCCTAATTTGCATATGCAAATTAGTGAGAGGAAGGGCAAAAGGCAGCCACACAGTTGGTGTGCTGCTAAAAAAAAATTTTACTTCTTGTTTTGTGGCAAAAAGTCACGTGATTTTAAGGATTCAGATTTGGTTCAGCCAGGCAGAAGGATTCGGCTGAATCCTGCTGAAAATGGCTGAATCCTGGCTGAATACTGAACCGAATCCTGGATTCGGTGCATCCCTAAAAGCCACCTGGCACTAATTTATGCTTTTAGACCTCTGGGGTAAACATGGTGAAACCCATTTTTATGGCAGCCATTGAGGGACTCATTGGCATTGGTTTTTCTTCCAGATCCCTACAAGAGAAGCCCATACATGTGTACTATGACAACTGATGGTGGGCATGCCCATTTGGAAAGTTGCAAAGTGTGTTTTTCCTTAAATGAGAATTATTTGGGGGCTCATATTTTTATAGGAGAATTCTTTGCTAAGATTTTTAATAAATATGACCTCCCCTTTTTTCCAAAACTAATTTTGTTGTCTAAGTGGTTATTTTGATTACTGTCTTATGGAAAAATGTGGTCAGGTTGGGTTTAGCTTTAAAATCAAGTTGATTACACACTGCAGGCCTTATAGAGTTTTTTTCTGAATGGGGTGAAAATAAGGCCAATTTATATTTCTAATTTAAAGGACACAGAAAGGTAAAGTCAATTTGGTTTGCAAATTTGTCAGCTGCCACCTAGTGATACCCCAGCACACCCAAGGGTAGACAGTAGTTTATGTGTGGACATCATCTACCCAGGAATGCTATGTGCTAGTAGGGTTGCCACCTGGCAGGTACTTTACTGGCCTGGCCAGTAAAAATGATGGTTGATCCCAATGTTATTAATTTGGGAAAAAGATACATATATAGGAAGGCTGGCATTTTTTTCCAGAAAAGGTGGAAACCCTATGTGCTACTAGGACAGGCTTAATCCATGAAGTTGATCCAATGACTGGTCAAATTCTCCTGGGAACTGAACAGCCAGAAAAAGAAACAAAGTTTCTAACTTAATTGGCTTTTGGCAGAGAGCCCAGAACAGCTAACAGGTGCAAATAAGATACTTTGTAACACTTTTGAGATAAGAAAATAAGTAGTTGTAACAGGAGAAATATTTTCAAACTTTCATAATCTGCCAAATTTTGAAAAATTAACATGGTAATTAGGGGGTGTGGCCATAAAATGGACGTGATCAGATAATTTAGCCGTACTACTTGCGAAAAAAAATTGTGTCCCTCTTTTTACTACCAAAATGTTATGAGGTACGCCTTTTTTCAACCAAACTACTATTATTAATTCTAAAGATTAGCAGAGGTCGACCGAACAAGAAGAAAAAAACTCATCAGACTGTATGATTACCAGAAATCCGAAAACATAAACACTCTGTACAATTCTCCAAAAACAGAAATTACTTTTATTATGGTTAATAAATCCCCATCTTACCCTTCACATCGATAACATTTGCCAGAACTAAACATGGCCGCCACGCTGTCAAACGATAGGAAGGGGAGTTATAGCTGACGTATGGACGCAACTTGTAGGTCGGCCCGGTTGCCGTGGGAGCTGGAGAGCCGGGAGCTGCGTCACACAGCGGGGGCTGCCATCTTGTGAACCGAAAGATGGGGCAGTGCGGGTTGATCTCCTCGAAGACCGTGCTGGTCTTTCTAAACCTCATTTTTTGGGTAAGCAAGCGAGACGCTGGTCTATGCCGCTTTCTATAACTTATATGTCGCCGTGCCACTGCTTTATAGAATGTTAAGTACTGCTGAAGCTGCACGCTATGTTTGTATTTGTTTGTTGTATGTGCCCTTGCCTTTGTTTACTAGGGCTGCTGGGAGTGTGCGCTAGCCGATTGAAGATCCAATAAGGCAGCTAATAATCCCTGGTATATGGTGTCCTTGTTGCTGGGCATATGCTGAGGAATGCAGCAAGTGTGTGTGGCTTACGCATACTGATACGTAGTAATAATCACTTGGCACGTTGCCCAGTATTGTGTGTGACTTTGGGGCACATAGTTCCGTCATTTACTAGTAATTCTGGTTTTGGGGGTAAAAGTTTGTTGTGGCTGGGGCTATAGTTTTTTTCTGCCAGTGCAGGAAACATAAACAAGTGTTCTTTTTGATCCAAAGTTCTCAGCTACTGTTTAATACTGTCCATGCAAGAGTTATACAGGTATGAGATTTATTACCTGGAAACCCATTATCCACAAGGTTCTGCCTCACAGCATTGCCATTTCTTACAGAGTCCTAGTTAAACTACAACATTCTTTATGAAGGTGCTTTTCCTCTGCTTGTGCTTAGGGTGGTAACTAAGCTAGTATAAATCCATACCTGATTTTTTTTTTTTTTTTAATTTAAATACTAATGGAAAACCCCAGGTCTCTGGCATTCTGTATAATCAATCCTATACCAGTACGTAAAGGTTTAGCAACACCGTTTACTGTTCTTTTGTGTATCGTGGTCATCTTTAAATATTTATCCAGTTGTCTGAGTGCACAAGTACCCAGACCTACTAACTACATGAGAAGAGTAGTGCATAATACACCCCCCACCACCAACTTTCTGTTAATAGCTTGTTGATGGGGGGGAACATGGGTATTGCTAGAACCAAACAAAATATATAGGGCAGAGCCACACGGGCAGATTCAGGGAGATTAGTCGCCCGTTGACAAACCTCCTCATCTTCAGGACAACTAATCTCCCCGAATCTGCCCTTATGGGGGTAAGAGGAATGTTGTTACAAAATTCTTAGTAACAAACTGTGGTCCTGCTTTTTTAAATTTTAGCAACCGTAACCTACATAGTTATATACATAGGTAACCTACATAGACATAGTGGATTTCAATCAATCCTCCGTTTAATGTTTGGCATTTGTTTATTGCTCACCTAGCAAGGATGTGAATATAGGATCAGTCATTTCTGCCATGATAGCCAAAGCAGCAAATAATTGCTTACTGCAAATTTCACCCTAATTATGCTTCAAAGCTTCTAGGAGTGTCTAAGGCTGGGGACAGACAGGGAGATTCTGTCGCCTGGCGTTTTTTAGCAGGCGACAATCTCCCTGAATTACCTTCTCCCTGTCTGTCCCTACCCTAAGAAGCAGTTAGGCAATCTGCATTGATTTCACATCAGCTAGCTTTCAGGTTGCCACCCCTGTTCAGCTCCACAATTTGGGAACCACAGATATAAATCTATGTCAGTGTCTTGTGTGATGAAAGAAGCATTGTGTATTTGTGTTTTACTTCATTTCAGTGCCCCATGAATTGCTAATGGTAATTCCAGATATTTAGTCCTTAAGGGATCAGTTTCGCTACCTAATACAAACTTTCATTGTGTATAAACTTCCTGGTCTTACAAGAAATGCAACCTCGTTCTTTCATATTTCACTGAAAAACCTGTCCAATCACTTCAAAAGGGAACCAAACTACAAAAATGTATCTTATGTTCTTAAATATTTGTCAACAGCAGAATTATTTGGACACATTCTTATCTTTTTGTGTCCTTTCCTTTTTATGATTGTGTTGATCACAATGAACAGTCATATTTCTGTTTTTATACAGATCTGGGTGGCAACTCGTTGTATATTAAAATGCAAGTGTCTTAGTGTGTGTGGGTGCAGACCAGCCTGTGAAATCTAACACTGCTCCAGGTAGCACAAACAATACAAGCAGCTGAGTTACTTTATGGTTCTTAACCCTTAAGGGTTATTAGCACAAAGGAAACGTGTGTTGCTCTTGGAAATGTGAATCTTCCTGTAAACTTTTTGGGTTATGTAATAAAACTTTATCTACTTCCTCAGTCACCCCTAAATGTGGGCCAGAATGGGTGTTAGGAAGTATAGACATTATACATGGCAACACTGATTAGCATAATCATCCTTTATTAATATGGTATACTGAAAGTCACTACACACAAGTGACTTTTCTTTTTGTCTGGGAAATTAGTTTCTCTGCACTAGAATGAAAAGAAGAAAGGGTTTCATAAGGCAAAGAGTAGGCTTATTTTGTAAAATGTGTTTCATTGGAAAACGTTCTTAGTAGTTAGTACTGAAAATGATCTTAGCATTTACCTTTTGTTGTTACTTTCTGAGCTTCACATTTGTAGGAACTGAGTACAGCACATTTAGTTGTTGCAGACATTGGAAGGATTAAACCGCTTTCATTCAGTGTCAAACCTGAAACCTCTTTATACAATTCCGCTGGCCAAAACTCTGATCCCCTCCATTTGATATACTGAAAATCAGTGGATGGATATAGAAGGAAAGAACATAATGGATTGGTTGCTCTGATGTTATTGACCACAAGCTCAACTACCCATTAAAATGTGTATAAAATAAACACACATACAATTAAAGTACACATGGTTGGTCATGCATTGACTGTATTTCGGCTTATATTGAATATGCTCTTCCAGCAGTTTTCTTACATTTTCTATACTGACCTCTCTAGATGTGAGTAAGGTTAACCAGGGACGTTGATAAAATATCCATCCTTGGTTATGTGATTTTTGCCGTTCTATTAATATCATTTTAAAACTTATACTTTAAAGGAGTGGTTTACCTTTGTTAACTTTTAGTATGTTCTAGAATGGCTAATTCTAAGCAAATTTTCAATTGGCCTTCATTTTTTTTATAGATCTTGAATTATTTGCCCTCTAATTATTTTCAGCTTTCAAATGGGGGTCTCTGACCCCATCTAAAACAAATGCCCTTTAAGGCTATAGCCTTTTGATTGTTATTGCTAAATTTTTTACTCCACTTAACAAACAAAATTGCTACATATGATTGCTTGGCTGGATAAAGGGTATTCCCTCCAGCAATTAAGTAGCAAGCCAGCCAGTTCAGGTAACAACCGCAACAATGTATTTAAAACTTAACTTTTAATACTTATAGATTTAAGATACTTTTTAGGCTAGACCGACATATGTGACTCACAGCATATTCCATTAAATACTGTGCAGGACCATGTCCTTAAAATCAAACACTTACTAAAAGCCAAATAGGTAGGTGGAGGTGAGCGAAGTTAATTACTACTTATTATTCAAATTGTAAATTCATCAAAACCGTGCCCAAAGCACTTCCACATTCCACAAATTCAAAATTAATTAGAATCATAGGAGACTACAATGCTGAACACAAGGAGATTAAACATATTTTGACAAAACATTGGCATATATTAGAACCGGAGGTGGACCTCAAAAATGTCATAGGCAATACACCTACCATCACATATAGGCGAAGTAAAAGCCTTAAAGACAGACTAACACATAGTCATTATACTAGTCCTTTAAACCAAACATGGCTGAGCAACCGCACAAAAGGTTGCTATAAATGTGGAGCATGCAAAGCATGCCCCCTGATACAAAAAGCAACCAAAATAATGGGAAGATCGGACGTACCCGAATATACTATTAAAGATTTTATCAATTGTAAAACAACAGGAGTAGTATATGTCATGACATGTGTATGTGGAATAAAATATGTTGGAAAAACAAAAAGGGAGTTCAGACGTCGAATCTTGGAACATGTAGGTGATGTCCTACATAAGAGAAATACATCAGTAGCGAATCACATTAATGAGTGCCATGAAGGTAACACCTCAGTAATGAAATTTATAGCAGTGGAACACTTGAAAGCCACCATGAGAATAGGGGATGTAGACAGGAAATTATTACAAAGTGAAGCCAAATGGGTATACTGGCTACAAAGTAAATCCCCCAAAGGGTTAAACGAAGGGTTTACATTCTCTCCATTTCTGCAATAAGTGGGGAATCGCATATATATTTATAAGAAATCCTTGCAGGGAATATATGTTTGGGAACTGAATGATTAGTCTCAACACACTGAAATTGGAATTTTTGAGTATAAACTAATAATTAGATTTTACTATTACAAATCGATATAAAAATTGATAGGCATCAAGTTGCATATGCTCCTCTTGCCCGTATTTAATAATGCAATCAGAGTTATCCTGGAGCAGTAAGTGGCAATTGTCAGTAACTTACATAGATTATACACTCCAGAAATAGATCAGCAGTACTGTCCGTGACAGTTTGGGCAAAACTCAAAGTACTACTGGCAAGAAGATCTAAGCTCCGTATGAGATGAAGCGCAAATGCGCGTAGTTCCGGTGCAGACCGGAAGTGACACATCGGAACTGCGATGACGCTACCGGAGATGTCCCTTTTTAAAGAGCGAAGAGGAGCGCGACCGGCACCTATGCCCCTGACGAAGCTGCTGAGCAGCGAAACGCGTAGGGCAGCGTAGGTGGAAGGTGGCAAAGTTAGTTCCCATCCTTCCCAACGTAGCTAGGTAGAAATCCTGACCTGGGGAAGGGCGGTGTGCTGGGTGGCGCGCAAATGGTTAATGGGCGATACACTGATAGGGTATAGTAGTTTGAATAGCGCTGGACAGTGTTTGTAACTAAATATCCCAGCACGATTGAACTGCAGTTGTTGTGGAATGTGGAAGTGCTTTGGGCACGGTTTTGATGAATTTACAATTTGAATAATAAGTAGTAATTAACTTCGCTCACCTCCACCTACCTATTTGGCTTTTAGTAAGTGTTTGATTTTAAGGACATGGTCCTGCACAGTATTTAATGGAATATGCTGTGAGTCACATGTCGGTCTAGCCTAAAAAGTATCTTAAATCTATAAGTATTAAAAGTTAAGTTTTAAATACATTGTTGCGGTTGTTACCTGAACTGGCTGGCTTGCTACTTAATTGCTGGAGGGAATACCCTTTATCCAGCCAAGCAATCATATGTAGCAATTTTGTTTGTTAAGTGGAGTTTTGAATATTACCAGCCTGCAGGTGAACGATCGTTGTTGATTTTCATAGACACCCCTAACATATCTAATAAATTTTTTACTCCTCTTTCTGTTCAGGCCCTGTCTTGTTCATGTACCAGTCTCTTATTCAAATCTGTGCATGGTTACTAGGGTAAATTGGACTGTAGCAACCAGATATTCACTAAATACTGAACCCTAATTTGCATATGTAAATTAGGTAAACAAGGGGGAAAGAGAAACGTACATGTTAAAAGATGTTTGACTTTCTTGTTTGTGTGATGAAAAGTCTCGTGACTTTTTTTGTATTCAGTTCGGCCAGGCACTGGTTGAATATCACTCCCTATCTACATGATACTAAAGTTAACTCAGAGGTGAACATCCCTTTAAGGGCAACTGAACATGGAGCCAAATGCTTCAGATAACTCCTTATCCCATGTGTTACGTGTTTATTGTATGGGTGTGCATGTTATCAAGCTAGTGTTAGGTTTAGGGTTGGGGCAAACGGGGAGATTTAGTCACTTGGCGTTTAATCACCTCTTCTGAGATGCAACAATCTCCCCGAACTGCCTGCTCCCTTACTGCCACCTGTTTGAATTAAAAAACCGGCAGCGCCGATGCACTTGTGGCATTTCGTTTTTTTCAGAATCGCCCGAAGTTTCACTTCATTTCATTATTCATTTGGTTAATACAAATGAGTAAAAAAGAATTGTGGGATTAATCGAAAGATCTATTTTATTTGTATTCTAAAGTAACGTTGATTTGGTATGTATGGGCACAAAACCTTGGTAGGGCAAAATATATTTGTTAATGAAATTGCATATATGTTTAAAAGGGAAAGTTCACCTTTAAAGGTGCACTATAATCTCTTTTTTCAACATTAATTCAATGAGTAAGGCTTCTGCTGAACATACTTTTTGCCTGTTCTTTTAGTTATGAAATATCTGTGGGTTTTAAAAAGTCTGAAATTGACAGTAAAGCCACACACTGTTTCCCAGTCATTTGTATAATGAGCTGTATCTTCCCTCAAAGCCTAACAGCTGGTAGAAGGGAGGACTTGTAAGTAATTTTAAATTAAACTTGTAACAGGAAGTAGAAAATGTATTTTATTTTCTAGAAATTTCTATGTTTAGTGCAAAAAATAACAAGAAATATATACGTATTCCATAATTAAGACAATAGGCTCAAAGTATAATGTAAAAAAAGTGTTTACTGCCAACTTAACTTTTAGAATGCAATAGATTGGCCTCCTCAGTTGGTCTTTGTTTTTATTTATTTTGTTCTCCTATTTTGCCTCTTTTCAGAACATAGCTTTGGTTTATTGACCCCAATGACAAAAAAAAAAAACCCCAAAAATAATTTTTTTGAGATTATATTTTGTTATGTTTACCTTGTTTGTATTGCTTCTCTTTCTAAGGAGGCATTGTCTTATTTATGAACCTCGCAGAATTCTGAACTGCTGCTTGGTTGATAGAGTTGTATCAAAGCAACCATATTTCAGGACACTTGAGGAAGGGCAGTTGTTGTCCCGATCTGTTTGATTGTTGCCTTCTTGTCCTTAGCACTTCAATAAATCTGGGAACACCCCACTTTTGACTAAAGTATTGGCATTTTTTCAAAGTACTTATAACTGGCAGTGGGAGAGGCCAGTACCAATACCTTTTCCCCATAATTTTGAATTTTTTTGCAAAGCAACCACATTGCTAGCATTCCAGCCTGGGGAGCTGCAGAAAAATGGTATAAATGGTATTTATAAGTAAGCTGCCCCTTTTAAATTATACTTTTTTTCTTGCATATATTCATATAAACTGTTATTTTTTGTTGCTTTTCCATATTCACTATCAACAATGACTTGTTTGTCTAGATCTGTGATAAGTTGTGGAAACCGCTTTTCTAACATTTTTTATCCTAACATCCTTTATTGTTTACAGGCTGGTGCCGGAATCCTATGCTATGTGGGAGCCTATGTCTTCATCACCTATGATGACTACGAGCACTTTTTTGAGGATATATATACCTTGATTCCTGGTGTGATAATCATTGCTGCAGGAACTCTGCTTTTCATTATAGGCCTGATTGGTTGTTGTGCCACCATCAGAGAAAGCCGTTGTGGATTAGCAACAGTGAGTGCAACAACCTACTTCTGTTCCCTGAAATGATGCATTCATAATAACTTTACCTGTCTATTGTCATGATCAAAGGCACACCATACACCCCTATCATTACTTTTTTTAATTGAGCATAAAGTCAAGGCATGTTGTGTTTCCACATTCAAACAGGGCTGTACATCATCCCTAAACCAGTCCTTTAACATTCCAGACATTCTTCTCCTCATAAGACTAAAATTATATTTAACATATGCCCAGTAAATAGAATTTGTGATTACATTCTTTCACTTTTTATGAATATAGTTCCTATTTTTGGGGTAGAATTTATCTCTAGTGTATATAAATCTAAAAAATGTAAATTTGGTATTGTTGTTCCTGATAATTGTCCAAGTGTAAATTCCAAGTGCAAGTCTGTTTATCTCCAATTGTGGCATGCTCCCAGCTCCCTTTGTAAAATTAGTACCATGCCCTGATGTCAGGTGATAAAATATAATATTGCATTATGAATTTTCCCTTTTTTCAGTTTGTTGTCATCTTACTCTTGGTGTTTGTGACTGAAGTTGTTGTGGTTGTTCTTGGATACATCTACAGAGCCAAGGTAAGGTGCAAATAGATGCAGAGCACAACCATAATATTCTGTATTTCCACTAAAATTGATCGTAGAGGTTAGAACATCAACTCCAAAATAGGTTTAAATTTGTATAATTGTTTATAATGAAAGCATCCAGTTTGTGTCATTCTCAGACATAGCCTTAGGTAGCTCCCTCCTACACGTTCTGCTATCCAGTGGGAGGAAATTGGTTTAATTTCCTTTTCCATGCAGTAGATATTTGTACAAATCTGTAAGATCTCCTTTTTGTATTGCAGGTAGAAGATGAGGTGGATAATACAATTGCCAACGTATTCAACCAATACAATGGGACATCTCCTGACTCGGCGAGCCGAGCAATTGATTATGTTCAACGGCAGGTAAGGATGAAGGGTGTGTCTGCGAGTAGAGATCTAGAAATATGCTAATAGCGAACTGGTTTATAAGTGTTAGCTGTTTTATTAGTGCAGCATGGGTCTATGTAAAGGGTCAAGTAACAACTTCTTTGTTATCAAGAGTAGTTTTGGAGTACTTTTAGGGCACTATCTTTTTCTGTTAATTTGTTTTGCGAAAAATCCAAGGTCCACAGAGCAGCGTAGATATGTTGAATGATACATAAATACATTAAAGCAAAATATATGTTGCCTGATAAAAACTACAAAAGTGCTGAAAACTTTTAATTGAACAGCCAAGAAAGACTTTGTTGCTATTAAATGGAACTATAATATATTCCTGGCATCCTTAAAGGAACAGTTTAGTGGAAAAATAAAAACAGGATAACTACCCTGTGCAAAATAAAATATAAAGAATGTTTCGAATGTATCCATTTACCCAGTTTTTAGTTTATACTTAACAATTCCTTTAAGAACATGCACTACTTTACATGAAATTGTATCATAGAATAAATCTTCAAAACGCAAGGACTGCATCATTTGCTCCTTTGTAACATGGAATACATTGTCATCTCTGGCTATTTCAGTTGTTTTGAGGAATTATAACGTTTATTGCAAGAAATTGAGCAAGCACTTGCACATAAATAGGTTGTATGTCATACTGAAGGGATTCTACAGACCATTTTCATACATTCAAGCTAATTATTTATAGAGCAATAAGAATTATTAAAACATGCAGTGCAGGAAAGGATATTTAACATTTTATCTCTCTTTCTGTCAAGCTTCACTGTTGCGGCATTCACAACTACTCAGATTGGGAGAACACACCTTGGTTCTCTGAAGCAAAGAACAACAGTGTTCCCCTCAGTTGCTGCCTTAGCTATGTGTTCAACTGTACAGGAAGCATGAACAAACCTGGAGATCTGTACTCTGAGGTGAGATGTTTTAGTTGGCAAAAACATTTAATTTTAACACCAGTGCAGAGGCCCTCCAGCTGCATCACTGATATTCACCCCAACTTAACTGTGCCCCCTATAGCCCATCTACAACTACGGTGCAGCAGTGTCGGCAACCGCAATGCTGCTGCACCAAGCATGGATCACGTAGCTACTGCTGCTTGTCAGTTGCCACGATCCTTGCAGGGAACAGAGGTGATTCAGGCTACAAGATCCTCCAAGCCTTCAAACATTCACTTAAAACTCGGCACCTGTTTTTGAGGCTGTTCAGGTTAAAGGAACAATAACACCAAAAATTAAAACGTTTAAAGTCATTACAATATATTACTAATTGTACTGTTGTTCTGATTGTAAAAACTGATGCACTTACTTTGGAATCACTACTATAGTTTATAGAAGTATGCTGCTGTGTAGCCATGGGGGTAACCATTCATTCTGAAAAAGGCACTAGCCATAAGGTGAGGAGTTCTTACCCCTCAACACTTGATTATTGTACCAATAGTAAATGCAATTGCCTTACAATTTGTCATTTATCTGCCTTATTATCTTGCTGAAAACTTTCTGGAATTCTTTTTCTTTTAGGGTTGCGAAGCCCTAGTTGTAGAGAAGCTCCAGGAAATAATGATGTATGTCATATGGGCTGCTCTGGCATTTGCCGCTATACAGGTGAGGCTAAGTCTTGAGTTCTTGTATGGAATGTTTGTGATTTTTATCGCAGAGGCTGTGTCTTGGAAATTTTCTATACAAAGAAATAGAATAGCAGGAACTATGTTTGGTTTAAAAAGTATGTGTTTATAATTTATTTATTTTACAGGTAGGACCAGCACACTCTAGATAAGTATAACAAAACACTTATTCACATATCATTTGTGTCCAGCGTTTCTTAAAGGAAAACTATACCCCCAAAATGATTACTTGAGCAACAGGTATCTTACCAAACTGGAATATATATTTAAGTAAATATTGCCCTTTTACATCTCTTGCCTTGAACCACCATTTTGTGATGGTCTGTGTGCTGCCTCAGAGATCACCTGACCAGAAATATTTCAACTCTAACTGTAACAGGAAGAAGTGTGGAAGCAAAAGACACAACTCTGTCTGTTAATTGGCTCATGTGACCTAACTTTATAGTTTGTTTGGTATGTTTGTGTGCACCATTGAATCATATGATCCCAGGAGGTTGTCCTTATTTTTTAAAATGGCTATTTTCTATTTATGATTACCCAATGACACATGCTACTAAAAAAGTATATTATGAAAATTTTTATTTATATGAAGCAGGGTTTTACATATGAGTTGTTTTATGCAATATCTTTTTATAGAGACCTACATTGTCCAGGTGGGGGGGGGTATAGTTTTCCTTTAAAGGGATACTGGGATTCATGGGAAAACGTGTTTTTTTTTTTTTCAAAACACATCAGTTAATAGTGCTGCTCCAGTAGACTTATGCACTCAAAAGAGCAAACAGATATTTTTTATATTGAGTTTTGGAATCTGACATGGGGCTAGACATTTTGTCAATTTCCCAGCTGCCCCTGGTCATGTGACTTGTGCCAGCATTTTAGGAGGGAACTGCTTTCTAGCAGGCTGTTGGTTTTTCCTTCTCATTGTAACCTAGGGCCCACGATAGGATCAGCCCGATATCACCCACTTCAATGCATATCAGGGAGAGATCCGCTCGTTTGGCGATAACGGATCTCTCTTTCTATGGTCACCTTTAAGAGTGATTGAAGTTTATCAGAGCACAAGTCGCATGAATGGGGACAGCTGGGAAATTGACAAAATGTCTAGCCCCATGTTAGATTTCAAAATGAAATAAAAAAAATCTGTTTGCTCTTTTGAGAAATGGATTTCAATGCAGAATTCTGCTGGAGCAGAACTATTAACTGATACATATTTTTCCCATGACGGTATCCCTTTAATAAAGTTCCTAATGAGGACCAAACTGTTGAACACAAATGGTGGCTGTAAATAAATATTTTTTTACTTATCTCTCTCACCCTCTTTCTCATATTGTCTTCCACTCTTTGTGTCAAAATAGTCTTATGGCTAAATAATGTAATTTCTTGTTAAGTATTGTAGTATTTTACACTATCTTACATTAATGTTTACAGCTCCTGGGAATGCTGTGCGCCTGTATTGTTCTGTGCAGGAGAACCCGCGACCCTGCCTATGAACTTCTCATCACAGGTGGAACTTATGCATAAGATCTACTAAATCTCCCCACTCTTTGTGCTTCGTACCCTTCAATTTTCGTTCTAAAAGGGACAGCTCAGCTGGACAAGAGTTCTCCTCGTCCACTTATTTATCTCTCCCAGCTAATGCTGAGCTGTGAACTGACTACAGATGGATTTGAGAGTGGGTCAGCTTGCCCTCTGAACTGTTACCTGTCTGTTGCCTCTGTCCTCTGCCTGTCACTTCTGTAGTGTTCTTTTTGTTTGTCTGATTTAGTTGTGTGCTGATTTTGTAGGTTGTAGCAAAAGTGACTGATGTGAGCAGTAGGACTGTTAGTGAGGTAAAGCAGAATTGTTAGGTCATTGGTCTGGTCACCGATGATACAAAAAATTGACTCCATGTGTGCAACTGTGTGCTGTCAATCACAAAACTGTCACTAAATACACTTCTAACTTTAAAGGGGCAATCTTCAATTTAAATACGATCACTTGCAGCAGGCAACAGCATTGTTTATAAAAACCAATCTTCAACTTTGACACATTTGGAAAAAAGGTTCCTAAATAAGATTTAATTAATTTTCTTATTTGAGAGGACTCCTAGTAGGAATATTTTTTTTCTTCCTTTAGCAGCTTCATCATGGTCTGTAGAACCCCTGATGCAAATTGTTAATTTTCAGCTACACCAAAATATATTTCTGTGTTGTATTGTTAACAAGTAAAAGAATCAAGACCCATCTTTCTTACTTGCAATGCTGCTTTTTATATAGTCCTCCTAACAATGGTATGAAGCATGTGTCCCACCTTCAAGCACATCCAGCATTAACAAAACGTCTCCTAATCTTGTAAATATACATAACCTCTCCAACCAAGGTGTAAAACATATATCGTGCAAGCCACTTGTTTATAAATGATAAACAATTCATTAGCTGTAACATCCAGGCACCCTTTTTTTCTGCTGCAGAAAAAAGCAGTTTGTAAATGAAAACTACTTTTAGAAGTGCAAAGCAATACAGTGATTTGGATGGAGGATATACTTGAATGAAACTACCAGTAACTTGGAATATTTAGAGCACTCCATTCAACTCTCTGTAAGCCACACTACAGTTTGGCAAAAAGTTTCCCAAACAAACCCTCTAGAAGCTTTTCATTCAGGTTTACCAGAAATTTAGGAGCCTTTCTAAGGCAAATATGCACTACGTTCTTTCAGTAGTTACTTGTTTAGGGTTTTTTTTTTTTCTATTTTAGGCTGTTCTGTGTATAGAGTGAAGATTTTACTGTTAATAATTTCACCATATGGAACAGCAAATGATTCTGTGACTGGAACTTACTTGTAAATAGTGACTGATTCAATAAAAATGTACACCCTTCCCCGTGATGTGTGTCCAGATATATATGTGTTATTGTGGAATAATCAAACTTTGTGGGGAAAAATATCTGCAATTCCCAATGGGGATTGCTGTACACCTTAAAGGCAAATTCAATCCTGTGGCACTAAAACCCCTCCCCCTCCCCCCCCCTTAGATTTTGCTAGGCGTGTCAGTGACTCTACAAATGGTCATTTTGCAATTACAGACCTACTAATGGAATAGAATCACTTAGTCTCCCACATTAATAATGTGTACTTGAAATTGGTTCAAAACTGACACAGACTGTGAGCTTTATTATACCCTGTAGCTGGAAATTGCTCAAATCCAAAAATACTGCAGCAAAAACCTGTCAAGGTCATGTAGAAGTCAATGGCAGAGGTCCCTTGAACATATGAAGATGTTGATAGCCTTCATGATCTAGGTTTTTTTTTCTGTGGGTTTCGCTCAAAGACTTGATTAATTCGAGAAATTCTAATTTTATTTCTGTGGAAAACTCAAGTAATTTGAGTTTTCTGGTTTTTAACCCCGAATTCACAGATTCATGTTTTTCCCATTCGAGTTTTTTTCTTAAAGGAATTGTTCAGTATAAAAATAAAAACTGGGTAAATAGATAGGCTGTGCAAAATAAAAAATGTTTCTTATATAGTTAGTTAGCCAAAATGTAATGTATAAAGGCTGGAGTGACTGTAAGTCTAACCTAAAAGAACAGGACACTACTACTTGCTTTTCAGCTCTCTTTTGTTTACACTGTCTGGTTACCCTGGTTACCAGGCAGTAACCAATCAATGACTTGAGGGAGGGCCACATGGGTCATAACTGTTGCTTTTGAATCTGAGCTGAATGCTGAGGATCAATTGCAAACTCACTGAACAGTTATGTCCCATGTGGCCCCCCTTCAAGTCGCTGACTTACTCAGATTTAGAGAGCTGAAAAGCAGGATGTTGTGTTGTATTCTGTTATGTCAGACATCCACTCACTCCAGCTTTTATAGTTTGCATTTTTCCCTGACTAACTATATTAGAAACATTTTTTATTTTGCACAGCCTATCTATTTACCCAGTTTTTAATTTTACCCTGAACTGTTCCTTTAAGTTAGAAAACATTGAAATGTGAATTCCTTCGAGGTATAAAAAAACAACTCTAAAACTCAGTCTGTTGATAAACAGTATCTTTATCCTGTGGCTGTATAAACCGATGGAAATAAAGCAAAATATAATCCATGGAGTGCCTTGCATGTGTATTCAGACCCATAATCAGTTGTATTATTTTACACTGAACTGCAAACGTTTTGATACCATAGCTGTGAAACACATGACTTTTTTTTTAATGTGACTTTTTATGAGGAAAGAAACTTAAATCTGCAGTTTCTATAAGTCTTCAATACCCACATTTTATTATTTCTTTAATAAAGCCATATTTGCAGCAATAACATCGGCCAATCATTTGGGGTGAGTATTAGCTATGAGCAGCTTTCCTCACTGTATGGCAGAGATTTTAGCTCATTCATCTTGGCAGATTTGCTTCAGATCAGGTCAGATGGGAACCTCGGTCTTTAAGGTACTGTCAAAGCTGCTTAATGGGAATTAGATCGGGGCTTTCCCTGTTCCATTGTCGGTCATTAACCTTTTTGTTATTGAGCCACTTCATTGTGTTTGCGATTATTGATGAACTTTCACCAAGATTCTGGTTTTTTGCAGACTGAAACAGGTCCTCTTGCATTATTACTGTATATAGTAGTATTCATTCTGTTTTCTTATAAAGCCAGTTTCTGCTGGTGAAAAGCAGTCCCACAGCATGATACTACCAGCCTTTTACAGTGGGTTTCAGTAAAACACTTCATTATCGGTGCCTAGTAGATGGGGAGTGCCAATAACTGCCACTGTATGCTGCATCAGTTGTTGTGTGACAAAACAGCTCATTAACTATTTTGGATAGTTCTCTAAATCCATTCAGTATATTAACTATTTACCTTACCTCCTACAGACAGAATTGATATTTATTCCCTTCCATGTTTGTGACTAGCCCAGTAAATGCCGACTGCTAATCAATAGTGTAGCTCTCCGTTACTGAAAATCTTGCAGCTGTTGTTTTTGTTTCAGAAAGGAGTGGGATCTTGCCCAAGGAATCTCTCACATTCACTCTTAGTTTCCTATATAAAATGCATATACCCCAGCAGTAACATGAAGTGTGACCAAATGGCATGACTGAATAGGGGGCTACAATAAAGGGGGCTACTTAAAGTACAATAAGTAAGTTTCTGGCATAAAGAAGCCCAGCAAAAGCCATCACAAAATGCTCCACTCTTGTACTGACAAGTAAAGATATGAAGCAAGAGTCCTGCTCTTTTTGTTACACAAACAGCCAGAGCTACAAGGGAGGAAGCAACTTGGCTCTTTATTTTAGAATTCAAATTCACTTATAACACATTCACCCAAACATTTCATGTTTCCATTAGATAAGTTGAGCATGTTTGTTATCAGCATAACATTTTGGTGGACAGTTTTATAAAATGTTCTGAATGAAATAAAATGAAATCTTAAAATAAGGCATGAGAAAATCTATCGCTTTGCTAGACATTACAATAGTGAGTAGTTGCCAGTTCTATATATATATATATATATATATATAGTCTATCTATCTATAGTAAGCAAGGCCACTTTTAATTTAGAATGTGTTAATTACAAGATTGTGCTTGTAAACAAGTCAGATAATTACTATAGGCATGGGAGGGTGATCAACCCAATCTGTAATTATATGCACACTATAATTAACATATTTCCAAATTCACTGTTTCTCCTGAAACTGTGTTTCTGGGCTCATGACTGGGGAGTCTTGTTCAGTTTCCTCTGTTACATTCACCCTTATCAGTTGCCAGAGGAGAAGTATGTGACTCTTCACATAAGCCAGTTGACAGATATAATGAGAGCAGCTAGTGCTTTCTGTCAATTATAGGAGATCAGATCCATGTGTATTCAAACAGGCCAAGGCCGTGCAGTGGTTGGAAGCAGATGAGCCTTTATATCTATGCCTGGGAATAATATACTTTGTGTGCTTCTGGCCTTACTGCTCTTACAAGAAGGCTTGGGACAGATTGTGTTGGCTTTCACATCAGGGGTCAATTATCTAGGTAACAAGGGTAAGTTCTGGGAGCAACACTTTACACGTGAGGACCAAATGTTCCATACCATTTGCCACACAGTTAAGCCCAGGAGAGTAGAGTATATAGGTATAATATAAACAAAAAAAAGTTGTTTTATCACAGGCCATAATGCATATATGCAGTCATTGCAATTCAAATGGTCTAAGAATATGACTGTTTACCTCATAATCAAAGGTACGTCCGGGATGAATTGCCTCATGAAGCTACTGCCCATTTTGATAACCGTACTGCATAAAAGGCCTCTACTGAACCCCGATAATACTCTGCATACAGTAGGCCCTTAAAATGATAGGGACACCTCTAGTTTTGTGCTTAGAGCACTACTTTGATGGCAATAATAAATATTAATCACAAAATCACTCATGTTAACCCATAAGTTATTAAAATATATTGTTTTAAAAAACAGTCCACTTCCTCATATGGAGAAGGATACTACTTCCTGTAGGGGGTGAGTAATACTCTCTATTCTATCACAAGAAAAAAATAGGCTCTCGCACACCCTTTTGCTGAAGATCGTGTAATGATGTCTGGGGCTCAGTGGTAGAGGTATGGCCACCTCAGGATTAGGTAATAGAAACAAAGATATCCACGGCACACAGAACTAATGCAAGCAAGGGATCTCCTTGCACGTTTAATGCGGAAGTGCAGTGCAACGTTTCTGGGTCAGGCCCCTTTGTCATGCTTTTGTGTTGTTCGCTCATTCCCTCTTAATAAATTATATACAGTATGTGTGTCCCTTCCTGCTTGACTTTTCCTGCACAAAGATCTACTCCAGTTCTGAGGGTTAAAAGGTTAATCTTGCAAACTGATCATTCTGTTTGTGCAGGGCAGGCAGGCTATGGCCACACAATCAAGTAAGGCAGCATAAGTTAAAAGCACCATTAATAAGAATAAGTAGCACAGAGCGGTGCAGAAGAGGAGTTTTGCAGTATGGTGGAGGAGGGGAGGACTGTGATTGTATTGTCACATACCAGAAGATGAAAGGAAGCAGCATCACTGTGATAAGTAGGCTGCCAGACATTTAACTTCTGGCTTTGCAAGCTCTGATTGACAAGCCCCAAGGGACCATAAGAACATGTCGGAGTCTGACATTCTTTAAAAGGAGAAGTGACCTATGTCCAATTTACATAGAAAGTGGCCGCATTGAGGAAAATGGTCTAAAAGACACATAGGCATATTTTGATGAAGAATTCAATTATGCTAAAACCTGAGAAGGGTCACTATCCCTTTAATTAACATGTTTCCTCAGAGCTTGATAAGTGTTAATTCAAGAAAAATTAAAATAAGTTGCAGCTTTTGTGTGAAAAAATGTAATCATCCTAAAGTGTACAATGACAATTCTGTGATTCCTAATTTATGGCAACACTTTGGGGATTGAAATTGCTCCTGTTTGGGCACAATAATGCCCTAGTCCACAAAGTGAGAATCATACAGAATGGCTTGGTTGAGATCAGAGTGAATGAACTTCACTGGGTTACAAAGAGCTCTGATCGCAAACCAACTTAACCTTGTGGGATAAAATGGAACACTATGGGGTGTATTTATTAACACTAATCAGCAATTAGATTTCAAGTCACCTACAAGTTATACAACAAAAGCATGGATCAGATTGGTTGCTATGGGCAACATAACCAGGGATGTTTGTCTCCGATGTTGATAAATATGCCTCTAACTGTGAGCCAGGCCTGATCCCCAACACAAGTGCCCAACCTCAATAATGCTGTTGTGACTGGATGGAAGAAAATCCCATCAACAAAGTTCCAGCATACAGTGAAAAGTTTTTTCAGAATTATCTTCTAGTTTGTTGACTTTATTGTTATACCTATGTACATATATTATGTACTCTGGTTATTTCTACTGCTTTGCCAATATCCATAAATAGTCATTTGCTGCTGCTTTGTACCCTTGTAAATGCTAAACAGTAGTGACGGATTGCACCTCAATGGAAGGGGTTCCACTGTACTAGGGGAAAGAATGGTTGGTGTGGGGGGAGGGGGGAGGTAAAGAAGTATAGGGAAGCTAGGGTAGATGGGGCAGTGAAATTAGTAAAGGGGTTGTGGGGGAGGAGTGAGGCGGGCCAGGCCTGCCGGGCGCCCTAGGCAACCCAGCACTCACCCCCCTCCTTCCCCTGTAGATTTGCGCATACATGCGTCTGCATGCACAATGAAGCTCTTGCGCATGTGCTGTGAAGCACTGTGACGTATGCGCACATGAGCGATGAAGCTCACTTGATGCATACGTTCTGGTAGAGGATCGAGGTCCGGTTTAGGGGCAGGCAGAAGAGACAGCTGCCCAGCGCCCCCCAATTGTTGCTCCCTAGGAAGCTACCTCTTCTGCCTACCCCTAGTTCTGGCCCCGCTAAGGAGGTCCCTCCCTTACAAGGAAAACAGGCTAATATTAACTCAAGATATACTTCTCCACTAAGTAATGCAAATTTCAAAAGGAAATGTAGTAACCTCCGCTGTATGCTGGCAAATGCATGGAGTTTGTCAGGTAAAATGGGAGACCTAGAATTAATTGCATGCTCTAAAAATTATGATATAATTGGTATCACTGAGACCTGGTGGAATGAAAGGTGACTGGACTGTGAATTTAAATGGTTACACCCTTTTTAGGAGGGACAATGGGATTAAAAAGGGTGGAGAAGTGTGTTTGTATGTAAAGCCTGAATTAAATGGTCCGGAAAAAAGAAGACCAACAGCACACAGGATCTGTTACAAGCAACTGCTTTGCGTGTTTATTGCATGTGCAATGTTTCGGGGACACACCCCTTTCTCAAGCATGGGGTGTGCCCCCGAAACGTTGCACATGCAATAAACACGCAAAGCAGTTGCTTGTAACAGATCATGTGTGCCGTTGGTCTTCTTTTTTCTGGACTGTTCATGTGAGGTTGCCGAGTTAAAGCCATGCACTAAAGAAATAATCATAGCTGGCACTGGTGAGGGTGTGGCATTCTTCTGGGTAGAGATTTCGACTGGGCATAAGGTTACAAAGAAAATTAGTATGAAGCCCAGCTACTTTTACAAACAGAAGCGGCTTCACAACTAGGTCAAGTTATTATTATGGATGACTTCAGTTATCCAGACATTGACTGGGGTAATGGGGTTGCCAAGTCAGAAACAGCTAGTAGGTTTGTAAATATGCTAAATTACCACTTTTTATACCAGCTCGTTCAAGAACCTACTAGGAATAACTCTCTTTTGGATCTTGTAAAAACTACTGATACTGAACAAATCTCTAGCATGTATTGGAGTAAGAACATGTTAAGATAAACAAAGGTCCGGGGCCAGATCGTATTCATCCCAGGGTACTTAGCAAGCTTAGCTCTGTGATTTCCAATCTCTGTGATTTTCAGGATTCATCGAGGTCTGGCTTGGTGCAAGAGACTGGCGAATTGCTAATGAAATGTTCATAAAGGATAAGATACTGGACTTCGTAGGAAATCATAATACTCTCAGTTTGTGCCAGTATATTTTTATGCGTAATAGATCTTGCCAAACTGACTTAATTTCTTTTTATGAGAAAGTGAGGAGGGGCCTCAATTCTATGAACGCAGTGGATGTGATTTACTTAAGATGGCCATAGACGCACAGATAATATAGTACGAACAGGCCCGGATTTGTGGAGAGGCCACCTAGACCCGGGCCTAGGGCGGCATGCTGCCCAACCACACCCACATTGGTTCAGAAATTTACATTTCCTGTGTGACAATTCCCATTGCTCCATCCCGATGATGAAAGTTTGAGCAAATACAAGGGAGGGGACAGAGGCGACAAATGACAGCAGGCCTAGGGGCACCTGCTATGTAAATCCGGCCTTGTGTACGAAACTAATTTTCGTGTGATATCCATGCAGGATTCTGACACTTTGCAGTGATTTGTCCAAGATGGGAAACTGAGAAGCAAACTGGAAAATGAGGTTTAATGTTGATAAATGCAAGGTAGTGCACTTTGGCAAAAATAATATTAATGCAAGTTATACACTAAATGGCAGTGTGTTGGGAGTTTCCTTAAACGAGAAGGATCTTGGGGTTTTTATAGATAACAAGTTATCTAATTCTGGGCAGTGTCATTCTGTAGCTACTAAAGCAAATAAACTTCTCTCTTGCATAAAAAATGGCATAAACTCAAGGGATGAAAACATAATTATGCCTCTATAGGTCCCTAGTAAGACCTCATCTGGAGTATGCAGTGCAGTTTTGGACTCCAGTCCTTAGGAGGGATGTAAATGAGCTGGAGAGAGTGCAGAGACATGCAACTAAACTGGTTAAAGGGATGATTTCTTGGACAGACATAATATCAAAGGCAATTGTGATAATAAACTCTATAGTTAGTATTGATATGGGCATATATAATTAATATGAAAGTATGGAGGGGTGTGTGTGTATGGATGCTGGGTTTTCATTTGGAGGGGTTGAACTTGATGGACTTCATCTTTTTTCTCCTTTAACTATGTAACTATATGCTCTTGGGGACATAAGTTTATTGCCTTTAACATGGCAATATAAATGTAGAGGAGGTAGAGTTATCAAAATTGGAGTTAGAAAAGAAAAACAAGTTTTTTTCTCATTTATGAAAAAACTCAAATCAAATAGAGTAGTTTTATTTCCTTTTCAATGCAGCTGAAACATGTTTTAGTAAACTGGGAAAACTGGGAGTTTTACCTGCTGACTTTTTTGTGGAATAATTTTTGATAAATGTTTAAAGGAATTGTTCAGTATAAAAATAAAAACTGGGTAAATAGATAGGCTGTGCAAAATAAAACATGTTTTCAGTATAGTTAGTTAGGCAAAAATGTAATGTATTAAGGTTGGAGTGACTGTAAAGGTGGCCATACACGGGCCGATAAAAGCTGCCGACAGACTGTGGCGGCAGCTTATCGGCCCGTGTGGGGGGCCCTCCAACAGGCTTCCCCGATCAATATCTGGCTGATAGTCGGCCAGATGTCGATCGGGCAGGAAATCCAGTCGAATCGCGGCCGCATCTGTTCGTTGATGCGGTCCCGCAATCCGAATGCCCGTATCTGTGCCATTCTGATCCGATCGTTGGGCCCTAGGGCCCACGATCGGATCAGCCCGATATCGTCCACCTCAAGGTGGGCATATCGGGGAGAGATCCGCTCGTTTGGCAACATCGCCAAACGAGCGAATCTCTAAGTGTATGGCCACCTTAAGTCTAACATAACAGAACAGAACACTACTTCTTGCTTTTCAACTCTTTTGTTTACACTGACTGGCTACCCTGGTTACCAGGCAGTAACCAATCAGTGAATTGAGGGAGGGCCACATTGGTCATAAATGTTGCTTTTGAATCTGAGCTGAATGCTGAGGATCAATTTCAAACTCACTGAACAGTTATGTCCCATGTAATTCTTTAAATAATCCACAAGGTGTCTCCGTTATAGCAGTGGTCCCAGAACTGGGCTACCAAACCTATCCCGCAATTAATGAGGTGCACTGAATTGGAAGCCGCCCCCCCCCTTCCTGGACCTTGCAAAAAATGTCCCCTTTACACCGGTCCCTGAGCCAAAAAAGATTGGGGACCTCTGCATTATAGTAGCTGAATAATAAAAAAGTAATACAGATATTAATTTCCAACTAGGAGAGACAGTTGGGGGGGGTCATTGACAACTTGTAAGTGCAGTGTGCAGAAACAGTTCAGACACAATTACAATGCTTTTTTCCCCCAAACAATTTTTTTTCCTTAAAAAGCCAGTATCATTGTGTCTGCAAGGGGAGATGGAGGGAACCCAGGAGCTACTGGAACAAACTAAAAATGTAGGGGGGGGGGCTGAAATGATTTTGCTGTGGGGCCCAGTAACTTCTAGTTATGCCACTGCTGTAAGGCTATTGAATCACAGTCTACATGCACGTTTTTTCACATTTGGTGGATGCGTTTAACTCTCACTGGAACACATATGTGAGTCCCTTTACAAAAAACCGGCACAACTTTTCTCCACCTTTAACACTCTCCTTTCCCCTTCT
>CM044435.1:82168216-82260754 GCA_024363595.1 Xenopus borealis | reverse complement strand
TACGCAACAAGTTGGCGCTATAGAAATACATGTTAATAATAATAATAATAATAATAATGCATTCACTAGCTAGTTCATAGTACATTTCATTTTGTTTTATTATGACAGACACATGTACACAATACATTCTGCAAAGCAAAAATAAAAATATTACTATATAATAATCATAAATCAGATGTTTAAGCCTATACAGTATATTGATAACCATAAATTATGCCTTCTGCAAAGGTGAGAACTGGACAAAAAGTCCTATCTATAACTAAAGCCTAAAAGCAGGTACATGTGAGCTGTTCACTGAATATCTTTGGTCTTATACAGTTAAGGTTGACGATTAATTAAGATTAATGTGTCTAGAAAGCTTAAAATGTTCTCTCTACGGCGCATCCCTCTTATTGAAGATGGCACATGCTGAATACAGATGGATATGTTGCAGCCCAGTGATCTGGGGACTAGGCTGCTGTTCAATAGCTTGTTAACTTATCTAGATCAACTTGGGCTAGTCATACCATTACTGTATTATATTCATTCTGAAGTACAAAGAACCACATTAACACTTGATGATACAGGTCATTGTTCTGTACCGTATGTAATACCTGTTAACAGTGTAAGGATTAGTGAACTGATTACACCCTAAGCAGACATGGCAACTCACCCGTATATGACAATGATTAGTGGCATTTTTAGCTGCAAGTACTGGCAGTAAGAACACCATGGTCCTAAACTTTAGCCAACAAATTGTTCTGTTGGTTTTCTGTGTCCATGTAAGGCATGCAAATATGACAAGTTTAACTTTATGTATGATAATGATTATAATATTCGGAAACAATTTGCAATTAGTCTTCAATTTTATTTTTTGTGTTTTGTTCTGCAGCTCTCCAGTTTGGTATACACATATATCTGGTTGCTTCAGTCTTATTTACCCCTAGCAATTAGGCAGGAGAGACCAGAATATAAATAGGAGAAGCACTGAGTACAAAAATAAGTACTAAAAAAAAAAAAACAATATAATTTTAGCCTCACAGGCCACAGGGCAATAGTTTTTTCTGCTGGAAAGAGGCAGAAGAATAAGGCAAATCATTCAGAATCTATAAAAAAAAGTCAGATTGCAACATTGCTAGATATAGTACATACTATAACATACTAACAATTAGCTTAAAGGTGAAGCACTCCATTTAAAGGAATTGTTCAGTATAAAAGTAAAAACTGGGTAAATAGATAGGCTGTGCAAAATAAAAAATGTTTTCAATATAGTTAGGCAAAAATGTAATGCATAAAGGCTGGAGTCTAACATAACAGAACAGAACACTACTTCAGTTAATTGAGGGAGGGCCACATTGGTCATAACTGTTGCTTTTGAATCTGAGCTGAATGCTGAGGATCAATTGCAAACTCACTGAACAGTTATGTCCCATGTGGCCCCCCTTCAAGTCGCTGACTAACTCAGATTTAGAGAGCTGAAAAGTAGGATGCTGTGTTGTATTCTGTTATGTTAGACATACAGTCACTCAAGCCTGTATACATTACATTTTTGGTTAACTAACTATATTAGAAACATTTTTTATTTTGCACAGCCTATCTATTTAGCCAGTTTTATTTTTATCCTGAACTGTTCCTTTAAGCGAGAGGACATGGCTGCATCCTATCCCTGTGTGGGGGGGGGGGGGGGGGGGGGGTGACTGCAGGTCTAGTATCTGATGAAGTGACATACACAAATTAGCTATAGGCAAAAAAGTCTGCAGCAGTGGTCTAGTCTGTAAGGGTAGGGACAGACAGGGAGATTCGGGGAGATTCTGTCGCCTGGCGTTTTTAGCAGGCGACAATCTCCCCGAATTTCCTTCTCCCTGTCTGCCACTAGTAAAAGGGACAAAGCGCCAGCGCCTGTGCACGCGTTTCCTCACGAGGTATCTTCGGGCGATTCCGGAAATCGCCGCACAGCGTATGCACAGGCGCTGGCGCTTTGTCCCTTTTACTAGCGGCAGACAGGGAGAAGGAAATTCGGGGAGATTGTCGCCTGCTAAAAACGCCAGGCGACAGAATCTCCCCGAATCTCCCTGTCTGTCCCTACCCTAAGGGCTAGAGCAGACGGGGAGATTCGGGGGCATTTTGTCGCCTGGGGACTTGTAGCCGCGACTTGTAGCCCCCGAACCTCCCCGAATAGACAGGACCTGGGGCGCACCGGCGTTACTTAAAAACGCCTGCGCCTATTCACACGCAGCGGCGCGATTTGTGGAATCGCTCCAAATTGACTCGCGAGTCAATTTGGAGCGATTCCACAAATCGCGCCGCTGCGTGTGAATAGGCGCAGGCGTTTTTAAGTAACGCCGGTGCGCCCCAGGTCCTGTCTATTCGGGGAGGTTCGGGGGCTACAAGTCGCGGCTACAAGTCGCCAGGCGACAAAATGCCCCCGAATCTCCCCGTCTGCTCTAGCCCTTAGACTGCAATTGTCTAGATTAAGATCTGAGAATTAATAAGCAGCACTTCTGAACCATGTTTAAGTAGAGCTATTCTTAGTGATTTGGCCATTAGACTTAGACAGGTTGAAACACTGTAAGGACTATTGTCAGAGTAAAATGTATTTACAGAAATGGCACATACTTCTAGAAAAGTATCTGCAGAGGAAGCAGACCCCATGGGTGCAGGGGGCTGGGTCTGCTTCCTCTACAGGGGAGCCTGCAGGTTTTGCATGACGTGGGTGACAATCATTTCAATCAGGGGCCCGAATTGAAAAAAAATGCCACTTGTGATATATATAAAACCTACAGTAGGGGTTTACGTTAATTTAATTCCATATGTAAGGAGAAACAAGCTATGTGTGGTGATGGAGGTAAGTATTTTGTTATTGTTGTGACTTCCCTGTAGGGTTGTATATAGCAAAATGCCATTCTGAATTATTCTCTGGTACTCAAAGCTTTCCAAGGTATGATCCAGGCACTAGTCCTATATGTCCATTTCTCTCCACAGTCCACCAACCATCGTCTCCCTCCTCGAGCACCCTAACCACATCTCCGGCTGTGATATCCAGCTCATCTGAGTTCTAAAGTGGAGGAAAATGTCAGATTATCAGTGTACGTTGATACCACAGTTTCATTCTAATTCCTGAAATGACCAAATGGATAGAGATGCAGCAAATCCATTATTTTAGAATACTAAATCCTCAGCCAAATTCAGCCAAATACCATATCAAGTCTAAGCTATAAATTGTGTTTTACACTTTTAGGAGCTGAAACATATAAAACAAGTGCCTAGTGCATTTATTCAAAAGTCCACTGTGTTAAATGGAATGTGATGTTTTCCTATAAAGCTTCACATTTATAACCACCCCCATGCTGGATGACCAATTGGTAATACAAAAAAGAGTAACATGGTAAATATGGCAAATTGAGAGAAATTAAAGTGTTGGGAAAAAAAAGGAACAATTAGAGAAGGCAAGAGCGAATGGCACAAGGAGCAAAGGTATGGCACCAAAGATGGATGGGGTATGGCATGATTGGAGGGGTGAGACTTAGGGGCAGATTTACTAAATTCACATCTATTCACATGAATGATTCGAAATTCGATTCAATTTTCAAGAAGATTCGAATTTCGAATATGCAAATTTGGTAAATTTGACCAATGAATTCAGTAAATTCAATCGAATCAAATGATTCAAATAAAAATCTGTTTCGAATATTTGAATACTTGACTATTGAATTACTTCCCCTTTTAAATATTTATTCAACTGCCTAGTTCGCCAGTTTCAATCTACCGAAGTGGCTTTGGCGAATTTTGATCGAATTCTAAAAATTCGATCCAATGGTTAAAATCGTTCGATTAGAACGATTTGATCGTACGATCGAATTTTTATAAACGACCAATCTAATTGCAGTAAAATCCTTCGAATTCTAATTGGAAGGATTTTAATTCCCTAACTATTCCCATGGTCGAATTTCGAATTTTTTTCAATACGAAATTCGACCAATAGTAAATCTGCCCCATAGTGTTGGCATGACAGGAAGGGGCAGTGCATGGGTGGAGCAGACAGGATGGGACAAAAGCCCTGATAAATGTTTATCCCAAAAAACATCCATCGCCAGCACAAATATGCCAACAGTAGTTTGTTGGCCTGAACTCATTCTACGTACTAATGCAGGTCTAGAAATGTGTGAATGTAGTGTGTGATAATAAATACTAGTGACAACTTGATCCATAGCAATGCATTTGTAACATTAACATGTAAGATGAATATATCAAAACTGAACATGTAATTAAGCAGAGTAAAGGCAGAGAGAGGCTGGATACCAAGGATTTACAGACACTCATCATGTTAAAACCCAAATGACCATCACAGTTACCTGAGCACTGTAATCATAAAGAACACTGTAGTCCTCCAGCTTTTCCTGTGAAACGAGAGCTGTGGGTATACTGGCATAGACTGTCTCTTCTTTTGCTGAAACAATAACAATTAAAGATTAAATGGTCGTTCCAAATATTTCTAATCAAAGGGATCTTTGTTTTGTTTTTAAAGTTGGACAAAATTTAGCATCCAAAGTCAACCTTCAATGTTTTGCAAAGTTGTTAGCAGGCTAGGCCTCTCCTTCTTGGATACAATATAGCTAAAGATGTGCTTAACTACAGCCGGTTGCACATATTTCTTCTCAAATGTGACCATATATGCACCACTGTATTAAGTAATACTAAACCTTGTGGAATGTTCAAACCCTTACTTGAAAAACCCAAATGAGGTTATCAGGTGCTCAAACTGGACGACCTTCGCCTGCCCTTCAGGTCCAATATTTCATGAAAAACAAAACCAGTAGCACACTAATAAAAGTGAAAAAAGCTAATTTTGATTTATTTAGCTCATGTGCATAGGTTTTGTGGGCAACATTTCTGACTCCACTGAGCCCTGCATTAAGTAAGTCTTGTGATCATGATTAATTAATTATTAATTATGCAATTATTTATCCCCTGGAAATGTAGTCCCATAAGATGAAACCACAGAGATGAAAACCTGAACTGCTTTTAAGAAGAACAAAAGGCAGAATCGCTGGGGTGCCGAATTTTTGGTACCTCCCAGTAATTCCAGTAGCTTACTTTCTACCCTGGGCTTGGGCTCCTCATTTGCACTGACCCCGGGTATTTTCTCTTTCATATTGTTCCTGTGTCCCAGGCATCTCCTGTAATGACATGGACAAGCCCATGCGCCCAACTTCAAAAGGTGCAGGAGATGCCTTAGACCAGGGATCCCCAACCTTTTGAACCTGTGAGCAACATTCAAAAGTAAAAGGAGTTGGGGAGCAACACTAGCATGAAAAATGTTCTTCGGGTTCCAAATAAGTGATGTGATTGGCTATTTGGTAGCCCCTATGTGGATTGTCAACCTACATTCAGGCTCTGTTTGGCAGTACACCTGGTTTTTATACAACCAAAACTTGCCTCCAAGCCTGGAATTTAAAAATAAGCACCTGCTTTGATGCCACTGGGAGCAACATCCAAGGGGTTGGAGAGCAACATGTAAAACTGAATATCTTAAAAACACATAAGATAAATTAAAAAGTTGCTTTGAATAGGTCCATCTATAAGTGAATTTAAAGGTAACTTCAATACACTAAGCAGCAATTAAATGCATTGAGTGGCAATTGCAGCCTCAGACTCTGCAATACTTATCTCAGCTTCTCCCACTCAATTTCTGATACTGAACCCAATGGATCACTGGTATAGAAATATGTCAGGATTACTTGCAGCAGTATGAAGCAGAGGATTTGAGTTCAATTCAGGAAGCACTGCAGTGATTTAATTCAACCCACTCCCTTTAAAGGAACAGTAACACCAAAACAAGAAAGCATATTAAATTAATGAAATTGTCATGTACTGTTGCTCTGCACTGGTAAAAACTGATGTGTTTGCTTCAGAAACACTACTATAGTTTGATTAAACAAGCTTAGCAATGGCGGAAATGGAAAAAGGCTATATGGCACAGGTTAGATAGTGGATAAAAGATAACACCATTATGTTCTACAGAGCGTATCTGCTGTGTAACCTGAACCTTTTCTTCTTTGAATGGCTGCCCCCATTGCTACACAGCAGCTTAATTACAGTATATACAACTGTACAGGTCCGGACTGAGAATTAAAATAGGCCCTGGCATTCTAAGTACACAGAGGCCCAATCAGCCCACATAGAGGCCCAAACAGCCCCCACCAGCCCACTAAGTACTGACTTTCTATGGCACCTTATAGCAGCCCCTCTGGCATTTGCCAGAACCCACAGATTGCCAGTCTGGGCCTGCAACTGTAGGGTTTCTGAAGCAAACACAGCAGTTTTACCAGTGCAGGGCCACACTGCATTACATTTTTATTACTTTAAAACACTTTCGTTTTTTAATGTTAATGTTTTTTTAATATTACTTAAAACTACAACGGGATTTCTCCAGGAATATTTGTGAAGGTTTGAACCAGGTGATCTATCGATCACATGCTTACCTGTGGAAGCTGGTGGAAGCTCTGTCAGGTTTTTGGTACTCCCTCCACAGCCAGAGAGCAAGTCTGAGATCCTTAAAACACAATAAAGATAACAGATCAGATGTTGTTAAATATCTAATAATCTGGTAATCGAGGGTGTCCCTTTGATTTGACCAATCATTGTTTAAGGCATCTTGATAAATGAAGTTGTATGTGTGTGTGAAGGGACATTCAATTGTTTTTCACTTTTAAACAAGCCAGTAAGTATAAATTGAAACCTGTCTTCTGTAATTCCCTTCTGTTACTCTCTTCACTGGGGGTGTCCAACCTGTGACCCGAGGGCCACATGCGGCCCAGGATGGATATAAATGCGGCCCAACTCGAAACGCTTGGTTCGCGAGGAAACATCATGTTGCAAAGGATATAGGAGTAGGCAGGAGGGGGTCTCTGCCCATTGCCCAGTTAGTAGTAATAATAAGTCTAATTAATATCCAGGTGAACCATATTCCAGTGTATAGCTCCATCTGGTTATCCAGTTATAGTTCTTTTCTGTAGATTTTCTTTACTTTTATAAATCAAAGGTATTTGTGTATTTCATGTGTGGCCCCAGACAATTTTTCTTTTTCCAATGTGGCCCAGGGAAGCCAAAAGGTTGGACACACCTGCCCTTCACTGTCTGTTACTGTACAACTATAGGATTTATTATCCAGAATGCTTGTTTTCCAGATAAGGCATCTTTTATTTGGATCACCTGCAGTGGTGTAACTACTCCCATATTTTTGCTCTATAAAACCTTTCCCTCCATTGCTTCTCAATACACCTCCTGTTACTTCTTTCACATTTTTTTGTATAAACTCTTTTTATTGTTTTGAAACATGTGGGGGGGGGTACAGAAGGAAAGAGGGAGGGGGGAAATGCAACTTCTTTCACATTTACCTACAGCAATTCCCAGTAGTGACCAGATGCTACTCTCGCCATTCACCTCACTCAACACACTTGAGAAAGGTGGAGGTGCTATTGCAGGCAGCACAATTGCGAAATTAACAGGAAGCTTTTTGCCACCCCAAGTAAAATGCCACCTCAGGTAAGGTATTCATGTTGCCTCTGATATTGTCTGTAGCAGCTTTCAATTCCAGACCACACTGAATTCTTTATCCTATAAAGTAAAAGAGTTCTCCACATTTTACCTTTTCATCATCTTGCCACTTCCTCCTGGCGTATTGGGGCCAATGCTATTCTCAGAATGAAAACCATTGCAGTAACCCTCATATCGAACAGGTTCTATAGGCAAGAAAAAAGAAAAACAGTGCTTAAGAAAAAATGATATTGTAATACTCATGGTAACCTGATTTAAAGGGGTTATACCCTAAAACCCACAAATGATTGCCAGTGGCATGACAATGCAGTGGGCAACATTTTTGCTTTCATTATTCTACCTGCTGCTAACTGAACAAAACTACTGTCATTGCTGATAAACAGCCAATTGTGCAAATATGAACACTTAGTAAATAAGCCTGACATATTTGAGTTTTTTGGTAATGGTGGTAATCATTTAGCTTTAATTATGTTTTAAGCTACTGCAATCCCATTAAGTCATGTTTCAAGAAGCTCAGTGGTATTGCATAAGCTTAAGGATGTCACAATTTTTGGGGTTAAATTAAAGGGGTTGTTCACCTTTGAGTTAACTCTAATAAAGGTGGCCATACACGGTTGTTTTGCAGCAACGAGCGGATCTCTCCCCAATATGCCACCTTGAGGTGGTCGATATCGATGATCCGATCGTAGACCCTAGGGCCCAACGATCGGATCACAACTGAGGAGGTACAGGCAGTTGGATCGCAGGACCGCATCAACGAACAGATGCTGTTGCGATCCGACGGGATTTTTAGTCCTGTCCAATCGACATCTGGCCGACTTTCAGCCAAATATCATTTGGGTAAGCCCGTCGGATGGCCCCACGCATGGGCAGGTAAGCTGCCCATTTTATCGGCCTGTGTATGGCCACCTTTAGTATGATGTAGAGACTGATATTCTGAGACAATTTGCAGTTGGTTTTCATTTTTTATTATTTAAAGTTTTTAAGTTATTTAGCTTTGTATTCAGCAGCTCTTCAATTTGCATTATAAAAATCTGATAGCTGGGGTCCAAATTACTCTAGCAAACATGCATTAAATTGAATAAGAGACTGGAATATGAATTGGAGAGGACCTTATTAGAAAGATGAGCAATAAAAAGTAGCAGTAATAATAAATATGTAGCCTCACAGAACATTTGCTTTTAGATGGGGTCCGTGACTCCCATCTGAAAGCTGAAAAAAGTCAGAAGAAAAAGGCAAATTATAAAATTATAAAACTATAAAAAAATTAATTGTGAAAACTAATGGAAAAGGAGCCTAGCATTGGCCATTCTATTACATACTAAAAGTTTACTTAAAGGTGAACCACCATCAAAAACTTCCATTGACAGCAATTTCCTGCATGTACCTGGGGGAACTGTTCCTGTAGTTTTACTCTGTATGAAAAGGTCAATTTCTGAAGTCACATCACATTGCTCCAGGGACTGTCTGACCGCCTCCATCATCTAGGAATACAGGACATCGATAAGAGCAGAAGTGTTAGAAAAAGCCTAAGGCAGAAATAACGTTGGCAGAATCTGTAGAAGTACAAAAACTGGATGTCCTAGGGTGTTACTGTGAGTAGTAAGTGCTGAGAAAAATCTCTTGTAGTAAATGAACAGGACAATAAAACACTCCTGTGTCTGCACCTGCAAAGACATGGAGAACCTGTGATCATGTACATTGTGATCACTGTCAGATTACCTCGTCATCATGCACACATTGGACTGAGAAATGGTTGCACTGAACCCAGAGGGAATTGCGCAGAATGCTGATTCTGTCTTTCTCTTGCAGCTGAAATGCCTGCAGAAGAGAACAGGGGGTAGATACAAAAGAAGCATTTTGCCCTGCACACTCCACCCCAAGGGAATCAGTACTATGAGGGTACCTCGCATGTGTTACTGTGCTCTGTCTCCCACTCAATGCGAGCTTTCTCCAGAAGATCTATATTGTTCTTATATAGCAGATCTAGAATACACAAATACATGTATTACTGAAAGAACAAAACCAAAGGGATATATGTTAGAATCCAACCTTTTGGCTTCCCTGGGCCACATTGGAAAAAAAAATTGTCTGGGGTCACACATGAAATACACAAACACTTTTGATTTGTAAAAGTAAAGAAAATGCACAGAAAAGAACTACAATACCAGTTGGATAACCAGATGGAGCTATACACTGGCATATGGGACACCAGGATATTAAATAGACTTATTATTATATTAATATTACTACTAACTGGGCAATGGGCAGAGTCCCCCTCCTGCCAACTCATATATCCATTGTAACATGACGTTTCCTTTGCAGCATGACATTCCAAGCTGGGCCACATTCATATCCATCCTGAGCCACAGGTTGGACACCCCTGTCTTAAAGTGTTTGATATAATGGGGCATGAACACTAAGTAGAGGCAGTTCCAATGCAACTTCCATATCATCTTGTTTACTATAAAAATGCAACATTTAGGGGGTTATGTATCAAAGTCATTGTACCTGATTCTTCTGCTACCTCTCTGCAGTGCTTTGCCTTGTTCTGGCTCTAAAGAGAGAGAGAGAGAGAGAGAGAGAGAGAGTGTTACACCCAACCAAGTGATTTTATACATGAAGGGATGTAAAAAAAATGGATGCAATGCATAAATACTGTATATACTGTATCACTGACAGAAAACAACTAATTATTGGCTGCTATATAGTCGTGACAAATTGCACCTCAGTGAAAGGGGGTCCACTGTGCTGGGGGAAATAATGAGAGGTAAGGGGGGGGTGTGAGCAAAAGAATTATGGGGAAACTAAGGTAGACTGGGCAGTGGTATTAGTAAGGGGTCATGAGGGAGGAGTGAGGGGGCATACAGTTTAAAAAGTGTGGAGGACAAGTATGCTTGTAAGTAAAGCCTGAATTAAAGCCATGCACTAAAGAAATAACCATGGATGGCACCGGGGAGGGCGTGGAATCCCTTTGGGTAGAGATTTCAACTGGGCAAAAGGTTACAAAGAAAATTATCATTGATGTATGGCATATATATGTATGGCATATATGTATGGCATATATGCTATAAACCAACTTGTATAAGTGACGAGAATGAAGTTAACTCAAAGGTGAACAACCCCTTCATTTAACCCTAACAATTGTGACATCCTAAAGCTTATGCAACACCACTGAGCTTCTTGAAACATGTCTTAATGCAATTGCAGTTGCTTAAAATATAATTAAAAGTTAAATGATTTCCACAATTACCAAAAATTCAAATATGTCAGGCTTATTTACTAAGGGGCAGATTTACTAAGCTCGGGTGAAGGATTCAAATGATTAGAAATTTTTTGGGCTAATTCGACCATTGAATGAATCATTTGATAGAATCGAGTGATTCGAATAAATCGTACAATTCGAATAAGAAAATCGTTCGACCATTCGATGGTCAAAGTATTTGCCCTTTAAATTTTTTTTCAGATTGCCTACTTTGCCAGATTAAACCTACCGAGTTGCTATATTTGCCTATTGGAAGTTTTTTCTGATCAGATAGAAATTATCCGATTTATTGAAAAAATCATATGATTCGTACGATTTATTCGTGAAATCGGATTCATTTGTACGATTTTTTTGTGAAATCGAATATTTAGTACGATTTTTGTGAAATCGGATCATCGCTATTTGATCGTTCGATAGATCAAATAGCGGCATAATCCTATGAATTCTATGTTCGATTTCGTCAGATTTTACTTCGAGAAAATTTCGAGGGTCGAATTTGAGGGTTTTTAACCCTCGAAATTCGACCCTTGATAAATCTGTTTATATTTGCACATTGGCTGTATATCAGCAATGATCGAATACCATACTTTTTCTTTATCTGCATAATTTTTGCTGCTAATTGGATTTCATCTGTTTAATATGAAAATAAAATAAAATATTTTTTAAAAACAACTCAATAGTGGACAGGGTCGGACTTGGGGGCCCGGGGCCCACCAGGACTGCCATCCAGGGCCCCCCGCGACCCCCCTTCACCCCCTCTGATGTTTTCTTGGACAAGCATAATATCATAGGCTACTGTGATAATAAAATCTACAACTATATAGATATGTGTGTATATATATATATAATTTATGTGAGTGTATGGAGTTTTTGGTGTCAGTGTGTATATGTATGGATGCTGGGCTTCATTTGGAGGGGTTGAATTTGATGGACTTTGGTCTTTTTTCAACCCAACTTAACTATGTAACTATCCTGTGAAACTATAATAACTCTCCCTGGTGGTCTAGTGGTGCAGCGGGGATACCTGCCACGCCACTCCTCTTCCTCCTGTGCGCCGGTAACTTAGGGCGTGCACAGTGCACATCTTCTTTATTTATAGGCGCATTCGCGCTGACATCATCAGCATTGGCGCGAAATTTAAAGGTACTTAAAGAAACATTTTGTATTTTTTCATTGTGCATTATAGGTTTCTTCCTTGCGAGTTCCTGGTGCGGTGCCTCTGTGCTGTTAAGCTTGTTATCTGACTACCTGTTTTGACTCCTGCCTGTTTTTGCCAATCCTGACTTCTGTAATCCTGACCCTGCCTGGTAACCGACTCTTCTGTATCCATATCCCTTCTGATTGATCTCCTGCACCGACCCTGCATCATTTGACTACTCTGTCTGTCTATGCTTTGTACTATGACCTTCTGCCCAAAAGACTTTGCCTCACGTTTGTGCCCCTTTGCTTGTCCAGAACCCTTAGCTTGACACCTCTCTTAATAAGACCTGGTGGCATCTGATTAGCCGAGGGCTCCTCCCGAGGTGAAAGGCGGCTGTTATAGGCTGAAGCAAGAGCCGTGAACAGGGTGCTTAGCATTGGTTCTGGATTTAGGGTGCCGACCGTGACAGAAACAAATACATTAAACTGTTTAATGGACTTTAATCCTTAATTATGAGGAAAAGACAAGTACTACTAAGTAAATACTTTGTAAGCGGATATAGTTCACACAGCAATCAAGAATGCGAAAGTGTAAGTTAACTGCCTGATCATAGCTATGGATGAGCTACTGTCTAAACAATCTAGAAAGCCCAAGTTTAGCTCCACCAGGAGGGAATTTAAACCTATCTGATCCAGGTGACACATACCAAATCCCCAAGCTTATTTATATAAATTCATAGAATATGTTATAGGTAGTGGTTTGATTTTGGGTACACAAATTTACCTACCCATATACAGGAATGAAATACAATATAAAATACAGGATGTCCTGTACAATAGTGTCACGGTCAGCTCCCTAAATCCAGAACAAGTGCTAGGCTCCTGGTCACGGCTCAGCTTCTGCCTTTAGCAACCTCCTTTGGCTTTTGGAGGAGCCCTCAGCTACTCAGATGCAGCCAGGTTTAATATGAGAAGAGCCAAGAAAGAGTTCTGGAAAACAGGCATGATCGTTACCAAGGATTTAGGGCAGAAGGCAACACCAACTTCACAAGGAATAGCAAAGTCGGACAGGCCAGGGTCGGTACAGGCAGAGTTCAAGCAAGTTCAGACAGGCTGCGGTTGGTACAGGCTGAGTTCAAGCCAGGTCAGAGAGGCCGGTATTAAGAATAGTCAGGCAGGCAAGGTCAGTATATGTAGAGTTCAGCAAAGTTAGACAGACAGGGATCAAAACTAGAGGCAATCAAACACAAAGCACACCCAGGAACTAACCACATTAGACTTAATAATGGACATTGAGTTTGGGTGTAAGGCCCTATAAATACTCGAAATAGTGCCCAAACGCGAGGATGTCATGACACTCGAAACGTATAAAACCCAGCCAGTAGTACCCACTAGACCACCAGGGTGAGTTGTTACAAATAGTTATTGTCATTTGCAAAATAAAATACCTTTGTGTTCTCTTATATTGACAAGCAGGCAGAAAGACTGCGGATACACATTGAGAGTATAATGGAAACATTGGATTCTACCTATACAGCAGGACCCCGTGGTGGGGTGGTGAGAGCAACAAGGTGGCCAGACCATGGGGTCTGCTGCATAGTCTGCTGCATAGTCCCCCTCCCCGATGCATCTTTTACCGTTAAAATAGCATTGCAGCTCCAGCCCAGGAGTCATGGCGCAATAGGTACGGGAAGGGAGCTGGGGTAGTAAACTGTTTGCTCTCTGCCCCCTCAGTAGATTTTCTTGGTGGGGGAGGTGCTGCCAAGTTGCTCAAATGCTAACATGCAAAAATGTATGCGTGGAGGAGCTCTAAATAAGGAATAATTATAAATGAAAGCTTACTCAAGCCATTTGTCAGTGTGGGCAGGCCTAGAGGGCACAATTGGTGCTTAATTATTTGTATCTATTTGTAAAGTCTGTATTTAATTGTAACAACAGGAGACTAGTTCCTTGTTACATTTTACTTTACAAGGTGAACAGACATTTAATAGTTTATATTATTTGCAATTAAATATAAAGCCCAGAAGGAAATCTAAATAGACTTAAAATCAACCCATGATATACACAATGGTGACATCAAGTGGTGAGAATATAAAATGAACTTTGTTACATAGTTTTGTAGTTTATGTAATCTTTTATTAGTCATAATAATGTAATTTTGGCTCCCGTTTTATCTGAAAACAAAGGTATTTAAATGTGAAAATGTCACAATAGGGACCAAAATATTGGATGCACACTTCTTGAGAAGAGGCACCTAAGGGGTGATATGATAACTGTGTATAAATATATAAGGGGATCATATAATAATCTCTCTAATGTTTTATTCACCAGTAGGTCTTTCCAGCTGACACAAGGTCACCCATTCCAATTAGAAGAAAAGAGTTTCCACCTAAATATTTGGAAGGGGTTTTTACCGTGAGAGCTGTGAAGATGTGGAATTCTCTCCCTGAAACTGTTGTACAGGCTGATACATTAGATAGCTTTAAGAAGGGATTGGATGGCTTTTTAGCAAGTGAGGGTTATAGAAGATAGCTCATTATACAAGTTGATCCAGGGACCAGTCTGAATTATTAACATGTATTTCTATAGTATCAACATATTTTGTAGAGCTGAACCAAATAGCAGTTAGGCCGATTAAGATAGAGTTCAAAGGTTTAACTTGATGGACGCGTGTCTTTTTTCAACCTAACTTACTATGTTACAAAAAAAACATATTTTTAAATTTGCATTTATGGTAGTGTTGTTCCATTGCTTGAATAATGCAAAAGACAATGCAAGAAGACATCCACTCCCACCAATATGCCACAATTCCTGTATACATCATTGTAATTTTTACACGATTGCAAAGAGTTTCATCTATAAGCAACGTCCAAAAAACATTGGGGTGGTGGCAGATGCTTTGTTGGCAGACAGTTCTGTGCCTATTTTTTGCAGTTTAGCATGATGAAACTGTAAATGATCCCTAAAAATGACATAAGTATACATGTCACACAAAGGGAATTTACTTTGTAGTTCCGCAGGCACATTGAGAGTGTACTTGTAATCCAAGCTAGTTTTCTTTGTCCTCAGAATAAGTACAACAATGTAATGAAATCTTTAACCCTGCCACGCCCCAAGTAAAGGTTTTCTGATGGGATGAAGAAAATTATAAAATGAGACTGAATGGCTCTGGTCTTAAATACAATTTATAATCATCACACAGCATGCTACACAAATCATTTGCTAATAAGGCCAAGCAAAGCAGCCATAATGATATTATAAGAGAATATTATTGTCACTGTGTTGGATTTTAAGAAATAACACTAATACAAGGTAGTGGTTGAGGGCTAGAAGGGGCCAGTGAGACTGTAACAAACCTCATACAGACAAATTCAGGAAATCCTCAGCAATTACTAATTAAATGGCATAACTGGGCATGGCCAAGCCAGTGTCGGACTGGCCCACCAGAATACCAGGAAAACTCCCGGTGGGCCAAGGTGTCAGTGGGCCCTCATGCTGCTAAACTTTTGGCCTATTTCATGGCCATTCCCTATTTCTATGAGAACAAAGAGGATTAATAGATGGAATAATTGATTATAGTATGTAAAGAAAACTAACTAGGAGAATAGAGGTTGATTGAGGAGATGAAGAATATTAGTACTGAGAGTGATCCCTGGTCTAAGGTTTTATGGTGGGCCCCTGGTCTAAGGTTTTTGGGTGGGCCCCTGGTGTCCCAGTCCGACACTGGGCCAAGCAATCCAATAGTGTGGTCATGTATGCATTGGGAATTTTTTATTGGGGCCCCATTCTACTTGTGGGCAGGGCTGGCTATGGGGCACCCATGAGGGAGAGCCCTGCTAACTTAGTAGTATCAGGTCACATGATTAATGATGGTGGCCATGCTTAAATGAGAAGGGCCTGATGCTAAATATTCCCTGTTTTATTACCTTTTCTATTTGCTTTGGGTTTCCTAAAGATACCAGCCGTTCATGGTTCTGCTGAGCTTCCTCTGCTTCTCGACACCTCTGCTCATAAATCTTTTTTGACTTAACAGAAAAAAAGGTAATACAATTAATTCTCATATTAAATCAGACATACAAAGCTAAGAAAGTACATACAAGACAATAGGAGAAAAAATAAAAAAATATGTAAGGAAACACTTACATCCATTGTTTTCTTATACAAGGACACTTTATTCCTTTGCAGACGTTCCATTGCATTCTCATACTATGGGAGAAAATGAAATAGCCAAATAAATCTCTAAATAAGCAGTATGATTTTGCTGGGGTATGGTACCGATAGTTTCAGCATAGTCCACTGTAGTTTTATGAGGGACCTCGGTTGGACTATTGGATGTACAGTAATAGCATTTGGCACTCCCCAATTATTGAACATTCCCTTCTTAAAGGTAGTAGTTATGTAACTACATTTGATCTGTGTGGGCAAATTAACAAACTTTGTCTGCTTAGGTTCAATATTTAGTAACTTTCCCCAAATTATTAAGTAGGTGCAGCCCTGATATGCACCCTGCACCTTTTCAATCAGTTAACAATCCTACGCTCTCTTCAATGCATAGTGTATGGACAATATTTCTCACCTTTTTTCTTACTTCTTTCTGTCGTTCTCTGAACTCCTCTAAACTCTGTATTTCTTCTCTGAGTGTCAATGCCAGCTGGATGTGAGAATTACCTATATTTTCAATGTCTAGGGAAGGAATAAACAGTTTTATAGATACAATTGAAAAAGTATATATATATATATATATATATATATATATATATATATATAAAATTTAAGGGCCATGATTAGTACTCACTTTTTTTCAGTGTTTCAAAAGACTCCCGTAACTTGCTAGAATAAGGATACAAATATATTCTTTCATTAAATTGCCCTTCAATGCCCACACTTCCTCTAAAAATAATGCAGGTCTATGCTGAAATGTAATTTGATATGTCTTGTTCTATCTACTTGAGCCAAAAAACAAGGATCAGTTATAGAAAAGCATGTGTAGCTTAAACATAAGATTTCTGCACTTACTATTGCTGTTCTGTGGAATCAATAGATTCTCTTCCAGGGGCCTACATGTACCTCATTCCCCACCCACAACCACAGCATGATCCATGTCTTCTCTGTAGAGCATCAGAGTACTGAACACACAACTTACAGTGATACTGACACTAAAAAATGAATTTTAACATATGAATGTACAGTAATTGTTACCTATAGGTCATGTTGATATTTTTTTGCTGAGAGGTTTGTTTTTGTATATAATTGTTAGTTGAAGTTCCTAAGCCTGACACGCTGACTTTGCCAACCTGACTGTCCCATCTCAGTCTGTTAGTTACAGTTTCTAATGCTAACGGACTCCTGCTGCACAAATATGGCAGCCCCCTCATACAGGAACATGGGGATCAGACAGGTGATGTAAAAGCATCATACAAAAACTTTATGGAAAAGTTAGAAGTAGCTTTTCAAAGCCGATATTATAATAGATGTAAAAAAAGAGTTTAATTTCAGGTGTCAGTATCTCTTTAATTCTGATCATTAACAAGAGTGCATGTGTATACCTTGTCTTCTGAGCTGTCAACCACAAAATGTGAAGTGTCGTCTTTAGTACAGCTGCAGGCGAGTTAAGATCTCTACTTCCTCTAACTGCTCTGAACTGTACTCATTATTAGGCACCCTCTATATGTAGTCCAAATTACTGTGCATCCAATCTCAGGCCGCTGGAACAACTTCTTCAGGAAAGAGAAATGAAGCACATCATTATTTTTGGCTCTTGCCTTTAAAGCTTCATTTACTTAATTTCTCTTTCCTGAAGAAGTTGGTCCAGTTGGCTTGGAAGTGGCCTGAGATTGGAGACACCCTGTGAAAAGTAAGTGGTGAGCTGAACCCTGCTACCAAACTTCTACATTCTATACATATTATTTTATATGTAGGATATACCATGTTCAGCTAGAATGTGCTTAAGGAGTGTACAAAAGGGATGTAACACATACATAACAAAATTACTTTGAAGTGGGGGCAAAGAAAAGTAATCCAACTGGTCTTAGTTTAGTGATTGAACAAGGTGGTAGGTGGTAGGGGCAATACACTGTATTATTGGAGAGGGGTGCTTGCAGATTTTCTTCCTTGTAGATTTGGAAATAAAAAGCAGACAACTGATGCTTTCTGTTCAACAGACTTTTGGTTACCAAATTGTGGACCCAGGCTATTGGGGGCCCAAAGCAGTGGATAATGTAACCATTTCATATATTTCTACCATTATCATGAGCTAAAGGGATGCCTGAAGTACTACTGGACAGTGAAGGGAGGCCTCAAACCAAAACTTAAGTCAAACTTTCTTTCCAGTTTCATAACCTGTGATTTAGTGGTTTATATATTAACATTGCTTGCCCCTAGTCCACAGCAAACAATTAAACATATGATTTTATTATTCTCATTGCTAAACTTCTGTGAATTCCTGTACCAGGGACAACTCTCTCTAGGTATCTGACATTTCACTTCAATTCAGCCTACATTTATTTATCTGAAGCTGTGTCACTGGGTGTTAGAGATATCCCAGTGTCAAAAACATCATGGATGAGTATAGGCATTTTAAAAATCAAACAGCTTCATTACATGTTTGCAAAGGGAAATTCAATCTGCTGTCTTAAATAGCCATTTCAAAACCTGAATGGGGAAATACGGATATTTATATATCTACTGAAGGAGAAGATCATTTTAATGTACGCTTTGTTATGTATCTGTATACCAAGTTTCAAGTTTCCCGTTTTTTATGTGCAAGCTGCCTTGCCTTTTTGAAGGATGATATTCCCTAAACCCGTGAGCTACAGCTTTCTGCGTTGCTCTTGATAAAAATATCCATTTTCTCTGACAGCCACTATCTATCTATATATATATATATATATATATATATATATATATATATATATATATAGGGTGTTTGATCACTTTATTTTTCAATACATGTATGCAAACTGCTTCTGTAAAGAGTATAGTAATACATTTGAGTTTTACCTGGCAAACCACTTAGCATGCAGAGATAAAATGAAATATCCATTAATTCCACAGCACTCTCAGACTACCATGAACCTGTAAACTGCCTGTTAATTGTTACGCACCATTTACTTTTTAACCTATATGACAATGTTCCATTTTGAGAAGACAGAAATTATTTTTAACATTATTCTTACTTGATTTCTGTTTGTCCGCCCGCTTTTTTTGCAATCTGAACTAGTTCCTTCCCATATTTCTCTTCTGCTTGTGCTCTGTTTAAGAAGAAGAAAAAGCAAGGATAAGAAATAGATACACAGATACATATTTTTTGTCACTGTTTTTGTACTAATTTAATATGATACTCTTACCGATGCTTCAGAAGATCCTCCACATCTTTGCACGTTTTTCTTCCATCAAGCAATCGTTGTAGTATGATTTCATATCCCGTATTCAGTGTGATGTCTGTGCACTAAATGCAGAAACACAGGGTTGCTTCATTTGAATCAGTTCAGAAAGAAACTTTACCTGTTTCAACATGCAGGCACCATAAGCCACTGTCTCTCTTGACTGTTCTCTAGCAGCTATGCCAATACTAGCACTGCCTAATGCAAATATGAAACAGCTAAAATCATATCATACATGGAGCATGTGCATGTATTTATAAACCTTCTTGCCAACAGCAAACTTCTGGTAGCTGGACTTCCTTTTAAATGTAACCTTTCCCCAATCTATTATACTGCTATGGCCAAATTTGGTAATCACACCATAAAAGAAAATATATATATTTATTGTTAGGAAAACCGGCACAACCAGGATTGTGATTAAAAACAGTGTCTCAACAGGCATGCTGGTTTTCCTAACTCCAAACTCAAATTAATGAAATTTATTTATTAGGGCCCTTACACACGGGCGTTTTTGAAAAGAATGAGGTGCGTCTAGACCTGCGCTCCCCCTGCGGCTGAACGCAGCCAAACGGAATGCAGGGGAGCGCAGGTCAAAATTGACTGTGTGTAAGGGCCCTTAAAACAAAGTCGACCAAACTCCCTTCCACAAACTGAACTCATTTATCAATCATTTTTTTCAAAAAAGTCAGAGCTAAAGAAACATTGCAACAAAATCAATCGTCATTTCATATAGTCCGATTGACGCTCCAAAAACTCGACTTCATCAGATTATGAGACAAAACCCCCAATTTTATTTGATTACCCAGCGCAGATCACAATGTCAAGAAACATCTTCAGGGACATCTTCCATTGACTTCTACATCATCTCAACAGGTATGAGGTGGAGTATTTTTTCATTCAAAATTTTGACAGCTATGGGGTATAATAAATCTCTTAAAATTCTATTTTTTTCCCTCCAAAAAATTGAGTTTTCTCCTTTAAAAACCCGACCAGATAAAATCAAGGTTTAATAAATGGGCCCACATGTTATGCCACAGACCTTCTGTTAAATCTATTTTGCTCATTTGTCTATATGTCATGCTAGACAGAGGGCCTATAGATCTGTAATTGGGCTGCCACACACACACACACACAAAAACCCAAATCCTTATGCTGGTCTGACTCGTGATGGCACAATAACAACAGGAAAAACATGAAACATACAGATTTGTGGAGTTTAAAACTCAGCAACTTGTTATTTCCACTAAAATAGAAAAAAGAGGTTGTGAGCCTTATCCTAAGCAAGGGTTGAAGTTATAACATTCTGCACCCTTCTGTCAATGTTGGAACTGCTTCTTCATAAGGCTTCAAAATTCAAACGCAAAAAATATATTTAAATAACATTTGGTTGAAATAAATGGCGATGTTTTTTGTACATTATTATTGTATATTTGGTTGTAGTAGATCTCCACATTCTATATCTCGGAGAAGTAATGGAATATTGTTACAAACAATTTGTTACAAACTTTTATAAAAATGAAAGATAGCTGTTAAAGTTATTATTATCCTGTATTTCTATAGCGCATAGATATTCTGCAGACCTTTACAGAGATTATACATTATTCACTTTAGTCCCTGCCCCAGTGGATCTTGCAATTTAAAGGAACAGTAACACCAAAAAAAATGTAAATTGTTTTAAAGTAAAAAAAATATCTTGTAGTATTGCCCTGCACTGTTAAAACTGATCTGTTTGCTTCAGAAACACTACTATAGTTGATACTACTACTATTGATACTACTACTATAGTAGCAATGGTGGACACTGAAAACCGGCTATTTGGCACAGGATAAGTAATGGATAACAGATAACATTATGCTCTGCAGACCTTATCTGCTATCTGCTGTGTAACTTTTCTTTTTTCTCCTTTGACTACTTGCCCCCATGGCTACACAACAGCTTATTTATATAAACAATAGTATTGCTTCTGAAGCAAACACTGCATTATATTTTTATTACTTTAAAACAATTTCATTTTTTGATGTTACTGATCCTTTAAAGTCCCTATCACATTCACACATGCTACCAATTCTACTACTGAACTACTTGAATAAATATGTCTCTAAGTTCTATTTTAATGCACTATTGATAAGATAAACATCTAGGGGCAAATTTACTATTATTCCCCCAAAAAAATTTGTTTCTATTCGATATTCGATTAGCATTCAATTTTCGAATGTTAATCGAATAGTTCTAGGCTACCTTTTATTCGATATTCGATCATTCGACGATCGAATACAAATTTATTAGATCAGTCGAATAAATAATTCGACTGAACGAATAAATCATTCGATCATTCGAAAGATTCGAACGATCGAAGACTTCGATCGTACAAATCCTATTCGATGAGGACTTAGCCTCAGAAGCCTATGGGAGTGCTCCAACAGGCTTCTATTGCAATTCGGTAGGTCTAATCTGCCGAAGTAGGCAATCGAATAAACTTTAAAATTAAAATCTTTCGCTGGTCGAATGATCAGCTTCGACCATGTCCTATTCGATGATCGAATATGGCAAAATTCACATATTCGACCAAACGAAAAAATCCTTCGTCCGAAATTCGATCGAATCCTTCACGTGAATTTAGTAAATCGGCCCCCTAGTGTCATGTATGCCTAATTGCAGTGTAGTTAGATATAAGGGAGCATCAGATCATACATGCTTGAAGTGCCAGCATTTTCTTTTTGCACTTAAAGGCAGGCCCGGACGGCAATCTGTGGGTTCTGGCAAATGCCAGAGGGGCTGCTATAATGTGCCATAACAATTCAGTATTTAGTGGGCTGGTGGGGGCTGTTTGGGCCTTTGTTTGAGCTGATTGGGCCTATGTGTACCTGACATGCCAGGGCCTATTTTGACTCTCAGTCCAGGCCTGCTTAAAGTGATACTGTCATGGAAATTCTGCATTGAAATCCATTTCTCAAAAGAGCAAACAGATTTATTTATATTTAATTTTGAAATCTGACTTGGGGCTTGACATTTTGTCAATTTCCCAGCTGCCCCAAGTCATGTGACTTGTGCTCTGATAAATTTCAATCACTCTTTACTGCTGTACTTCAAGTTGGAGTGATATCAACCCCCCTTCCCCCCCCCAAGCAGCCTAACAACAGAACAATGGGAAGGTAACCAGATAACAGCTCCCTAACACAAGATAACAGCTGCCTGGTAGATCTAAGAACAACACTCAATAGTAAAAACCCATGTCCCACTGCGTACTATTCAGTTACATTTAGAAGGAAAAACAACAGCCTGCCAGAAATCAGTACCCTCCAAAAATGCTGGCACAAGTCACATGACCGGGGCAGCTGGGAAATCAACAACATGTCAGATTTCAAAACTGAATATAAAAAAAATCTGTTTGCTCTTTTGAGAAATGGATTTCAGTGCAGAATTCTGCTGGAGCAGCACTATTAACTGATGTGTTCTGAAAAAAACATGTTTTCCCATGACAGTATCCCTTTAAAGTATGCAAAGTATAAACAGTAGAGTGCCTTTTCAACATACACACATAACTGCACAAATCTATGTTACACACAAATGCTACACTGCTGCTTTTTAATTACAGGTATGGGATCCCTTATTCTGAAACACATTATTCAATAAGCTCTAAATTGCATTAAGGAGTCCATTTTAAACAAATAGATCTAATTTCTTTATAATATTTTATTTTTCTCTGTAATAATAAACCAGTGCATTGTGCTTGTTTTTGATGGCAAAACAATCATATTTGGTTTCTTAAAGGTTTAAAACACCTTATCAAGAAAAGCCCAGGTCCCAAGCATTCTACATGATCTAGATATATATCCTGTATGTGTACTACAAGTCATAATGTCACTGGTTTTAATTTAAACTCAGTCCTTGTACCATTGCTCACTTTTTTTGTTCAGTATCCCAAAGGTATTTCTGCTATTACATATAAAATTAGAACTATGAGTGGTTCATAGGTCCTGCTTTTCATGTTGCGGTTTTAACAGTTTAGTAACTGACAGAGCTTAAGTGGGCTGTACAAAAGAAACCACACAAGGCTGTAGAGATGGAAAAATACTGTCTTAAATGATAATTGTAAATGTTAAATTACAATAGAAACACCAAATAGTTGTTTTCCATGCCTGTTTTCTGGCTACATCTAAAAGGGATCTGCAACCTTGGCTCTCCTAAGTGTGCTGCTCACCACCATAAACATATGGTAAAACTATTTTATTACCATAGGTGTCATAATAGTTCACTAATATGTATCCTATTAGTGAAGGTGCAACCTGTAGCAATGGAAATTTCACTCACGTTCCCACCTCTTGTTTGTAGGTGAACAATAAAATACTGAAGTTATTTTAACATTAAAGTAACAGCGGGGCTCCTTTATCAACACTGGCCAAATTTGCATGTGGGCAGTTACCAATGGCAACCAAATTGTTGCATTTATTATGTTACATGCAGTTGACTGAAAAAAAGCCAAACACTGATTGGCTGCTATGGGTTACAGCCCAATGTTGATAAATGAGCCCTAGTGTGTCTTATGTGATCTGCTAGACGAGGCAGTAGGCAACTACATTTAGAAGACACTAAATGCACAACAGAATAACAAGACAAATAGCAATAACACATTTAATATATATAACACTGTATGTATACATCCATGTTGAGGGATCTAATCATGAATACATTGACTATTCAGCATGATTTGGAAGGAAGGAGGCCTTTCTCCTCTTAAGTTTGACAACTGCCTCTTTGTTATAATAAGAATCATCAGTGTACGCACCAAGCAACAAAACAAAAGCCATCCTGATGAGTAGTGGGATCAAAACGAAATGATGCTGCATAGCTTATTTCATTAACGGATATTTGTTTCTCAGAATGCGTCATCATATTTATTATTAATATTATAAAGAATAAAAATGAATTAGTCATAAGATGAAAAGCTTTGCCAATGCATCTATAAACCTCAACTAATATCAAATGAACTGGTACTGCATTCATTGGAAACGCCTTAGCTTCTAAATGCTAGATGGCTGAAAGTAATATGGTAGTAGTATACATATACCATAAGATCCAACAAATATACTAATACACAGATGGCGATGTGTGGGTCAGGTTTTTCCCGACTCGCCCGAAGCCTGCCCTCCCTCCACCCACGCCACTCTGACGTTGATGTCATACAAGGGGCAGGGCGAGCAGGCACACCTTCTATAAAAGAAAAGGCTGAAAGCAGTGTCGGACTGGCCCACCAGAATACCAGGAAATCTCCCGGTGGGCCAAGGTGTCAGTGGGCCCTCAGCTGCTAAACTTTTGGCCTATTTCATGGCCATTCCCTATTTCTATGAGTACAAAGAGGCTAAATAGATGGAATAATTGATTATCGTATGTAAAGAAAACAAACTAGGAGAATAGAGGTTGAGTTAGGAGATGAAGAATATTAGTACTGAGAGTGGGCCCCTGGTCTAAGGTTTTATGGTGGGCCCCTGGTCTAAGGTTTTTGGGTGGGCCCCTGGTGTCCCAGTCCAACACTGGCTGAAAGTCAGAAGCCGGCAGTGCAAGATGGCAGGTGGGGATAGCAGGAGAAGAGCTCAACTCCGACCCACCCACCACCAGCGAAGAGGATTGCGAGGTAATTGTAATGTAATAAAATATTTATGAGACAGATTGTGAAATGTATTTACCCATATCACATTTTGTAAGACCTTCTTTGAAGTTGCATTTTTTTAATAAATTGATTTTATTAGTGAGGGTTTTATTATTTATGTACATTTTACACTGGTGCACGGTATAAAATTTGCTTGCCTTTTTCATGCGGTAGAATATTTTTTTTGGGTTTGAAAGATTTTAAAAATTCTCAGAGTGTTTTTTTCCATTGTCCTTATCTGTACTGTAAATTATTCAGATTCAACATGAATGTAATAACAGGCACAGAGATTGCGTCAATTATTGCAACCGGTGCACTGGTCTCTTTTTATTAGGAAAACAGTAAATTCTACCTGTTGGTTGGTTGCTATTTGCTAAATCTAAAAAAATTAATGATTGCAAAACACAAAATATGATAGCATTGACTTAGAAAGACACAACCCCCAAAACAGGGGCATAACTACAGAGGAAGCAGACCCTGCGGCTGCAGGGGGGCCCAGGAGCAATAGGGGCCCCATGAGACCCTAATTCCTATTCAATTACAATAAATATTGGTAAAACAGGTCAACCACTGGACATTTTGGGGGCCTGAAAAATAATTTGCTGTGGGGCCCAGTAAGATCTAGTTATGCCACTGCCCCAAAAGAAATGATCATATAGAGTTTGCAATTCATATGAAAAGGAATCACAACTCTTGGCCTCAATACCACATCCCTCATAACCACAATCATCAGCACTCAACATACTGTAATAAATGGCTGCAGCAAGTGTATGACGTGCCGAGCGAGGCAGTGTAAATTTAGCCACAGAGAAGTTGCAGTCTACCATTCTACCCACTGCTAAAATATTAAAGTTAAACGTTATTACGTTGCAAGAACTTTAAATCACCTTTAACCAAGTTGGCTGCATAAATACCAAAAATATGAGTTGTGATAATGCTTTTTGTCTGCTGAAAAATAGCAGATTACATTATAATAAGAACTTGCATTAAGCCGTTTCACAGTGAAAGCTGTGCCCTGCTCCTTGCTTTAGATAGACAGAAAGTTCAGTATGTGGCACAGAATTCAATGCTCAGTGGTACAATGTTTTCATGTACATAATGCCTGCCCGGATTTTGCCCACCTTACCAGGAGTTGTACCTGGCTGTAACAAACATTACTTCAAGGTGAACAAATATGATGCTTTTTTTATTTTCCTCTCATTTTCACACCTTGTTCTGCAGCAAACATTTTTGGTGGCAGCATTGAATTACCAAAGCTAATTGCTGATTTGCTGGTTACTATTGGTTAGAAAATGGCAATAGATTTCCAGTACATACACTTTTATAATTTTTACATTGCATTTTTTAAAAAGCTCCGTCCAGTTTAAATACGCATGAACTGCACAACCACTGAAACTAATGGAAAACGCACTATGGCAATTCACACAGGGCGATTGCAAGCCAGAATCCGCCACAGGACTCCGGTATCGGCTTTTTTTTTTAGCAGAAACTCCAATACGTCAAAGAATTACCAAATCAATAGACTTTATGGAATCTGCACGCTTGAAACCACACTTTTCATAAATTATTTTTAATTATTTTTAATAAGGCGTCCAAATTCTCAATGAGTTCAATGGGAAGTGCATGTTGGGAAAAGAAACCTACGTGCTAAAAAACGTTGTGCGTGGTTTCAGTGGCAAATTAAAAAACGCTCTGCAAAAATGCCACGTCTGGCCTTGCCCTTAATGTGAACCTTTATGTCACAAATGTTGTAATGCCAAAAATGTTAATTATTCCGATTGCAAATATGTAGATTGCTAAGCAATGGATCTCTTATCTAAAGGAAAATGAGACCTCTCTGTATATCAGTGATTCCATGGTGGTGTCTGTCCTACATTTCACACCACCTAATATATTTTTACCATCTTAATTTCCAATTCATCAGATATTTCCTCCATTTATTGTGTGCCTCTGTTCTTGCACCAAGTTCTTTCTGTAACCCTCCCTGTCATCTAAAGAAACCACAAATTGTAGAGCTTCCCTAAAATGCCCATGGATAAGCAGTTTTAGAAAATATAAAGAATAAAAAAAAAATTTAATTATACATATATATATATATATATATATATATATATATACACACACACATACACAGTATATAGGAATGACTGTTCTGACAGTACAGAACACCTAATATAAACATAAAATGATGCTGACAGCCTGTTTCTTAGACAATCATTCAATAGTAACAACAAAAACTACAGTTGGCAATACAGCTCCCGTTGACTAATAAATAACTTGCCAGCCTTTAGAATTTAGATAATGTAAAATATGGGTGTCTAAAGAGCACAATATCATTTGTATTTCACCAGTATTAGGCTGGTGAAATGTTAAACTCCAGGGAAAACTTTGTTACTGAAGCAAGTAATGCTGCTTGATTCTGAACTGCTCAGTAAAAGATGGATTAAGGGTCCCTGGAGTGGATGGAAGAGAGCAGGGTGGGCTTCCATCCCTTGCTCCATGTAAGGGTTTGCAGCTGCCTAAACTAGGTAGCTAATTAAGGATAGTTAAAAGGAGGTGTGGAGCAACACCTCATGGCTAGCTGTGGCTGCTGCTGTTTTCCTCTAGAGACCTCCTGGAGTGGAGGAGAGTGAGGGCCACTGAAGGAGTGCTGGTGAGCACCAGGGAACCAGAGAGTGATCCCCTGAGTTGGAGGGAGATTCAAAGGTCTGGGAGAGGACCAGAGAAACTACTCCCAGAGAAACTACTCCCAGGAGATCAGAGTGTCTCAAGTGTGTCCAGAGAGGATTCTGGGATTTGTGGTCCAAGTGAAAAGCCAGTGAGGGCCAAACTCAAATGTGAGTAAAGTGAACACCAAGTGAGGGTGTTAGGATCGGGACTGTTTTTGATAAAAACTTATGTGATTCCCCATGTGAAGCTAGTGGGCTGAAGAATTGTGTTCAGTTGCAAATAAATGCCAGTAAAGCTGCAATTTAATCATAAAAGGCTGTGTCAGTGTCCATTTCTGTGCTGAAATCTGTGCCGGGGCCTTGGGTTTCGCTACCGGAAGCTCACAATAAAAAAAATTATTTTGTCTGGTTTGTTTTGCCAATGGAGACGCTATGGAGTATGGGCCTGCTAACAGTACAGGAGCTCAGAACAAAGACCGGGATGGCGAGATGCTGCTGGCGGAGACGCAAGTGCTGCGCTCGTAAACAAAAGTGAGGCAAGTATGCGAGTGTTAGCGACCGGCGCTACCCTCAATCCTGCTCTAAAATCTTCGCTCTTTGGACAACAAGATGGATCATCTGTGGCTCCAGCATTCAAACCAGCGCAAAATAAAGGACTGTTATTCTAAATGCAGACATAGCAGACTCGGCTATCCAGCTAGCCAAGCTAGCCTGCTACCGAGCCAACAGAAACGTCACATTGTTCGGTAAGAGCCGTAGTGACTGATTATGCATCTATATTAACAAACTCTGGTGCACAAACTCTGCTGAAGTCAATCACCACTGCTCACCACAAGTGGAGTTTTTAATCGTTAAATGTAGGCCTTTCTATCTGCCGAGGGAATTTGCCGCAGTACTAGTGGTAGCTGTGTACTTGCCACCTAGCTCAAATGTTAACCTGTCACTAGAAGAGCTGTACGAGGCTTCAAATATCGCACCTGAATGGATTTATTGTTGTTGCCAGCTAATTCAACCACGCTAACCTGAAGTCAGTGCTTCCCAAATTCTTTCAACAAGTTTGAACTTTGCTACAAGGGAAGACAACTATTTGGACAAAGTCTACGCAAACGTGTGTGGCACCTACAAAGCCTTCACATGCACCCACATCAGTTCCTCTGACCACCGGACAGTGAAGTTATCATCCACATACACATTGCTGCTCAAATGCACAAACACGATCCAAATGTAGGACACAAAAAGATCACCTGGACCCCCCATTAGTATTGGTAAGTATACCTTACTGCTTATCCATTTACAATACTGGATACACTCCATTTTTCCCCAAGTTACCCCATTATTTTGTGTGTAATCAAATGCAGAAAACCAGCCAGAAAAACCATCACAGTCTGGCTGAGTGGAGCTGTGGAAGCCCTTCAAGACTGTTTCGACTGCACAGATTGGAACATGTTAAGGGAGGCTGCTACCCATAATGGCACCATCAACTTGGAGTAGTACACAGACTCTGTGACCTGCTACATCTACAAATGCATAGAGGATGTTACCGTCCACAAAAAAAGCCCTGGTTTACAGTAAAGGTTTGTGCACAGCTAATAGAGAGAGATAATGCTTTCCAGTCAGGGGACAGAGCTGCTCTTAAAACATCCAGGGCCAAACTCTCTGGAACGATCCGACAAGCAAAGCAGGACTACACACTGAAGATTCATAACATTTGGACAACACAAAAGACTCACACAACTTATGGCAAGACATTCAGGCTGTCACACAGTACAAGCCTCCGCAGAGCAGCACTGATGAAGATGCCACACTCCCAGAGGAACTGAACAAGTTCTACACACGGTTCCAGGTGCTAAACAAAGCGCATGTGAGGAAAGCCATGCCTCCTCTCACTGACCAAGTCATTTGTCTACCCAAGGTTAACCAAAGTTGATCCACGAAAGGCTGCTGGACCAGACAACATTCCTGGTCGTGTGCTCAGAGACTGTGCTGATCTGCTGGCAGACATCTTTAACACACTGCTAAGTCAGATGATCATCCCCACATGCTTCAAGTCCACCACCATCATTCCAGGGCCAAAGAAATCTTCAGTAATCTGTCTGAATGACTACAGCCCTGTTGCACTCGCCACGGTCATCATGAAATGCTTTGAGAGACTTGTGATTTCACACATCAAAAGCACCCTCCCCCACTCACTGGACCCACTACAATTTGCATACCGGCCAAAAAGGGCAACTGAGGATGTCATATCCTCTGCACTCCACCTCTCACTAACTCATCTGGACAAGAAAGACAGTTATGTGAGAATGCTGTTCATAGACTTTAGCCCAGCATTCAATACCATCATCCCTCAAAAGCTGAGCGGGAAACGGAGCAAGCTGGTATTGAGCACCTCTCTGTGCAATTGGATTTTGGACTTTTTGTCAGAGAGGCCTCAGTTTGTTCGTATCAGTGACAACATTTTCAGCACCATCAGACTGAGCACAGGAGCTCCTCAAAGATGCATTCTCAGCCCGTTGTTGTACACATTGCTGACACATGACTGCACAGCTAGACACAGCTCAAACCACATCTTCAAGTTCACCGATGACACAACTGTGGTGGGGCTCATTAGCCACAACGACAAGTTGGCGTACAGAGATGAGGTTCAGCAACTGGTGGTCTGGTGCAGTGAGAACAATCTGTCGCTGAATTTGGATAAAACAAAAGAGATGATCATTGACTTCAGGAGAACTCATCCTGCTCACATAACACTCAACATCAACTGTTCCGCATTAGAGACAGTAAAGAACACGAAATTCCTGGGAGTCCACATCTCAGATGACCTCACCTGGACCACCAATACCGCCTCCATCACCAAAAAGACTCAGCAGCGTCTTAACTTCCTGAGATGACTGAAACGGGCCAACCTTCCACCCTCATAGTGTTCTACAGGGGCACCATAGAGAGCGTACTGACAAACTGCATCTCCGTCTGGTACAGTAGTGCCAGTGCTGCTGACCGGAAAAGTCTACAGTGGACTGTCAAAGCAGCTGGCAACATCATTGGAGTGGCACTTCCATCACTGCAGGACATCTTCCACAAGCGCTGTGCAAGAAAGGCCTCCTGCATTACATTGGACACCACACAGCCCTCACATGGACTGTTCATGTTGCTCCCATCCGGCAGCATTAAAGCCAGCCAGGCTGCGCAAAAGCTTTTTTCCACAAGCTATCAGACTCCTCAACTCACTGCCTGCCCTCTCACTACATTCCCGACACATCTGAACTGTATATATTATATTGTGTATTCTATGTGCTTTTTGTGATCTGTACTAGCTGGAGCCACGTTGTATTGTCTCACTGTGTATTCCTATACTGCTGAGATGACAATAAAGTTTATTTTGACCTTTAAGTTTATGACACCCATTTATTAAAAATCAATTTTTTTTTTGTGGACGACTTTTTAAAGGGGAAAACAAAATTTTTAGAGGGAAAAACTATTTTTTTGTAGATATTTATAAAACCCCAAAGCTGCTAAAAATTTAAATCCAAAAATACTCCAGCAAAAACTTGCTGAGGTCATGTAGAAGTAAATAGCAGATGCCTCTGAAGATGTTTCTTGATATCATGATCTGAGCTGGATAATCCAAAAAAGGGGTTTCAGGAGACAACTCGAAAAAATGTTACTGAATCTGGCACACAAATAATTTACAGTACAAATAATATATATATCGTATTGGCTGAATGCCAGTCTTATTCTAGATATGTGACAAAACTGAATTTACACCATATGTTGTTAACTGAATCAAACCTGACTACTTAGGGGCAGATTTACTAAATTCACGTTAAGGATTTGAAATTCAAAAAAGATTCAAAAAGATTCAAATTAAAATTTTTAAATAACTTTTTTGGGCACTTCGACCAAAAAAAATTTGATCGATTCAAATGATTCGAATGATTTGAATAAAAATCTATTCGATCATTTGACCATTCGATGGTCGAATTACTTGCCTTTTAAATTTTTATTCGAATCCCTAGTTCGCCAGATTAAACCTACCGAATTGCTGTATAACCCTATGTGAATCTCCCATAGGGTTATTTCAGCATTTTTAGATTGAATAAAAAAAATGTGATCGAATGGTTAAAAAGATACTGACACCTGAAATTAAACTCTTTTTTTTCCCATCTATTATAATAACTGGCTTTAAAAGCTACTTCTAACTTTGCCATAAAGTATTTGCATGATGCTTTTACATTACCTGTGTGATCCCCCATGTTCCTGTATGAGGGGGCTGCCATATTTGTGCAGCAGGAGTCTGTTAGCATTAGAAACTGTAACTAACAGGCTGAGCTGGGACAGTCAGGTTGGCAAAGTCAGAGTGTCAGAGAGTCAGGCTTAGGAACTTCAACTAACAATTATATACAAAAACAAACCTCTCAGCAAAAAATGATCAACATGCTTATAGGTAACATTTAATGTGCATTCATATGTTGAAATTCATTTTTTAGTGTCAGTATCACTTTAAAATCGTTCAAATTTTTTTTGATCATTTGACCGAATTGCACTAAAACCCTTTAAATTCGATATTTGAATTTGAAGGGTTAAAATTCGACCAAAATTCGAATTATTTATTTGTGTGCCAGATTCAGAAATTAATTTGTTCTTATTTTTACTCCTCCTTGTATTATTTCTGTATTCTTTAAGATATTAAATCACCAAAAAATCCCACAGTTTTAGCAGAGTTACTGTTGATGGTATGCATAAAAGTATACATACATGGTACATACATGCATCAGGGATTACTTTGATTTATTTAACATTTTTAGAGACCCCCAATATTTCATGAAGCGTACCTCAAAACCAAGTACAGTTTCCGTTATGTCTAAGATTTAGAACAGAAGAAGAAGAATATTTTCAAAAATAAAATGTGTGAAATTATTTTTTTTCAAAACACTATTAAAAGTGTAGGTAGTAGGCTAAATGGAAAATATAGTCTGTGGTAAGGGGGCAGAGGAAATGATCTTCTAACACAATTATATTAATGTGTTATAATTTATCACAGTGATACAAGATTTAAATCTCAAACCCAGTGTATATAATAAAAATAATATAGTGTAGTATCTTTAAATTACATTCACATCCATTATGTTTAAGAGGAGCTTAATCAGTGTGCCCCTTTTAATAGGTAAATAAGTGAAGTTATAAGGATTATCACACTGCAATAATTAACACTGTGCAAGAGGGATTTAGGGTAGTTCCAATACCCACACTAGTCTTGGTAATGCAATCAAATTATTATTATATTATTACAAGCGACTCATCTGACTGGTAGCAAAATACTAACACTGAAGAAACCGTGGATAGGTTTAATGTATCATTCTCTCTATTCTAACTATTCTCGTGGGGTAACCATTTTGATATGTAAGTACTGTCCTATTGTGATGGAAAAGGTTATATCTGATAGAATGGGTAGATATGTGATTCTCCATGGCTCAATACTAGGGAAGAAGCTCACAATGGTGAATATCTATAAATAAATATAAATATCTTTAACACTCCCATTTGCAGATTATCTCCTATATTAGGGAATGGAGAAAATTATCTCCCTCCCTAATTCACCGTTAGTATTAATGGGTGATTTTATCGCAGTACCAAACCCTGACTTAGACAAGTTACATCTCCCCAAAGTTAACAAACTGGCCTTTGTTAAGTGAACTTCAAAGTTCAAACATGTGGATTTATGGAGGGCCCAAAATCTTTATATAAAACAATACACATGTTATTCAACATCTCATAACTTTTCAAGAATTGACTTGGCCCTGGGTTGTGATGGGTACAGAACGTGGAAATTCTCACTAGGGGAATATTAGACCATTCACCATTACTTCTCAGCCTGCAGCTATCCTCTGAACTTGCAGACAGGATCTGGAGGTTGAACCTCTTTCTGGGCAAAACATGAACAACTGGATGAACCCATCCAAAATAGCATAGAGTCTTTTTTAGCAACAAATCATAATAAAGTCCCCACAGACATAACATGGGACGCTTTCAAAGCATACATAAGAAGGGTATTTATTAATAATATCAAAGCAATTCGGTGGAATATCTAAAGACAATACCACATCCACAGTCATTCCAGCAGTGATCTTGGCTGAGGGCGATATTGTCTCCACATCACAAGATATTAATTACTTCACGGACCTATACACCTCAAAGTTAAATTCTGAAAAATAGTTAATCCATGAGTACCTAGAATACTGACCTCAGAAGATTAGATGCCCACACCTCTAATTCACTGGCAATTGATATCACCAAACAAGAGGTGGAAGAAGCCATAAAAGTTTCTACAACTGTTTCTACAAAAATCCAGAGATGGTATACCCACGGAGTGGTACAAAAAACACACCAAGAAACTCGCGCCTCTCCTAGTAAAACTATTTAATGTAGTACTTAAGTGGGAACATCTCAAGCCTCTATGAGAGAATCATTAATTGTCTTAATCTCCAAACCAGGGAAAGATCCCCTAGAATGCTCGTCATACAGGCTTATCTCAGTAATTAATTCAGATGCCAAAATTCTGGCAAAAGTGCTGGCTATTAGAATTGCAGACCACTTACTTACATGCTTTTATTTCTCCTGACCAAACAGGCTTTATGCCAGAACGATCGACAGATATCAACTTAAGAAGGCTTTATACAAATCTGTCTATAAACCACGATAACCAAGGCAGTGGAATATTGCCTCCTTAGATCACAAAAAGGCCTTTGATTCAGTGGAGTGGGAACATCTCTGGGCTACTATGAATCAAGTTAGAATTCACCCCAATTTTGTAATAGTTATATTACTATATATTACTTACCAGTGGCTAAAGTAAGGACCAACACTGAGAGGCAGATGTACTAAGGGTAGAAGTGAAAATTCGAATTTAAATTTTTTTTAATTTTGAAGTAATTTTTGGCTACTTTGACTATTGAATAGGCCAAAATTAAATTTGAATTGAAAAAAATTCTAATCGAATTTTAAAATTCGACCATTTGAAAATCGAAGTACTGTCTCTTTAAAAAATTCTAATTCCACACTTTGCCACCTTAAACCTGCTGAATTGCTATTATAGCCTATGGGGGACCTCCTGGAACCTTTAAGAAGTGTTTTTGGAACTTTTTGAAATTCAAAGGATTTTGGATCAAATTGAACGATGCATTCAAATGATTTTTATTCAATCAAAAATGGACCAATTCGAACGAAAAAGGTAAATTTTTGATCAAAAAAACACAAAAAAAGTGATGGTTGAATTCTGATTTTTTTAAATTCAAAATCCAACTCTTAGTAAATCTGCCCATAAGATATCTGAGGCGTTCCCAATCACTAGAGGCACAAGACAGGGGTGCCCCCTCTCACCTCTCCTTTTTGCAATTGCAATGGAACCCATGGAATGTCGCATTAAATGTTCCCTTGAAGCAAAGGGATTACAGATAGGACCCAAAAAACCATTAATCTCTATTAGGGGAATGTAATATAAGTCGTTAACGCAAAAACTATTCGCAATGTGAAAAGTTAAGCCTTTGCACAAACAAATTTTGCTTTGCACGAATGTAATATAGCTTTTGCGAACCAGGAAACTGTTTAGCAACCACTTCCGCCAGTGGAAGGCAGTTTGCAAATTTTATATTATTGCGCTAATGCACTGTCAATGTAATAAAACTTCTTACTGAAAAAGTCGCTATGCTTGCTCCAAAAGATTACGACACTTTCAAGCACTTCTTAAGAGTGCGCAATTACAACTAGCTATACGCAATAATGATTTGCAATGCAATAACTGTTTAAGGAACAATATTATATTGTGAGATGTGGATTTTCAAGCTTATTGGCTAAGAGTTTTTGTTTTGCTCTTTGCTAATTTAATTACATTCCCCCCCTATGTATGCAGATGATACACTACTCTATTTAGCCAACCTGGACAGAGCTCTAACATTAGCCCTAGAGGTGATAAATAACCACACCAAATATGCAGGACTAAAAATAAATTGGTCTAAATCAGGGTCGTCCAAATGGCGGCCTGCGCCCCCCCTCCTTCTGTGGCCCCTACCTGCTGTGCTTGTTTGCCATGTGTAAGATTTAAATGGTATCACTATAGAGATTAACTGGCCCCTGCATTGTTTAAACCTCAAATTCATACTGCATTGTTCACACTTGTAACACCTCTATTGTTCACACCCCTAAACCCCTGTACTGTTCACACCTGAACTGCCCACATTGTTCATCTGTTCACACTTTATACAAATTGCTAATGGGGCACCAGCACTGTGTCACTGTATGTAGTACATGTTAAAGTAGTCCTTATGGGTTTCCCTGTCTCCTGCTCTGTTCTGCCTTCCCCATGCTCCCTGTGTGTGCCCTGCTCTGCCTGTGTGTGACATACTCTGCCTGTGTGTGTCCTTCTCTGTCTGAGTGTGCCCTTCTCTGCCATGTGACATACTCTGCCTGTGTGTCACATACTCTGCCTGTGTGTCATGTACTCTGCCTGTGTGTGCCCTGCTGTGCCTGGTATTTGTTCTGGGGGGGGGTTGTTAGCATTTGAAAAGAAATTATTGTTAGGGGCCCCTAAGGTGTTTAATCATGTGCTGGGGTGCTGTGTTATCCACAGGGGAAGAGGAGGCATATGGATTTAAGGGTATATCTTAATATGACAACTATTTTCACATATGAGTGATGAATGATATCCCTGCAGTGAGCACCAATCATTTGGTTTTTTTTGTGTGCTACCACAATTAATTTGGACATGGTCTTGTGGTAACATGGGTGTGGTTTAAAACAGGGAATGGTCAACACTGGCTTCCATTATTGGCCCTTCACTATGTTGGTCACAAAAATTTAGACCCTCGGTAACACAGAAGTTGGACAGCACTGGTCTAAATATATCTGACCCCCTCCCATCACACACCCCCACACACCTTTGTGAGTTACTAGGGGTAGAAAAATTTAAATATTTAGGAGTCACCAAACTTAAAGACCTAAAAAAATTAATTGAGCTTTATATAAATCCAATTATTAGGCATATTTTAATAAAAACAGAAACCTGGGCTAGACTCCCCTTGTCTCTTATGGGGTGCATTAGTTTGTACAAAACGGTGATCCTTCCGAAACATACCTATATTTTCAGACAAGCTCCAATTGGTGTACCAAAAGCAAACTTTGACAAACTAAAAAGTCACATGTTAACAATGCTCTGGAATGGGGCTCCCCCAAGACTGGCTCTATCTACCCATAGGAAAAAAGAACCTCGGAATTAATCACTGTTGATTTCTTTAGATTATGTTGGAGGTCAGATTCAGATCAATTAGCGTTCAATGAGGAGAAGGAAAAGAACCCCCACACTAACCTATTCAATTTCAATATTTTAATATTCACTAAATTAGGGTATCACACATTGACAGATTGATATCAGTAAACACTCCACCCTTAGATAGGAGTGAAATAATTCATAAGTAAAGTGCTGATGCAAGTTCATTTTATGAATAAATACGTGTAAACCTTAATTTATAATCCTAAAATTCTAATAAATAAATAATAACCACTGGGTTCTTTTCCTTCTCCTCATTGGCTCTATCTACCCTACAACTGCCAACTAAACAAGGTGGCCTGGCAGCCCCCAACCTCTTCTTCTATTACTTAGTGGCACAGGTGGCAGTAGCCAGACAGTGGACAATCCCATCCCTAACTAATTCAGTGACCCTCCTAGAAGCCCAAATTATGGGATCCCTAGAATCCCTGAAAATCCTACTATACATGTGCACAAAATGCACCAAAAGGTGCCCCCCCCCCCTTATGACAGCCACAGTAAAAGTTTTTCTGCTACTGACAGCTGAGGCACACAATGGAGACTCAATTTGGAGGGGCCACCTTGACCTGTAACTGGTGATACATAACTTGGAGCTAAGAAAGCCTCTATAACGATTTTATGCACAGGCCAGAAGTACCCCTCTTAATATCACAAATCACAGAAGATCTATGGGAGAATATACTGGGAAATATTTATGATAGGGTCATTAGAAGCAAATATAAAATTACACAAATAAACTAGAGTGTATCTCACCCCACAAAGACTAAACAAATTAAACCCTAAACTGAAACCAGAATGCCCAAGATGCAGGTATACACCAGCAGATTTCATACATACTGTATGGTATGGCGCTGCCCACTAATATACTCATTTTTTGGAAGAGTGGTGCAGTTAATCCATAATAAGACAGATATGGGCCTTCCAATGGATCCCAAGGTACTATTATCAAATCAGATGAAGGAGGTATCTCCTAGGAGAGCACAGCACACACTACTTGCCATAATATGTATGTATGTATGCTAAAAAGGCAGTTGCAATACATTGTAAATCTAGGAAGGGGCCCAACTTGAAATCCTGGGAAAAGCTTATAGAGCAGGGGTGCCCAAAAGGTAGATCAGGATCTACCAGTAGACCTTTACATTGTTACATAGTTAAATGGCTTGAAAAAAGACAAAGTCCATCAAGTTCAACCCCTCCAAATTAAAACCCAGCATACACACACACCCCTCCACTCTTCCACACAATCTGCCCATAGCTATACTAACTGTAGAGTTTAGTATCAAAATAGCCTTTGATATTATGTCTGACCAAAAAATCATCCAAGCCCCTCTTAAAAGCATCAACAGAATCAGCCATCACAACATCACTTTCCTCACTGTGAAGAACCACCTACGCTGCTTCAAATAAAAGTCTTTATGTTCTAGTCTGAAGGGGTGGCCTCTGGTGCGGTGATCCTCTTTATGGGTAAAAAGGTCCCCTGATGTTTGTCGATACTGTCCTCTAATGTATTTGTAAAGTGTACTCATGTCCCCTCACAAGCGCCTTTTTTCCAGAGAGAACAACTCCAACCTGCACATCTCTGCACTCTCTCCAGCTCATTTACATCCCTCTTAAGGACTGGAGTCCAAAACTGCACTGCATACTCCAGATAAGATCTTACTAGAGATCTATAAAGAGTTATAATTATGTTTTCATCCCTTGCGTATGGGAATGTATTTGCTTTAGTAGCTACAGGATGACACTGCCCAGAATTAGACAACTTGTTATCTAAAAAAACCCAAGATCCTTCTTATTTAAGGAAACGCACAACACACTGCCATTTAGTGTATAACTTGCATTTATATTATTTTTGCCAAAGTGCATAACCTTGCATTTATCAACATTGAACCTCATTTTTCAGTTTGCTGCCCAGTTTCCCAACTTAGTCAAATCACTCTGCAGAGTGGCAGCATCCTGCATAGAACCTATAGCTCTGCACAATTTAGTATCATCTGCAAAAATAGAAACTGTATTTTCAATGCCCACATCCAGGTCATTAATAAACAAGTTGAAAAGCAAGGGACTGTCACAATCCGGGCGGCGCGTCCTGTATGGCCGGCGGCGCTCCCACAATGGCGGCACCCATGGGCGTCATGTGGGTTACGGCACTATGAAATCACAGCGCCGTGACGTGCACGTCAGGGCGTCCACGCCATTGGTGCCAAATTCAAAAATAAAAGCACGCTGGAAACCCGGTTCAATGCCCAAGTATAGCTTTAGATAATTTTCCCTGGGTTTGTTCCTAAATTATTCCTTTATTGATTCTGGACTTTTGACCTTTGCCTGAATCTGACCTTGCCACTTGCCGCCTGCTTATTGACTCTTTGCCTGGATTTTGACCCTGAATATTGCCTGGACCTTTGCTGTACTTTGTATTGGACTTTAACCCTATTGCTTCCTCCTTGGTCCTGACAAACTCCTTCGGGGAGCCTATAGGCTCCCCTGACAGGGACCCAGTACAGAGCCCTGCAGTACACCACTAACAACACTGGTCCAATTAGAAAATGTTCCATTTACCACCATTCTTTGTAGTCTATCTTTTAGCCAGTTCTCTATCCAGGTACAAATACTATGTTCCAGGCCAACATTCCTTAATTTAACCAGTAACCTTCTGTGTGGCACTGTATCAAATGCTTTAGCAAATTCTAAGTAAATCACATTCACTGCCTAAATGTGCTAAGTGCAGTACAGCAGAGGCAGGTTTCCTACACTTAATCTGGGGCTGTCCCAGAGTAATATCATATTGGAGGGAGGTAATTCAATACAGCAATGAACATCTATCTCTCCCTGGAATTTGTACTCCTGAAGTCTGTATACTAGGTATAATTGATGAAGTGGTGCCCTTACAAAAAGCTAGAACATTACTACGCTCTATAGTGTTTTATGCAAAAAAACGAATTATTATGAAATGGATGAGTCCTAATGCCCCCACACTCCAGCAGTGGATTGATTTAATAAATGTCACCCTTCCAGTAATCAAGATGACATATAATGCTCAGGGAACTCCTGACAAGTTTGGGAAAATATGGAACCCCTGGTTGGATGTCCACCCCCCAGTTATTGTTATCAGATAGCTAAACTGTGACTGCAAGTTGTGATATATGGTGTTTGTAACGTGTCATTCACTGTGTTATGATAGCACTTGTACCCAGTCTTTTCTGCAAATGTCAAGTACAATTATTATTATTATTGTTAATTTTTATTGATTTTCTTTTGTGTTTAAAATTAGTGATGGGCGAATTCGCAGCGAATTCCCGCGATTCGCCGCTGGCGAACAAATTCGCGAAACGCCAGCAAAAATTCGCCGCTGAAAAATTTGCCCAAAAAACTAGTCGAGCGTCGTTTTTGCCGCAACGCGTCGAAAACGATGCCACGTGTCGGAAACGACGCAACGCGCCTGAAACGACGCGCCGCGATTGACGAGCCGCGCGTCAAAAACGGCGCGACGCGCGTCAAAAACGACGCGCGACTAGTTTCGCGAACTTTTTGCTTGTTCTCATCAACCAGCTGACCCCCCTCAGATAATAAAGGTCCTTCCTGCATAATTTTTTTACTATTAACATATTTAAAAAATAATTTAGCATTCTTTTTACTACAATACCCTTTTGTGTGTGTGTGTGCTGGGTTTTAATTTGTTTGGACTTTGTCTTTTTTCAACCCAATTTAATTATGTAACTATGTAACAAGAGACGAATTTCCGGGTTTGCACACCTGAAATTCAATTTTTTTAGTTACTCCCTTATAGAATTGCCTCTGCAATAGAATCTCAAAGGAGACCATGTTATGATCACTATTTCCTAAATGCTCACCCACACAAATGCTAGAGATTAGTTCTGTATTATTAGTTATTACAAGATCCAAAAGAGAATTAATCCTAGTAGGTTCTTGAACGAGCTGGGATTAAAAGTTGTCATTAAGCATATTTACCTACCTACTAGCTTTAGCTGGTGATCAGTAGATCTCAAGCTACTTTCAACAAACAACTTCTCTAACTCACTCTCATTTAATTCTTTTAATTTAGCATTTATTATGTTAAGGTTACATACAAAATAGTTTGATATAAATGATTTATGAGAAAATTTATATTTAATGTTGTAGCAGATTAGTAACGTATGGGCACTCCTGTTATAGAGAATGCAACCTGCTGTATAAACTTACAAGTCAGAGTTGCCCGGAAAGATTTGAAAAGGAATGGGATTCTTGGATTGATATTGAACCAGATGTTGGTTGATTATAACACACTCAACTATTACTCTGGTACATTGGAATAATACAGTAGTTGGAGATGAAGAAGGACTAAGGGACCCTTGTAATTAGCAAAGGAGACACTTGTATAACAATGACAGCATAAACTTTGTTTTACTGTTTTTCTTTTATTGTTTTCAAGTTTATACAATACCATAAACACAGCAATATGTATAATTGTTTCATTCTACTGCTTATTTTTTTTCTCAATAAAAGCATCTGATGAATTAACAGAAAATAAAAAAAGGCTCTAGTATGGTAGTTAAGAACAGAGACTCTCCAGTGGACGAATGAGTAACATTATTGAATGCAAATTCAGCTGACGGAAGAACATCTGCACATTGTGATTGCTATCTATAGACTTAACACCTGAAGTATTGTTCCAATTATTGATATGTCATTTCTGCCTCATGTTTAGTTTGAGGGTGATACACAGAGGAAAAAAAACAAATCAGTACCCATAACTGAACTAAAGGATTGGCAGAACCTTGAAACAAACGGAACTCCTGATATAGAGAATGCAACCCGCTGTATAAACTTACATATATAAGTCATATATATTGCTTCAATTATTGATAAGTCCTTTTCGCCTCGTGGTTAGTTTGAGGGCGAATCAAATGAGACATTTTACTTAAAGGGCAAGGAAAGTCTAAAATAGAATAAGGCTAGAAATGCTGTATTTTGTATACTAAACATAAACATGAACTTACTGCACCACAAGCCTAATCAAACAAATTATTTATGCTTTCAAAGTTGGCCACAGGGGGCTGTCATCTGGTAACTTTGTTATACATCTTTGCAAGACTAGACTACATACACATGCTCAGTGTGGTCTGGGCTTCTTCGGGATCGTCATAAATGATCAAAAAACAAAGCTGCTTGAGTTCTGCATGGCTGGTAAGTAAGGCCTGGGCTCCCCCTGCTGTTCATAAGTATGATTGTTTCCCTGCCAGAAGTTAGGGACCGTCTGACAATTCCTATCCACAGCACTAAATGAAGGGAGAATTTCACTGCATACAGTCAGGTTTCTTATAAAAATGGTACACATTTTTTAATTGAAGTATATTGGAGATGGATTTATTTTTCATTAAAGAAAGTAAAAATTGGATTTTATTTCTTTGCTTTTCCTTGCCCTTTAATCTGTCCACTACCACCCAAATTACTGTATTCCCTTTAGAGGGAGGTAATTCCACAATGAAATCCATTGAAATAGTACATGGCCTTTTGTGAGTATGAAGTGACTGTAGCAGCCCTTGAGGTAAGGACCTGGAAGGTTTTGAACCTAGACAAGAATTAATATAATTACCAATAGCCTGTCTTAATGTAGGCCACCAGAGGGTGAAGGACAAAAGATAGCAGGTTTTACTGCGACTCAGATGCTCGGCTACCTTAGAATCGTGAGTCTCAACCAAAACTGCCTCATAAAGGGTTTGCCCAAAGGTATATTAGGAGGTAAATGAATCTGGGCTTCAGACAAAGAGGAATACAGATCTGGGCTCAGTGCTGCTACAATCACTTCCTTAGAGACATTAGGATGAGACCTTTCTTGAGGATTACAGAAAAAACTTCTGGAAAGGTCATCTGCCTTAGCATTTCTTTCCCGGGCTTGGTAATAATAAAGTTAAAGCAGGTACAAAATAATGTCCATCTGGCTTGCCTGGGTTTCAAGCATTTAGCAGACTCAATGTACAACTGATTTTTATGGTAGGTAAACATTGTAAGCATGTTTAGTGCCCTCCAAAATATGTCTCCATTGTTCAAATGCCCACTTAATGGATAGAAATTCCCTGTTACCAATTTCATAATTAGTCTCTGTAGGAGAAAACTTCTTTGAAAAGAGCGGGCAAGGATGAATTTTACTGGTAACAGGTTTTCGCTTTCATAGAACTGCTTCAGTCCAAATCTCAGAAGCATCCACTTCTACTAAGAAAGAGTAGAATCTGGATGGCGTGATGAGTGAATCTGTCCTGTTTCCTGAACAATTACCAAAACTCTGACAATTTGTGAGATGCATTGAAGTCAATGGGTGCTGAAACATTTTTTGCACGCATTGATTTTTTCTCACTCCAAATGCAACAATTTTACCTCCAAACACATTAAAGTCAATGGACGTCAAAAAAAATTAAAAACTACAGCTGGCAAAGTACAGAATTTTTCTGTGAATCAATGCCTGGTAAAAAAATTCGCTCATCACTAGCCACCAGAATAAAAAAGTTTTCAATAAATATCCTGTAATAATTGGTGAACCCAAGGGATCTTTGAATACCCTGTGAAGAAAGGGATTGCTCCCAATTCAAAATGGCCTGAGCCTTGGTTGGCACCATCTCTAGACACTTTTGTCAAATAATGTAGATTCAGGAAGAGAATGTCCTACCCCTAGGGGAGAGGAGCACAGTCATGAGGTCTGTGTAGAGGAAGGGTCCTGGCATCTTTTTTAGAGAAGACATCTGCAAATGAGGAATAACATGAAAATAACCTTTCTATTGATGTAGGAGCATTCCCACAGTCTACTCCTCATTGACATATCTTGTTAGTAACCCAATCCACTTGAAGGCTGTGCTTTTGTAATCAGGAGAGGCTTAGTATCACAGTATGGGGACAAATTAATGAGAAGATTTGTTCAGAGTGACTACCCATGGAAATTACGAGATTATCAGACTTGGTAGACACTAACCCACACCCTAAAGAACTTCCACTGATGGCCAATAGCTTGATTGAAGGGATACTATCTAAAAAGTTCCCTGTGTCTGCTGTTCCCCCAGGGTCTAGAAAGTTAGTACTTTCTATGTATACCCTAATCCCAATCTAAAAATAGTGGAATTATTACTTATTGGAAGAAAATTGTTGGAGTGTAGAAACAGCACAACCTAAACAGAACTCCCCAGACAGGTTTTGCCAATTCCCAGGCTCTTGGGACAGGAGTTATAAAATTGCGCTTTATCCCCACATACAGACACAAGACATTAGACTGCCTATGGACCTTTTCTGAGGACAAATGGGTACAGGCCAATATCATGGGTTCCTCTGAAGGCCTAGGGACTGAAACATCAGGTTTCAGTACCAACTCTGAGGGGATATTATGAGGTATATCAGCAGGGGTTCGTTCCTGAATACTTTCCCTATGCCTCCAATAAATTTGTATAGCGAGGTACATTAGGGAATCAAGGGAGAATGACACAGGGAAATTAACTAGGCTATTTTTTATAGCATCCAAATGCCCCACCCTAAACTGACTTCATAAGGCAGTTTCATTCCCATCCATCTACTATCCAGTTACAGAATTTGGTACAATACCCATTGACACCCCTGTTTACCCTCCCTGAGGTTACAAATTGGGGATGTTCATGCTGGAGAAGAGGCGCTTAAGGGGTGATATGATAACTATGTATAAATATATAAGGGGGTCATATAATAATCTCTCTAATGCTTTATTCACCACACCAGTAGGTCTTTCCAGATGACACAAGGTCACCCATTCCGTTTGGAAGAAAAGAGGTTCCACCTAAAAATAGGGATTTTTTACAGTGAGAGCTGTGAAAATGTGGAATTCTCTCCATGAATCAGTTGTACAGGCTGATACATTAGATAGCTTTAAGAAGGGGTTGGATGGCTTTTTAGCAAGTGAGGGAATACAGGGTTATGGAAGATAGCTCATTATACAAGTTGATCCAGGGACTAGTCCAATTGCCTTTTTTTGGAGTCAGGAAGGAATTTTTTCCCCCTCTGAGGCAAATTGGAGAGGCTTAGGATGAGGTTTTTTGCCTTCCTCTGGATCAACTAGCAGTTAGGCAGTTAAAATTAAAAAAAAAAAAGGTTGAACTTGATGGACGCGAGTCTTTTTTCAGCCTAACTTACTATGTTACAAACTACTGAATCAGCTAAGGCAGAATGACCAGGGTCAGCATAGATAATAGCCATGGCCTTAAAAAAGGAGCCAAGACAGAGACAGGGCTGGCTCCCATAATTTGTATCCCCTAGGAATAGAGTAATAACAAAATTTAATCTAGACTCCTCAATGGAAAAGGGGGGGGGGGGTGTAGGAACCCAAAATGTTACCCGGGGAAGTTGGTAGCGTTCTGCTTCCTGTGACAGGAGCTGAGACAGAAGCAGTAGGTTGCTTTGGATAACATCCAACCTTGCAGATTGATCCTGCTTCACCTCTTGTACCCCGAGAAGCTGGAGGAGACTTGCTTCAGAGGTAGGGGGAGAAGCAGCTGCTCCTTTGGCATCCATGTCTGGCAAAACCCAGAACAGATGCCAAAAGTTCAAATCATGGCTCATGCTTCCACCTATAATAGTGACTTCCCTCCGCTACTTGGATGCTGCCAGGTCTTAAAGTGAGAGGACCAAGGCAGACCATAACCTGTGACAGGATGAACGAGGTTAAAGCTAAGTGTATTCATAGACCAGACCATGGTCAAAACCAATCAGTCAGCACAGTACAGAGTCAGGATATGGAAGAATTGTCAATAACAGGCAAAAGTTGGTACAGGCAGTGATACAGCGATGGTCAAGGACAGGCAAAGGTCAAGGAACAGAGAAATAGACTAGAGTGCACCCAGGAACTATCTACAATAGACCTACAGACATGCGTTACAAACCCGAAATGGACATGCTTCAGGAAGAAGACTGTATGAGCCAACTTCGCCTGCCAGGTATTTTCATACTCACTACCTTCACAGTGAAGAATCATTTTTGCTGATCCAAATGAAACTTCAGGTCCTAAAGTCTTAAAGGGTGACTTCTTGGTCGTTCTCTGTCTATACTCTCATTTAAAGAGTAATCATGTCCCCAAGCATCTTGAAAACAACCACAACCTTGATAATTATACTTATATTTTAATTGCTCCATACTTTTAACCAGTGTAGTATGGTATGGTGTAGGCCTTAGCATATGTACAGCTTATTTATATTCTACTTACTCAATGTGATGCCTTATCATGGATGTATAAAAAGGAGAAAATTATGCTATCATCCCCCCTGATAATGTGTTTTTATGCAAGACAGCACTTTATTTGGTTTTGTAGCTACTGAATGACTCTACTTAGAGTTACACAGTTCATTATCCACTAAAATCCTCAAATCATTCTCAATTAAGGATGCCTCAAACACACTGCCAACAGTATATAACTAGCATTTGTGTTATTTATACAGGAGCACTGCCCAGTTCTCAGTGTATTTAAATCTCTATGCAAAGTGGAAACATCTGTTTGGACCTCAGGCCGGTCAGGTGAGATAGTCTGATTTTCTGCCATAGTTTGGTCTAGGAGGCTGTATGAATGCCCCATACATGGGCAGATAAGATGTATCTTGGTCTGAAGGGGGCAAAAAAGCATCTTAAACCTGCTTGCTTATGGCTAGCTTAATAATAGGATCTCCTGAACAAGTATATTATGTGCCCCTTTCACTACTCCCCCCCAAGCCCTATCTAAACTAGCTTCCCCATAACACTGTTAATCAGTCCACCCCCCCCCCCACCTTCTTAGTTTAAACACTCCTTCAGCCTCTTAGCCATTCTCTCCTCTAGCACAGTTGAGCCAAGGGGTGGGGAAACGGAAAATATTGAGCATAGTTGTAGAAGATGTGAACAGATGTGGAATAAATCACCACCACTTCTGAAATGAAGCAATATTTCTGAGCTGATTCACTGTTGATTTGTAATGTGTTATCTTAAAATATGGAGGAAGTCCTTATTTGCTGTACATGGTGCCATGGACACCAAGAATGGATGCTTGACTTCTTAATAGATATAAAGCTAAACAGTGCAAGGCATAAAAATAGGTCCACCCTCTAAACTTATGATGCGTATTACAAGAATAGAACATTTACACTGTATTAGGGGATGTGAGCTCATACTGGAATAATGATGATACTTTGCCACTTCCTGCTAGTGCAGTACAGGCAGCTACCATCATGCCTTTTAGGGAAGGTACTTTCCGTGACTTATGACAGTTTAATGAAATATGTGTTCTACTTATAATTTTTTTAATATTTTGCTTAGATGTATCCACTGGAGATCAAACACAAGATCTACTTGTAACTGCTCTGTTGTGCTTCATTCAGGAGGCATAACGAAGGAGTGCAAGGGGATGCCATTGAGTATTGCACTTTTTAATGCAGATGCAATGGTAAATTCTCTGTCAATGGCAGAGCTGGTACCAGGTAAGCCACCACTTTCAAAAGCAGTAAAACTGCTAAAAAGCAATTGCTCTAAAATTTGGATAGTACATCTATTGTCTTTCACCAGCCTTGATTTCACTTGGTTCAGGCATGATGTTTGTTTAAATGACACAGGGCTGATTTACAAATATAGGCACTAAACTGCACATGTTCATAGCAACCAATAAATAGTCTGGAGCTTACACCAGTTATCAAACCACAAACCCCAAAGAACTGAGGTGGGGCTTTCTATAGGACTCACAATGGAAACATCCACTTCCCGTTTGTGTATGCAAGTATTTAGAACTGGGAAATGTGAATATATTTCACACTGTATTAGATTATCTTTTCATTCATATTAGGGTTAAACATAATATGTTTATAGATTTCTGATGGCAAGGATATCACTCTTTTTCATAGTAGACAGATGTTCCAGGGCAGAATCAAATCTCAACTGCTTCATTTCAGCCTTATTTTTACTACATTTTTATATTTTAGTCTTAGTAGGTTACTGCTGCTAGACTGAACACATTACTGAAAGGGAAACTTTCTCTGGACAATTGATCTCATTGCTTTTCTGCACATGGAAGTGAAAGTGGGTTTTAATGGTTAGTACTAGGTAATACCACAAGTATATTAAGGATGTGGATGTTATCCACATTTATCCATTATCAGTGTATTATATTTGCAATGTTTAAACATATTGACTTATGGTAGTCACAGCTCAGAACTGCTTCAGTACATAGGGGCCAAGTACACAGGAAAAGGAAATAGCTTGATAGACTTGGGTGTGAAATGGTATTAGATTATGAGTTTGCATCTGAAAGATATTGTTATGAGTGGCTTGTATTGCACAAGCATAATGTACAGTGCTGAATATATTGCAGTGATGGTATGCAAGTAAGCTATTATTACAAGGGCTGCAAAAGATGATATTCCATATGTTACAATATAATAACGTAATGCGCAGAAGCCAAATACTGAACTGCTTTCAGAGTGCAAGGCCATTATACAGCAATGGCGTTCACTTTACTGGCTTTCAGCCATGGCCTTCAGAGTGCTACCAATGCAGAATTACAGTTGTACAGGGCCGTTCTGGTGCTCCAAGAATGGTATTTAAGTCTGCTATGGATACAATATTAAATGCATGATGTCCACCCAGTTGGCTGGCTTCATTTATCTCCACACTCTTTGCTGCTGTGATTTCTAAGGTTGGATATACATGCTTTACATGCAATAATACAAAGATATTATATAGTTACATAGGATACTTGTCTATCAGTTTCAATCTATCTAAGGCATTTATACCTATACAGTCCTATGTTTCCACTCACATGTATTCACTGTATACAGATACCTTTACTAAACTTACTGCAGAAGTTGAGATCACTATAGCCTTGAATATTATTCTTGTCTAAGAAATCACCCATGCCACTTTTAATGGCATTAATTATCATCACATCACCCAGCAGGGCATTCCACAACTTGTATTATTTTACTACTGAGGACACATACATTCCAGAAGTAAAAAAGACTTACCCAGAAGACATTCTTAAACTCCATCCCTGTCATTTTCTTGGGAATCTTTATTGTGCTTGTGTGAAAAATCTCACTGTTCCGGGGAAGAACCAAAGGTCTGTTGCTTCAATTCAGTCTTCATGTCACTTCATATTTTACCTTTATGTCTCACGTATCCTTAAAGATCTGTGGATGTCACCAATTCAAACGAAGCAAAGCCCACTATTGTTTGCACTTGCAGACTATAAAAAAATCTACTTGTGTGTAACATTACTCTCTCTCAGCCTATATGTTGATGATGTGTGGAGGAGTAATAAAGCTGACAGTTTCACTTCAGCAGGTATAATCCGTCATTTGGTTTAGCACTCTCAGGCTAAGAAGAACTAGTAGTAATAAGCACAGGAAGTTAACGATCTGATGACTGAGCCTGCAGGAGAGTCACAGCAGTTCCCGGAAAGCTTGCAAAGCTCGTCTATGTTGTGTAAAAAAGATTGGTTAACCCAGCAGAAGAAACTACCTTGGACAGGAAGTCTATAACATGAGATGCAGTTTGCATTCTATTTTAAAAATTTGGTCAGTGTGGTTAGTGAACAGAGTTTGTTTAGTGCATTTATAAATATAGCCCAATTTACCTTCCACAGGTATTAATCACGAAACTTTTTGCCCAGCTGAACACTCTTTGAACTGTTTACCCGTCTCCCATAACTGCATTGAGCGCATTTACTAACAAGTTTGCACTAGTGCAGCAAACCATGGCATCCAATCACAATTATACTGTAATAGCACTTCCTGCAGTGGAAGAACAAAGCTAATTACTGAATGGCTGTTATGGGCTAATATCCAGGTGCAAATTTTCCCAGCGTTGAAAAATGAGATTGACTGTATTTCGATACTGCAGAAACCTGATCAAGGTTCTTTCCAAGATTCTGTATGAACTAAATGATTTACACTTGTACACTATACAGGGTATTGTCTCCTACATCTTATCTCTAGACACAATCTTGAATGTAATTGCATATTTTTGTATCTACTTTTATGTTATTGTACTGATCCCTGTTGGTTCTATAAGAGTATTGTTTTAATGTACTGCACTATATACACATTAGCTTTGTAGGAACAGTAATGTGGTGAAAACAGTTTGTTTGCTTCACAAACACACACACACACACATATATATATATATATATATATATATATATATATACATATACAAAAAAAGGTCCTGTGTAAAATAATACATTTTTGAGGTTACTGGTCATTTAAGCCAACATACACACACAGAATAAACACATTAGATGCATTGTTTATGGGAGGTATTTAAATGTCACTTAACCCAAAACTCAATGTCAATTTACATAAACCAGCAAAATGGTGCCATAATGGCCTGGTCAAAAGGGTGCAAAGAGGATTAGGCTCTCACACACCCTTTAATTAGAGATGTCTGGTGCTCAGTGGTAGAGGTATGCTTGACAAAGGGGCTTGACCCCGAAACGTTGCACTGCACTACCGCATTAAACGTGCAAGGTGATACCTTGCTTGCAGCAGATCTGTGTGCCGTGGATTCTTTCTATTTCCAGGACTGGTCAAAAGGGTGACATAGTGGCAATGTTGAAGTCTTAGGTTTAATCCAACATGGGCATCATGTGCAAGGATTTTGTATATTCTCCATGGGCCTGTATGTGTTTCCTCCAGGTACTCTGGTTTCGGAAATAGGGCCCTCTCCGTTACAGCTGCCCTAGAGCTCCAATGCTTGGCTGAACCTCCTGATGCTGGGCTCTGCTCCTTGTGCCAGATTTTCAGTCCACTGCTAGGAGCAAAGCACAGCTTACCCAGAGGCACAAGTGCTTGCTAAGTGAGCACTTATGGACACACTCGTACAACACCCAGTGCTGTAGCACTTTTCCCCTGGAGAATGGAAAGTTACCCCTTCTGGGATCTGAATGGTGGTGAGGCAAACATTCTATCTGTAATCAATTTATCAAGGATGCAGCTATGGTGCATTAAATGTATAATGGGCCCAAGGTGTGTCCTGACAGATGTGAAATGTTAATATATGTCTATAAAACATACCATGCCCCCCAAGATGCATGTCATACATATCCCTAAATTGATTTCTAGTTTTGAAAGTGCACTTCATCCATCCCTAGTTGTGCATTATGGTAGTTTAGAAATGCTACTAATAAGTCAGATTAAGCTATTTCATTTTCTTAAATGCCCCTAGTGCAGCTGCACCAATAAGGCTACAGAAGGACATGTGCACTGGGAAAAAAAATCCGATGGGCCCAGGCTGACCAAGGACCGCTTCTTCCTTTGGGAAATGTGGCAGCCGATTTTGGTGCTCCCCGAAGCAACAGTATCTGCAAGGAGTTAAGCACACAGTAGGCATAAGGCATGCAGGGTGGGATTTACATAGCGGGCACCCCTAGGCCCGATGTTGTTTGTCGCCCCTGTCCCCTCGCTTTTATTTGCTCAAATTTTCATCATTGGGATGGAGTGATGGGAATTGCCTCACAGGAAATTTACATTTCTGAACCAATGTGGGTGTGGTTGGGCAGCATGCCGCCCCCTAAAATCCTGCCACCCTAGGCCCGGGCCTAGATAGCCTCTCCACAAATCCGGGCCTGAAGGCATGTGGTGTGCGGTGCGGGAAGGTGGTGCTCATAAATGGGATGAGGGATCCCCAGGCGGCGGCCCTGGTGGGCTTCAGACACCCGAGTCCGAGACTGTACTAAACCAATAACACAGAAAGGAGGATTCAGTTATGAAAAGTGAGAGTGCAGAGCTAGACAAGTAGGAGGCAGGAGAAGAAAAGCAGGAGAAGAAAATGTTCATTGAGGGATAGAAGACATATTTAAAGCAGTATTTTTAAAATGGTAGGATTTTTTTTAACAGATTATGCTTAATAAATGATTCTACTTAAAAAAAAGGAATTTTAATTGTGAAACAAAAATAATAGTTCAACGTCAACTAACAACATTTCACCGAAAGCTAACATTCCCTCTCTGGGCCCCCTAATAAAAATGATTCCTGGGCACTTCACTATATAAGAGACTCACATGCCCTGGTCCCCCTCCCTTCCATGTGTATATATTTGGTGGTACTGGCAGATCACCTATTCTTACTGGGCCCCTTCCTCCCAACTCCAGCTGGATATAATAGAAGGCAGAGTTGCCTAACTTGTTCTCAGGGAATCCAAAGTAAGAACAAAGTGACAAATTGGCTTAGAACTAATTATACACAATATCATTTTTTTTTATTGTAGAACACCTTTTTACTGGGAGTCACAGTTTTTGACAAATACCATGAAGAACCATTTTTGAGTCCTGACCCATAGTTTAAGAAGAGATAAAAAGGGGAAGTGTAGCAGAGAATTTTATGTTGGTGAGAGAGCATTTCCTTTTGTGACTTAACACCATACCCATAATAGCAAGAGGGGTGGAAGTTGCTACAGGAAAGCCTATTACTTACGAAAATTCAATATGTATGTCATTTTTTTAGTTGCTCATTTCTCTCTCTGCTTTCCTGCTGCTTTATAATGTTGTGTAAGAAAGTATCAGTATAGCTTAGTTTAGCCCTGCTGCAAGCCACATGCCACATAGCTCCTAAATTGTCGACAGTTTCAATGGATCCCACTTCTGTGTCCATTCAATTAATCACATTATAAATAAAGCTATATATAAGTGGTATTGAAAAAGATTTGTAAAAATGTATCACAAACAACAAGCCTTAAAAGGATACTGTTTTTTCAAAACACATCAGTTAATAGTGCTACTCCAGCAAACTCCTGCACTGAAATCCATTTCTCAAAAGAGCAAACAGATAATTTTTTAGTTTTTTTTTCAGTTTTGAAATCTGACATGGGGGTAGACATTTTGTCAATTTCCCAGCTGCCCTGGTGATGTGACTTGTGCCAGCACTTTAGGAGGGAACTGCTTTCTGGCAGGCTGTTGTTACCTTCTCACTGCGAACTGAATAGTACGCAGTGGGACATGGGTTTTTACTATTGATTGTTGTTCTTAGATCTACCAAGCAGCTGTTATCTTGTGTTAGGGAGCTGTTATCTGGTTACCTTCCCATTGCTCTGTTGTTAGGCTGCTGGGGTGGAAGAAGGGAGGGGGTGATATCACTCCAACTTGCAGTACAGCAGTAAAGAGTGATTGAAGTTTATCAGAGCACAAGTCACATGACTTGGGGCAGCTGGGAAATTGACAATATATCTAGCCCCATGTCAGATTTCAAAATGAAATATAAAAAAATCTGTTTGCTCTTTTGAGAAATGGATTTCAGTGCAGAAGTCTGCTAGAGCAGCACTATTAACTGATGCATTTTGAAAAAAATGTGTTTTCCCATGACAGTATCCCTTGAACAATCCACAACAAACTGTATAGATGCTAAAATCATTTAACAACGATGCAGCCCTCTCACTGATAAATGTGGCAATATACATCCTTGTGTGCTGCAGGGTTTACAATTCAAGGAGAATGCTGTAGCAAAAGCAACTATTATGGAAAATTCTATTTATGCCCACTAAATGCAGAAAGCCATACTTCATGGTCATAATCACATCTGTACTACATAAATATATAAAATAGCTATGCCTCCTTGGAAATGCAGCAAGGATGCAACAAAACATCACTTTTGTATTTTTTACTGAATCTACGGAATAAGAAAATAAATAACTAAGCCACTAATTTGTACAATTCAATATGAGCTCACTTATCAAACTGCAGGGCTGGTTTGGCAAAATACCAGGGTTATGAAATAAACGGTGCAACGTTTGCTACAGGTCTAGTTATCTGTAGCAACCAAGCAGCTAGAAGCATTTACTGGCCAGCTGGCCAAGTTATTGTTTACTATTATTTATTGTCCCTGGTCAAAACATTGTGCCTTTTATTACATATGGGCTAAGTATTTGACAGAAACCACTTAATTAAATGCATGACTAAAGAAGCACTATTAATTTTAAGACTGGGCTACATAACAGGATTTTCCTGACATAACGGACAATATTGTTTTTATAATGCACAAGAAAAAAATATACATTTTCTATCGCAAGTAACGGCAACAGTAAATCTCATGAAAACTGGTATTTTGCTGCTACAGTTGTAGATTGCTGGTATACCCATGAGTTATGGGATTTTTGCTAAGAATGTGGCACTGAGCATTTTCGAGTCATAAATACCTGACCTGCGGGTGCACAAGCAAAATTATGGCAGCAAAACACTCTATTTTGTGTTTTGTACCATAGCCCTATTAAGAAAAATACTGACAATAATGTAAGGCAATGTATCAGTCCGCTGCATTAGGATGTCTGTTTTCTGTGCAAATGTATTTATTCATTCTGTGTTTTCATATGTAATACATTTGCTGAACAAAACTAACCATTGTCTGTTTGCTATGACCAGGTGCAAAATCTGCCCAGTGTGCTAAGGTATCACCTTTAGACTAAACCCTAAAAATGAATAGGGCTAAAAATGCCATGATTTAAATACTGAACTTATTGCATCAGCCTAAAATTTCAGCTTTTCAATAGCAGCAATGATTCAGGACTTCAAACCTGTCACAGGGGGTCACCATCTTGGAAAATGTCTGTGACACTCACATACTCAGTGGGCTCTGAGCAGCTGTTGACAAGCTACGCTATCTAGCATAAAATGAGGTTGGCCGGTAATATAAGCTGATGCTACAGTGTTGATTATTAAATTCTGATGCTAGTGGTACTGATTTCTGTGCTGCCATGTAGTAATTATCCATTTTAATTACTAATCAGCCTTATAGTGTGACATTTCTATTCTATGTGTACTGTATATTGTGAGTGGGTCCCTAAGCTCAGTAAGCAAAAAAAGCACAGAGCATGTGAATCAGTGAATCAGCAGAAAAGAAGATGGGGAGCTACTGGGGCATCTTTGGAGACGCTAAAGGGCTAAAAGACTTTGGTTTCCTTGGGCTGGTACAGAAACCCAAAACATAATGTACAACATTTCTAGCCTACTTCTTTAGTTTAACTTTCCTTGGATTTAAACAGATACCCTGACTAGTATATTTTGTACTTCCTGTTAAATAAAATGTAAAAATATGAAAAAATAAAGCTAAATATAAAACTGATGTTTAATGCTTTACCTGTCAAGTACATATTCTCCATATGCTGATTCCCAAGAACTGGTCAGATCTAATATTGGTGCAGAGGGTTAGGAGAGATATCTACCCATTTTGTATTCATCACAATCTATTCTTTCCAAAATGTAGGTAAACTTACAGTTAATAAACGTTTTGTCCTTGAAACCTGAAGTATGTGAATTTCTGGTGCAGTGCTTTGGAAATTTGGTAGTTTACTGCTGGGAGGTTTTCACCTATACAAGTCAGAAATCTCAATACATATTTTGTTTTGGCATGTTCAGGAGACGTGGGACTTTTCTAAATTGTATTATACATAAAATAAGTTATGCTTATGATATATACTGTATGTATGAAAAACTTGAAAACGTGAAAAAATGTTGAGGGTGAGGGTGTGACATCCCTCTGGGTAGAGGGATATATTGAATGTGGAAAGAAAGCCATTTGTAAAAAGTAATGAATTGAATGGTCAATGTTTTTATGATACGTATGTGGACAACTACTCCATCTTGTGGAAAAATAGAATATAGAAGACTATAGCCTTAACAGCCAGTGCAGCTATATTGGGCACATTGTCCCTCATAGGCTAAAACAGCAATTTGTCAGGTTTTAGATGGCGAATAGTCGAAGTCGAATTTTTTAAAGAGACAGTACATGATACATTTCAAAATTTAAATATTCAACTTTTTTGCAAATACAAATCGAATACGAATTCCTTAGTCGAGGTACACAAATAGCTCTAAATTCGATTTTTTTTAATTCGAATTTTCACTTCGACCCTTTTTAAATTTGATCCTAAGTGTTCACGAAACTAAACCCAAACCCTTAAAGTCATGTGACAACAGACTTGAAAAATGAATGTTCACAATGGATGGAGGTTTTGTTTTCACGTTTGAATAAGCAAGCTAGGATTTTTATTTGGCTTGGTATTTTTTTTATTAGTCTGAATGAAAAATTATTGATTCAGTGCATCTCTAACTGGCACTTGTTGCAGGTCATGGCACCAGTAAAGCAATGATAACAGAGCCTAATTTTATAATGATATCACAAGAGAAATATATGTAAATTTTTGAGTTTAAGAGAAAAACCACTACTATGTAAAAAAACAAAAAAACAACAGATGAATAATTCGTCTTAGAAATGTAGCCCTCCAGCTGGATATTACTTATTCACAAGGCCTTAATGTGAGCACAAAAAAAGTCTAAATGCTATTCATCTGCAGGTTAGTATCCATAAACAATAATACTCAAATTCCTACTGTCATTCAGTCATTCAGGGCTAGATACAATCCCGGCTTGCATTTCCATATACTTCCAGCCAAACAGTTGAGATGATGGATTTAAATAGTACATTAAGGGGCAGATTTACTAAGGGCCGAATTTTCGAGGGCTATTTGCCCTCGAATTCAACTCTTCTACGATTTTCGAATGAAAATGCGATAAAATCGTAGTAAAATTAGATGGTTTTTGGTCGCTATTCAATTTCTCAATAAAATCGTACGATCAAACGATTTTACAAAAAAGTTGTAAAAAAATGTTTGATTGTTCGGTAAAATCGTACGAATCGAACGATCAAAGCGTGGGGACCCCTGTTTTAAGTTAATCAGTTATTGTGAAATGATACCACCTATCCACATTATGCAATTTTGTTTTAGGGACAAGGTCCTGCAATACTTCTAAGCTTGGGAAGTAGTAAATCTTTTGTATGGCAGCGTGATTCTATTGTAATTATGATTATGTTTTTAGATCCATATCAATATGGATACGCATATGCATACAGACAGGAGGTTAAAGAGCTGTCTGAATGGTGCAGTCTTAACAACTTGGAGCTCAACACACTCAAAACATTGGAGATGATTGTAGACTTCAGGAGAAACCCCCTTGCTCTCCACCCACTCACTATCATGGACAGCACTGTGGCTACAATAGAGTCATTCAGGTTCCTGGGCACCACAATCTCCCAGGAGCTGAAGTGGGACACTCACATTAACGCCATTGTGAAAAAGGCCCAACAAAGGTTATACTTCCTCCGTCAGCTGAAGAAGTTCAACCTGCCACAGGTACTGCTGACACAGTTCTACACCGCAATCATTGAATCCATCCTCTGCACTTCTATTACTATCTGATTCGGCTCATGGCCCATGCCGGTGGGCAGGCCCATGACGTCATAGGGCGGAGCTATGACTACGCGATCGCCGATTGGCCGTTTGCTGCGTCAATCAAGATAATCCCGCCCGGTTTTCCTTAATTGGAAAACCAGGCAGGAAGTATTGACCCGGGCAGCCCTTCAAAATACCGGGCTGTCCGGGTAAAAACCGGACAGGTGGCAACCCTATTGGAAAGTGTGTGTATTTGTGGTTGGATCAGGGTGCAGTGGTGTCTGCGGCAAGATTCTCACATTAATTGCCTCATGATTGAAGCACCTTTGTATGCCAGCACACTGGAAATAGGGAGAGAAATCATGGGGCAAATTCACTAAAGTCTGAAGTGACTAACGCTTAGTGCAAATCGTAACTTTGCAAATTCACTAAGTCCATCGCTGGCGTAAATTCACCAGCGATGTAGATAGTCTAGCGCAACTTCGCACACTAACGCTGGCGAAGTTGCACTCTGGCGAAGGTGGCGAAAATTCGTAAATTCACTAAGCTAGTCATTTTTCTGAACGTTAGCCCCTTCTCCAGAGTTCACTTCGCCAGGTTAGAGCAGGTGAAGTGCAATAGAGTAAATAGGAGATTTGGTAAAAATAGTTAAAAATTTTTCTAAGTCCCAAAAAAAAATCTGGCGTTTTTTTCCTTAGCGTAGGGTGATAGAAAAAAAAAAGAACGAAAATTTTTTTTTGGTAAAAAATTTTTTTTTCGGTAACATACCGGCCAGGTGGTAACCCTAGCGGCGAACGCTGCGCTAAGTGAATTTGCCCCAATGTTTCCTGTAGCTGTCTCTGTCTAGTGTTATAAGTATATTTACTAAGGATGCACCGAATCCGGCATTTGGGATTGGGCCGAATCCTTCGTGAAAGATTCGGCTGAATACCGAACCAAATCTGAATTTGCATAGGCAAATTAGAGGCAGGAAAGGAAAAATTGGAAAAAATGTTTTACTTCCTTGTTTTGAGATAAATTTAAGTGATTTCCCTTCCCACACCTAATTTACATATGCAAATTCAGATTCAGATTCAATTCAGCCACACATAGGGTTGCCACCTTTTCTAAAAAATTTTACCGGCTGGTGAGGGTGGGAACAAAAAGGGAGTGGGCCATGACATAACAGGGCGGTAAATTTGTAATACCGGCCCTGGCCTTGGCAGGTGTTTTACTGGCCGGGTGGCAACCCTATCCACAGACAAGGATTCGTTGCATCCCTAATATTTACAGTATACAAACTGTAACGCTAATTTGGGCTAAGCAAAGCACAAATAGTTAAAGTGTCCAGCTAATGGTTATAAGCATGGGTTACAATGTGACGTACACAACAGGGCAGGGCCTTCGCCAAGTGGAAGCTTTCCCTTTAAAGGGATCCTGTCATGGGAACATTTTTATTTTCAAAATGTATCAGGTAATAGTGCTGTTCCAAAAGAATTCTGCATTGAAATACATTTCTCAAAAGAGGAAACAGATTTTTTTATATTTCATTTTGAAATCTGACACGGGGCTAGACATATTGTTAATTTCCGTGAGAGGGCTGCATCGTTGTTAAATTATTTTAGCATCTATACAGTTTGTTGTGGATTGTTCAAGTCACATGACCGGGGCAGCTGGGAAATTGACAAAATGGCTAGCCCCATGTCAGATTTCAAAACTGAATATAAAAAAAACTGTTTGCTCTTTTGAGAAATGGATTTCAGTTCAGAAGTCTACTGGAGCAGCACTATTAACTGATACATTTTGAAAAAAACATGTTTTCCCATGACAGTTTCCCTTTAAGAAGAAGTATAACTACAATACACAAGCACTTAAAAATACAGGAGGTTCTTATGGTGAAAACAGAACAGAGGTGCCACACCGCGGAGATCGCAAGAAAGAGCACAAAAGTTTTTGGGGGGATCGAGGGTGGGCCAAGGGGTCTTGCTAAGGGTATTATAAAATTTACCGGCTAAACTGCCGGTAAATTTGTAATACCGGACTTGGCAGGAGTTTGAGTGGCAACGCCATACCTCCCAACTGTCCCTTTTTAGGAGGGACAGTCCCTCTTTTGACAGCTCAACCTGCAGTCCATCATTTGTACTGGAAAGTCCCTATTTTGTCTGCACTGAACAGCCAGAAAAAGGAACTAAGTTTCTAACTTAATCGACTTTTGATAAGAAGTCACTAATTGCATCTTTAAAACTTGACTTAGCTAAGATAATGCTAACCCTGTGAAATGTAACAGGGTGGTTTTAGTTTACATTAATATTCATATCAGGGCCGCCATCAGGACTTCGCTTCTGGGGGGGACAGCGGGGACAAGTGTCCCGGGCCGGGCAGTGCTGCATTTTTCAAAGAGCCGGGCCCCTCTTACCAGCGCCGAGCCTGTGCGGCTTCTTCCAATGTGGAATGCGGAAGTGCAGAACAGAAGCGAAGTCCTAAAGCAGCGGAAAGACCCGAAGTCACGAAAAGAGCTGATGCCACGAGTTCAATTCTACTGACACCAATGTGGGTTTTTTTTTTTTTAATCCCCTGGCCTCAAATGTTTTCTTTTAATACTCTATAGGCCCCTGCCACCAATTTTTTTTAAAAATATTTCATGGGGCTCCAAATTTTTTTTTTGAACTTGTAAGGGGGACCCTGCCACCAATGTTTTTAAAAAAAATATTTTTGGGGCCCCAATTTTTTTAACTTGTATGGGGGGCCCTTGCGCCAATGTTTTTTTTAAAATATTTTTTGGGGCCCCAATTTTTTTTAACTTGTATGAGGGGCCCTGGCACCAATGCTTTTTTAAAAAAAAAACGTTTATGGGGGGGCTCTGACACCAATTTTTTTTTAACTTATAAGGAAGCCCTGGGGGTAGGGTTGCCACCTTTTCTGGAAAAAAATACCGGCCTTCCTATATATTTTTCTTTTTTCCCTATTAATAACATTGGGATCGACCATCAAAAATACCGGCCAGGCCGGTAAAATACCGGCCAGGTGGCAACCCTACCTGGGGGTAGGGTTGCCGCCTTTTGTAAATTTTTTTACCGCCGGTGGGGGGCGGGGCCAAAAAGTAGTGGGGTGTGATGTAAAAAAGGGGGCGGCATGTGCCATCAAAAAGGGGCGGGCAGTGATGGTTGGGGGGGCGTGGCCACGAAGCAGAGCGTTCCAGAAGGGGACAAAAGGTAAGTTTACAGGGGATTGGGGGCTGGCCGGTGGGTCTTTTTAAGGGTATTACAAATTTACCGGCAGCTACATTGCTGGTAAATTTGTAATACCAGCCCCGGCAACTAAACTACCGGCCAGGTGGCAACCCTACCTAGGGGGTTACTTTTTTAGCGCTGATGTCTGTGTGGTTTTTAACTTTGATGTGCATTTGGTGGGATTGGGGTGGGGCTTGGTTGCCTGGGTGGGCAGAGCCCGGGGGCCCCAACAATTTTGTTGTGTGGGGCCCCATGATTTCTAATGGTGGCCCTGATTCATATACATTTAAAGGGCATAGCTAATTCAGTCATCACCCCTCAGCCATTACACCATTTTAGGACATCCAACTGCTGCTTCTACTGTGCTTGATGAAACCCAAGTCTAATCCAATGGATAGTTGTCATGTCACCATATGCAAATCAAATCAGAACTATAACCTTTCTGATATTCCTATTGTGAAATAACAAGCCACCTTCTCTGCTGCTGCAGCAAAAATCGCCTATGGCAACAGTAGCTGTGTAACATAAGTCCCATGGCTAGACTAGTGGCTTATGGGATATGAAGTCTTCGTGCTGAGTGGGCGGGTCTCAAACGTCAGTTACATATTGTAAAAGCGGCACACAGATAAGGCCTCTAAATAAAATTGCTCTTATTGGCACAAGTCTTTAAAATGATTAAAATACCATTTTTACCTAGTTCTCAGCCACCCCCAGCCTAGCTCAGTCCCACTCTATCACTGACAGTGGCATTATGCTTCCACATTCGCTTCTTTTTCATCCTCGCTCAGAACACTGCAACTCCCATGATTCCCCTCCCGAATGACATCAGCAGTACACCCTCCTGGAAACATGACTCCGCCCCATGCTTCACTCAGTTGGCTGTTGAAGGAAGAATGGCTGCTGCTGGGAACTCTATTGCTATAGTAAGCTCCAGGTGCTCTTCCTGTATCTATCTGTGTGTCTTTCAACCTGTAACTCTCCTTTTTCTCTCTATCTTTTATCAGTTCATGCTAAGAGAGAGGAGAATGCTTAAGAGAGAGCTGCTGCTATGGAATGCAAGGGTTCATTTTGCTGGGACAGATTAGGGAGTGTAAACATACACAGTGTTATAATTAAAATAGTTATAATATTACCTAAGGGGATAATAGTTTTATAGGTGCAATACTGGCATAACCTAAACTTTATATTGCTGCATGAATGTGTAATTCTACTTCTGTTGATTACTATGCATACCAATACATTACTTATAGAAAAACATCTCAGAAATAGATTTAATTATATGTGCAATGTCCCTTGTCCCCCATGCTGTCATCAACAATGTATAGCTTTATGAAGATTCCTGACTACTACATGTCAAAAGCCCACAGCAGTACTATACTGAATTTTTTTGCTAAAAAAACTACTCTCAATGTACACTGAATGTTACCTATAAGTCATGTTGATCAATTTTCACTGATAGGACTGCTTTTGTAAGTAATTGTTACCCGAAGTTCCTAAATCTGATAGTTCAAATAAAGTTATACATACATAGTTCCTAAACTTATAGTTTCTGATGCTAAAGGATGGCTGCTGCACAAATATGTCAGCCCCCTCATATAGTAATATGGGGGATCAGACAAGTAATGTAAAAACATTGGGCGAATACTTTTATGGAAATACTGTAAAGTTCATGCAAAAACAATGTTATGAGAGATGTAAAAAATGCTTACGTTCTGGTATCTTCAGTTGTATTATATATAAATGGGTAAATGTCTTTAATTTCATGCTTAAGGACAGGGAGTCTGAGTTGTTGTTGAATACATTCACATATACAACAAGGTTCAAGTAAACAAAACATAAGTCCTTAAACAAAATCCATACATATATTAGGTTAAACTGAACAGTAGTTTCAGAAGGTGTGTAAAAGGACAATGAAACACAAACCCACTGGGGGGTCAATTTGTATAGCACCCCCCATTGACTTTAATCACTAATGTGCTACTTCATGGAGAAACTGACACAGACTGATCTGCAGTTTAAGTAAATATCTATGAAAATGTCACACTGAATTGTGTTTTGTGGTTAAAACACCTGTGTCCATTTGCTACTGCAGGTGAGGTTATTTAATGGGATGCACCCTAGCTAACACATTTTTGTTAAAAAGCCTTTATTTTTAGCAGCAGGGCATCATACGTAGCAACGGTTCGAGCCTAGCACAGCTCTTTATCAAGCTAACATAAACATAGAGAGAGGCGACCCAACTATGCTCAAAAATACTTACTTGTTGGCATCCCAATACATAACATTACCAGCAGTGACCAGACAAAACGACATATACCATTTGCTTTATAGAAATGAAATCTCTGTAAAGAATGTGGATTTGGAAGAAAAATGAACATAGGCAAAACTTAGGGAAATAAACACTGGTTCATTGGGGAATGAATATGGAATCTGGTACACATTAGTTTGTAGGAGCAACACAGAGATAGCACTTTGATTAAATGTCAATAAGATCTGCTTTGTGATAACTGGATTAGTGGTAATGTGGATTTTATTGCTACTGACTTGTGAATACTATGCTTCGCTTTTGTTGTGCATCGTTGCTAGGATTAATTTGTGAGAGAGGAATTTTGGGTAATGTAGTTGCTAATGCCTTGGGACAGTGACTGTTTGTTAGAATTGTTACAGTGCTAATATCTTGGGACTGTGTGTGTGTTAGAATCAGGACTGGACTGAGAATTAAAATAGGCCCTGGCATTTCAGGTACACAAGAGGCCCATCAGCCCACATAGAGGCCCAAACAGCCCCCACCAGCCCACTAAACACTGGCATTTGCCCTAACCCACAAATGGCCAGTCCGGGCCTGGTTAGAATTGTCATATTGTTAAAATTTTGGGGCTGTGTGTGTTAGAATTTTTAGTGTTGTCAATGTCTTGGGACTGTGTGTGTTACAGTGAATTGTTACAGTGTTGTTACCAGTTCAAAGGACACTGAAAGTAGCAATCTTTCTATAACAGACAAAATAGCATGAAATCAATTGTTTAAGCACTTTTAAGCAGGAACCATATGTTAATAGCTTCATACTAAGTGAGTATGGTCCATAGCTGCAGGTCTGATGCAGGCAGTAGCTTTTTAAAATTATGCAATCAAGATGCATACTGTGAGCAATAATTTGGAGGCCCTCTGTCGTAAGTGGGGTTGCATTTAATATATATTTGTATCCTTTATACAACAGGTTTTGAAGTTCTTGACAGGACTCCATAATATTATTTAAAGGTGGTTTACACTTCAAAATTGTCTTTCTTTGCAGAATCTGATCAAAAGGTAGCCGTTTAATCATATAAAAACAAATGCCTAGTGGTTATTATTTATGCTTAGGCAAAAGCAGCCAGGACGTATGCCTTTACTAAGTCAATACACTATGATCTGCTGATCTGCCGTAGTTAGCCTATAAATATTCTGTGTGCCACTTTCCTTATGTCTCCTCACTACATGGTCAATACACTTGAATGACACATTGCTCCAGAGATACATTTGATTCAATATTCTTGTGTTCATTTGTGGAAGAGTCAAATATCACAAGTGCAGGAAATCCTGCTGTTTGATTATAGTATACTGTGGCTGGTGGGCAACAGTTTCCAATTTTTGACTGGAAATTAGATTTTTAGAATCATTTTGCATTTGCAACTGCTTAATATTTACTTTATTAAGATGCTAAGGGCACATTCAAAATGTCTTTTATATGAAGTATCTGCAACTGTAGAAGTCTTGAGGGGATTGTTAGCTACCTTACTTTGTTTTGCCAACCAAGATACTTGTCCATACTTTTCAAATCTACACTTGATAAAGGGCTGTGCCCGAAACATGTACTGTGCTATCACTGCTAATAAACACTTTGCAGTTTAAAAATACTGCTTGAAGCTGCCTGTGATTCAATTTAATTGCTTGAACTTCATTTAAGGTGTAACACAGACACCTGAATCTGCAGCCATAAGGAGATAAAAAACAGAATCAGAATTATCTTCTTTACATTTTTTGATGCTGCATACAAGAAAAAAGGCAGCAAGAGGGCCATGTTTCAAAGCTCATTCATTAAACCAAATACAAAATAATGACACGGCACACATTGCCATTCTTAAAAACCAGAATGCAGCCTTTGTTGGTGCAATAGCAACAACTAAATGGTGCAAGTTAGAGCAAAATTGTAGGCGCTGTAACTTGCACATATTTTATAAATACTAGTGAAGTAAAAAGCCCATACTATTCTTTACCCCTGCATAAATGGTGTCACAGTGTACAATTGCCTTTAGGCTGCAATCGACTAGGTTCAAGTGAGTTGCTTATGCTATGTTCAATACTGTAAAATTCAATAATAATTTTGTAGCAACGCCACAAAACAATTGGATCTTTTCCCAGTTTAGTCACTATTGCAATGGGCCAGTGATTGGATCAGGCTGTGCACCTACAGACCTATTGGAAAAGGACTTCATCATCTATGTGTTGATGCAACATTTCCATTGTATGACAGGATTTTCAAATCTGACTAATCCATATCTACCATACCTACCTATATTTTGGCCAGATATCAGCTGGGCAGGCACTCTTGAGCCCCCATATTTGTACAGGTATGGCATCCATTATCTGGAAACCTGTTATCCAGAAAACTACAGAAAGACCATGGCCTATAGACTCTATTCTATCCAAACTTTTTAAAAATAATTTCCTTTTTTTCTGTAATAACAAAACAGTACCTCGTATTTGATCAAAACTAAGATTAATCCTTATTGGAATCAAAACCGACCTTTTGAGTTTATTTAATGTTTGCATGATTTTCTAGTAGACTTGGTATGAGAAGGTATGAAGGCATGAAGATCCAAATTACATTATCCGGAAAAACCCAGGTCCTGAACATTCTGGATAAAGGGTCCCATACCTGTACCAGTAAGCTACAAAGTTGTTGGCTTTTATGAACCCGTGTATGGCCAGCTTTAGAGGACCCTGTGGGGGGAGCACAGGACTAAACGCAGGCTATTCTTTTTTCCTGGCCTGTAATTCATGCATCATATTGTGTTCCACCTGTGTTCAGCTTTTTGATGTGCCTGTGTGGGTACAGAACTACAAAAAGAATAGGCTGTGTTTTGTCCTGCTGTGGAAGGCAGAAAAACTGACTGCTGGAAAAATGCCCTTCAGTTGATACCACTGTTTATGGCTTCTGTCTGCATAAAGATACATATGATATAATAGCTAGTAACCCCATTCCCCTAAAAAGGCAAACCTTAAAGGAGTGGTTCACCTTCAAGTTAACTTTTAGTATGTTATAGAATGTCCAATTCTAAGCAACTTTTCAACTGGTCTTCATTATTTATTTTTTATAGTTTATGAATTATTTGCATTCTTCTCCTGATTCTTTCTAGCTTTCAAAGGTAGTCACTGACCCCCTCTAAAAACAAATCCTCTCTTCAGCTACACATTTATTGTTATCACTACTATTAATTACTCATGTTTCTGTTCCGATTGTCCCCTATTGATATTCCATATTCTCAATACATGGTTGCTAGGGTAATTTTGCTGACACTGCAAACTGGAGAGCTGCTGAAGGAAAAGGTAAATAATTCAAAAACCACAAATATTAAAAAATAAAAACCAGTTGCAAGTTCTCAGTATATCGCTCCCTACATTATACTAAAAATTAACTCAAAGGTGAACAATCTTTTTAAGCTGAGGGTGGGTGGTTTAGTAGTGATATTATGAAATTATATTAGACCCTGGTATCAAAGTTCAAAAGTTATCTTAAATAACAGAACAAGAAAGGACTGCAGCACAAACAACATTTACTCCCTGTCTGGTTTTGGCAAATGTAGACCACAATGCTTGCTGAAGTTGGAAAATAGTTATATATGTGTCGAGAAAAACTCGACTCTCACCCGCCTTCTCCCCTCTATTTATAGACCCGCTGATGATATCACAAAAGGGGAGGGCAGAGGCATGACTAGAAAACCAGAAGCAGGAAGCGGGCAGTGTAAGGTCGCAAGTGGGTAGTGCAGGCAGAAAAGTTCAAACTGAACTTGCAAATGGTGTGCTGAGGTCGGCCCAAACCTGCCAGACCCATTAGTAAACACACGGGTCCCATGGTTATCGGCCTGGCCCGTACATCACTATTGGGAAATATGAGTCTCTGCCCCGGTGCACAGATATCTTGCCATTTATGGAAATTATTGTATCGGATTTTATACTTTTTTTCTTACCCTAAGTGTCCAGCAAAGTGTATATACAATTGGACAGATCTGTGTGATATCTGAAACTCTGAAACAAGTGCATGTGCACTTGTGCTTGTATTTGTAGATGAACCATCAGAATCTTGGTTTCTCTGTAGTGTATTTGAGCAAGCCCTGGCCATCATATAGCAAAGGAAGACCGTCCTATAGTTATCAATGGATTTTATGGATGTTTATAGACTGATTTTAGAAGCTTACAAAAGCTTTGCTTTTTTTAAGACTTGGCCTATTTATACAAAGTAACTTTTACACATGCTCTCTAAAACACTCGCATTAGGAGTGTACAATACATGTATATAGAATGTGGCTACCTATGTCGGTTTTGGCCACTCACATACATAATGTTTTATACAGCTTGGTTGGTTTGTGAGTGGAGTATACCCTTTTAAACTATCTATTTGGAAAACCAACCTCTTATGTTGAAAACTAGCCTAACATATGTATCATCTCGCTGTCCATGAGGTGCAGGGGCCAACTTTTCACTTAAGGGCTAGTCCACATGGAAAGATTCAGGGAGATTTGTTGCCTGGGAGATTTGGCACCGCGTGTGAATAGGTGCAGGCGACTTTTCATTTTAGCAGGCGCGTGACACGGGTAAGCATTTAAGGGAAATTAGTCACCCCAAAGAAATGGCCATTAGTCGCCAGGTGACAAATCTCCCTGAACCTTCCCATGTGGACTAGCCCTAAATGTATCAGACAAGTGAAATTTGACCATTAATGTAAGAGTGTACAGGGCAGGGCATTCGGCAGGCTATCTTTTTTCTTGGCCTATGTGTAGCGGTTTTATAGTCGGATAGTCGGATCTGCTGAACTATTATAAAAACTTTTCTTCTCCCATGTTAAATAAAATGGAAACTAGATGTTTGCATTTAAACGTTACTGTTCTACAATTTAAGGACTTGTGGGAAATTTCCAGAAAAGGCTAAATTAACATTGTCATTTTAGTATTCAACAATGTTGTGCAATGATCTAAATTGCTCACATTTGTTTCACAAATACAAAGCTGGTGGATCAAAATGAAAACTTAAATTTTCAACAAGTTATTTACTTTTCTTCATTCTTTCAATTGATATTTAACTTGGCTATGAATAAACTAGGGTTTCGTTTGAGCCTCCATATTATTGATACAAACCAATTCAGTTAATAAAATATTAATTGCATGAAATTCCATAATTCTTTATTTGTATTGCAGGCATCATTTCAGAGATCCAACAGCCATGACAAGGTGAGAAAAATTGTGGCAGAGGAAGGCCGTACAGCTAGAAACCTAATTGCATGGAGTGTTCCTTTGGAAAGCAAAGAGGATGAAGGTAATTAAGTTACCAGTAACGTAAATAAATACATTTTATATTTAACAAAATACTCCAACCATAAAAAGACAACATGACTTGTTCTCATGTGTTTCAAAAGGTTTGGAATCAAAGGGATTATATCATGATTTTTATGGTATAGTTTTTATTACTATATTACATTGTGTGCATTGCTTGTAATTCACACTGCCATTTACGATTTTATACTTGAACCAAAAAAAATTATTTAGGCAGCCATCACAAGTAATTTTCCCTGGTCATGTGCTTTCAGAAAGAGCCAGAGCTTTACAATGGAACTGCTTTCAGCCAGGCTTTTGTTTCTTCTACTCAATGTAACTGAACGATTCATGACTTTAGCTGGACTTGGATTTTTACCATTGAGTGCTGTTCTCATATCTACCTAGACGGGAGTATTTTCCTAGCAATGCAGGTGCCAAGGAGCTGTTATCTGGTTACTTTCTCATTGTTCTGCTAAAGGGGCTGCTGGGGGCTCATACACAGTGGAGCTGAAGCCGAGGTTAGCCAAATACGTGAAAGGAGGCATCTCTTGGCTGAGCTCAACTTCAGCTCCACTTTGTGTGAGCACATGCAGGCTGATCAGATTCAAATCAATAGAGCAGGGGCACTGAGCAGATCTGCTTCTCTCAGACTGCAAATATTTGCGGGCTGACAACAGCAGGAGCCTTCAGCCTGTGTACCCATAGGTTAAAGAGTGACTGAACTTTAGCAAAGCACAAGTCACATGGCTGGGGGCACCTGTAAATGGGCATGTCTAGCCCCATGCCAGATTTTAAAATGAAATATTAAAAAATCTGATTGCTCTTTTGAAATGCTGGATGAGCACTATTAACGTATACATTTTGAATGAAACATTTTTTCTCATGACAGAATCCCTTTAACAAATGCTTAAGTTTAATGTGTAAAAAATCCTTGCTGCTTTCATATGCATATTTAGGCTCTAGTCCATAAATTAATGTTTAAGTTGTTGTACATACAGTTGCATTTAACACCTTTTCAATAGCTTATGGATTATTAATGACTGGGTGTGCATTAGGTAAATAAGAAAAATCTAACTGGGCAAAGGGAGCAGATCCAAACTTTATTTGCATTTGAGCAGGCACTCAAGGACCAATCCTCCACACAGATGTGTAAAAGAAATGAGTATGTTATTCAGTATTCATGGAAACGTAACTGTTGTGTGTCATTAGGGTACAAATGCTTTGTAATCCTACAGATGTATTGTTAGCATTATCTTTTATTACTCATCTTTTTATTCAAGCCCTCTCCTATTCATATTCCAGTTGTATGCATATCAATGCATGGTTGCTAGGGTAATGTGGACCCTAGCAACTAGAGTGCTGAAACTGAAAACTGGAGAGCTGCTGAATAAAAAATGAAATAACTTAAAAACCACAAATAATAAAAAAATTGTCTCAGATTATCACTCTTTTCATTATACTAAAAATGAATTTAAAGGTAAACAACCCCTTCATATTTAGTGAGACTTCAATAAAGTATATATTGATTATATATTGTATATTGTATATATATTGAGTACAGTTCTTTGTGTTCTATTGTCTTGTAGCATATAATATATTTTGTTATAAAGACATAACCCCACTCTCTACAGAGGAAAATTGTTTTCTTTATTGTTTATGTATATAATGCTTTTCACATAGCTAGCCCAATATTAAATATACCATATGTTTAAGGACCAGATTTTCTTAAAATCATACTTTAAACCCATACTTAGACCAGCTGAGAAATCACCCACTGGTTTGCTGCATTCATGTCTAGAGCACTAGAGCAGTAACATAACCCCATTAACATGGTTTTAACCAGCTCTTCAGACCCCTACCTAAAAAATACTGTTCTTGGTTGTCTTTAAATGAGGTCATATAGGTAAGATTTACTAGATTACTTCAAAGTTAAATGCAGTGTCGATATAATTGACTTTATTTTAATCTATATATTATTTGTCATATACCTTCATTGACAACCCTGAATGACATAACCAAGAAATAAGAAGAACATTCGTGTGTAATGAGTACTCTGTCTTATTTCATAATTCAGCTTGAAAAGCCACAAGATATTTAACAGATATTAGATTGTTTATAATATTGTTTGGTAAGTGATAATCATTGCTAATGTATGTTAAGCTGATTATGATCAGAGTGTTATTAGTAAGGATTTCACTGTCACTTTCGGTATTACCTCAGCCTGTGCTGGAAGACACCATACTGCAGACCTGGGTCAGATGTCTTTTATAGGAAAGGTATCTCCTTCCAAGGGGCTGTCAGTGGTCAAGTTACATGGTAAGAGAATGCCGAATCAATTCCCAAAATGGGATACATCTCCCAGCAATCGATATATGTTGTACTATACAGGCATGAATAAACCATAAATTGCACTAGTTATCCAAAACAGCACTCTCTGTCACACCAGTGACTGTGCATAGTAAGCCATGCATACTGGATATGTAAAATTGTCAGTTCTCCGTTATTAAACCAATACCAAATTAACATTGCAATACACAGATTTCTTTTTTTTTAGTATTTTGCCTTTAGGTCTGCTTTTTGCTCAAGATCTTCTTTCTTTTACCCAATTTAATCCATAGCTTGACAGATGGGCTGGAGACAAAGGAGAACTAAGTGTGCAGAAGAATTGCTTTTAAAGGATGAAAGCAAATGAAAGTGCTGTAACTGAAATACAAAAGTATACAGTTGTATACTTAACTTTTTAAAGGGGACATATGGTCTTAAAAACAAGTATTGGCAATGTAGTTTGTACACAGAAGTCACTGGAATAGAATATGCAGAGATTCTGGGTGTTTTGTTGTCAAAGTGATGAATACTTTATAATTCTGTAGTCGGACAGTCTTCTTTGATTTTACTGGCAATCACCTGGAATTGCTTGGACACAGCCACTTCAGACTGTTGACACATAGATCCATTGCATTCATCCTTTTTAAAAGTTTACCTGACATGAGTTCTCCCACAGTTCTAGGCGATTGCTATTAAGTGAGTTGACTTTGTCCTAGAGCCTGTTAATCAGCTGGAGACAACATTGTGCAGTTTTAAAATTAAAATATCCCCAAAACCCTTATTAGTACTTTCTAACCAAGCTTACGTCTTCCAAACATTCTATACAGGTAGCATCAGGAGAGGATCTATTTGTAGTTACAGCATGCTTATCCAGCATATGGATAAATTACTGACTGATGTTAGGTCTAAGAACTCTTCAGGTTTACATTTTCTGCTGCTTTTGCTTTGATGTGTTTTACTCATTAATGCATTAAAATGTATTTTTGCTATGTAATAGGCAGTGGGGAGCCTGGTTTCTAGTGTTTGACATGTATGCTTATTCCTTCCCAAGTTTTTTCCTTTTATCTCAGCCACATAAAATCATTGTATTTGCAAGGTTTATTAAGTATCTTAATAATAGTCAGAGAAGGGTGTATATTGTGCTTTTCAGCCAGAACAAATTGAGTGCACACTTCGCAGACACTCGGGTAACAGTAAGGGACCTGAGGTTCTGTGAAGTGCTTGCTTGATTAGTATTGACCAATTGAATTCTCCTCTCACTGTGGGTTAGGGGCGCTGCACTCATTTGGAGATATACAAGTGAAGGTTTCACAGGCATGGGCACCCAAACCTAATATGATATCTGGAGATCGCTGAGTACCTTTCAGCCCCTTTTAATAAAGTGATTGAAATCAAAGCTTGAATTGTGAACATTTATGTGTATACATAAATTTTCAAGAGAAACGGTAATTTTTCTGCTAGTTTGTATACTGCGCCTTTAAAGGGGTTGTTCACCTTCCAAACACTTTTTTATGTTGAGTGGTTTTCAGATTGTTCTCCATAAATAAAGACTTTTTTCAATTTCTTTCCATTATTTATTTTTTACTGTTTTTCCAAAATCTAAGTTGAATGTTTTGTGTCTCTGGTGTTTGAGTCTGGCAGCTCAGCAATTCAGGTGCAGACACTAAACTGATACAATTTTGCAACATTTAATTGATACTTTTCACAGCAACATCTCTGGAGTATTAGCAACTATTGTATCAATTGTAACAGCTGCCTGTAATGAAACCCAGAGATTCTGCTCGGCAAGGACAAAGACAAGAAATGTATCAGTTTAGAACAGTTGGGGAGGTGACCCCCTTCCCAGAGATGCTTTAGAAGGCGAAAAATTAGTTTTCACTTCAATATTAGGAAAACGGTTACAAATAGAAAATAGACAGTAATTGGAAAAAGTTATTTCTGGAGATCTATCTGAAAACAACTAGTTATTTGAAGGTGGACAACTCATTTAACTAGTATAATATCTTTTTTAAGTTACAGATGGGTAAAAACATAACATTGTACACAGAGTAGTCTATACTGCCTGTTTAAAGGAACACAAGTGGATACAGAAAAGCTTGAAATAAAATATCTGCTTTTTTCCTTTTTTAATATGCAGGAAAAGCTAAATGGCCATGTGGAAAATCTAAGAGAGGAATTCACGGTACACACAAATCATCCAAACAGGTAATTCAATTAATTATCTGAATATTTTAAGAAGTTTTATTATTTTGTGTATCTTATGTTTATTAATTACACTTGTGTTGCTGATATTTATGACTGAGCATCAAATAGTAAGCAAAGTGTTCTGTGCTTTTGTTGAAATAAACATGAAAGGATGTACTAAAGAATTATTTTAACTTTGTTGATATTACATTAAAAATCTCCATGGCTGCACTTTTAGATTTGTTTTTCCTTTAACCATTCCACATCTCCACTTGAAAGTTTGTTTTAGGATGATTTTTTTTATTCTCAAGTTTACACAGCTGATGAACTCTTTCTGGGCTTTTTCTGCCTGTTGCCAGTAAATGCATGGTGTGTAATAAAGAAACCCAAAACAGTAGAATCAATGACATCAGCGGTAAAGTACTTTTATAGCAGTGTTGTAGATTCTATGACAAGCAGGGATTAAAGGGTTAAAAAGGCAGATCTAAGTACCTAAGGCGATGTTTTATTCAAACGTTTTTAAAAACTTCAAAGCAGAATTGGCAGCACTATCATTTTGTTGTTTTTTTTTGGCAAAAAGCACTAAATAGCACCCATCAGTAATAATAACTGCCTTAAAGGACTAGGCACACCAAGAAATTAAAGTGTTTTATTTAGATAATGTATTGATACCTTGCACTGAAAAAATGTTTACTTCTGAAGCTTTACTATAGTTTATATAAACTTCTATGTAGCCATGCGGGCAGCCATTCAAGTTGAATATGGGAAAAAAAGCACATGTTTACATTGCAGAGAAAAGATAGGCACCATTATATTTGTTACCCTGGCCTGATGCCACTCTTCTTAAAAACATGATTGTATGTTAAGTGACTAATTCTAAGCAACTTTTCACTCAGCCTTCATGTTTTATTTTTTTATAGTTATTGAATTGTTTTTCCTCTGATTCCAGATTTCAAATGGGTGCCACTGACCCCATCTCAAAACAAATGCTCTGTAAAGTTACACCTGTATTGTCATTGCTGCTTTTTATTACTCATCTGTCTATTCAGGCTTCTACTATTTATATTCCAGTCTCTTACTCAAATCAGTGCATGGTTGCTAGGGTAATTTGACCCTACCAACTATATTGCTGAAATTGCAAATTGGAGAACTGCTGAATAAAAAGCTAACATAAAAACTACAAATAACAAAAAGTGAAAAACAATTGTACACTGTATCAGAATATCACTATCCACATTATTCTCAACGTTAATTAAAATATGATCAACCCTATTAAGTTATTCTGTAGAGCTCAGACAATTCAGATTTTTTTTTTACTGTGCATGTACCCACACTAATCGTATAAATGAATCGGTGCCTAGGGCAAACTGAGAAGCCAGGGGCTGTATATGGTGTAGTATTTCACATTAAATAGTCTTACACCACGTGCTGATGATACTTATTTAACCAAGGAAAATGTGTTTTTTTCTTTTTAAGGTAAGTGATCCTATTACACTGCAAACTCCTTCACCGATATGGTAAAAGTGCCTACTTACAGGACCCACTTCTTGGGTTGCGTGTAATATTGTTTTTTTGCTGTATATTTTTCTTTCTCCCTCGTATTCAGCTCCAGGGAAAAGAACATAGAGATTTCATAGCGTATTTCTATTTATTAAAACAATTAGTTGCAATAAAATAACACTCACATTTGTTAGATTAGCTTTGGTCACGTTCAATCAAGGTTTTTTCAACGCAGCTTTGCATAGATGGATTTGGAGGGTAGTGGTTATGCCGGCAAAAAGTTTCCTACTCCCCTCGTGGCTTCCACTGAGGTCCCTGATGGCGTCACCGTCGCTCTTTGCCTGACGCGTTTCGCCGATAGGTTCATTTGGAGCTTGGCATTCAGGTATACTGGCACCAAGGAAAACAGTATCAGCTGAAAGTAGGAGCAAACTAAAACTCATCAGACAGAGGACATTGGAGAGTCAAAGGACAGACCCTTCTTTTATCAGCGGCGTTTCCTAATAACATCTGGGTTCCTGAACACAGGATGAGTTTTAGTTTGCTAGTTTGAATTTTGAAAATTCGATGATTCAAATAATTCGAATAAAAATCTATTCGAATATTCGACAGCCGAATAACTTCCCTTTTAAATTTTTATTCGACTGCCTAATTCGCCCGTTTCAACCTACCGAATAGGTTTTCTTTAGTTTTGATTGAATGGTTAAAATTGTTTTCTATTTGATCGTTCGACCAATCGAATTGCGGTAAAATCCTTTTAATTCATTCCCCAACAATTCCTATGGTCGAATTTGAGGTTTTTTTTTAAACCTCGCTTAGTAAATCTGCCCCTAAATGTATAAAAATATTATTTTTGTATGTTACTTGTTGTTTGATGTTGGCCAGTAACAAAATTCCTTATGCGTCAATAATTGGTATCACTCAACCTTGTCTTCCCTATGAACTTACGCCCCCCTCCCACCACCCCTGAAACCCCCAAGTGTGACCATTACCAACGTTGCATTCATTTGGTAGACCGATATACTGAAAGCAGTAAAAAAAATTGTGGCCTCAAAATGAAAGTTGTTTCTACAGACAAGCAATTCTATTTGCGTGTGGGTATAATTTTTGGGGCTGCATTAAGGCAAATGTTTGAAACTCAGAAGGCAGAAGAAAGGCACAAGATATTTGCTTGTGTGGCAATATGTGGCACTAGTTTTTCTTAATGATGCATTAGTGATCTCATCACTCATTCCCAAAGCAGGAAGCCAGTGCTGGGACTTATCTGGGTTGTTGATAGACCCATAATCTCAGGGAGGGAAGACTGATTGAAATGAGAGAAATGTTTATGATATTTCATGGGTGCCTGAGATAAGCATGTTTATTTTGCAGAGTCATTAATCCAAATGGGATAAATCATTGCAACAGAAGTTTATTTCTTGATCTTTTTAGGAAATGTTGACTTTATGGGTCAGGAAAGTTTTCTGTTAACTATGTAGGTACCAATGGATGATTAGTACTTTCCTTCCAGCAACACAGAGGTTAATAATAGGAAAAACATTCTTAGTTTTTGTGGTATTTCATGTTGGTTACAAGACAAGCCACACTTGTAATGTGAAATGCATGCACATTGCCTCAAACTGCTAACGTACAGATGAAGCCACTTTGGATTGTGCATTTGACACAGAAAAACTTAACTCATCTATCCCTTTTATCCCACTTAGCACAGAATATTGTGTCACAACATCCCATCCAATTAAAGAGTTTACCATTGAAAACAATTGTGCTTTGGTATGCTAATGAAAAGGTTAAATGCATTTAATGAGTTAAGATGACTTTAGATAACACAGTTAACTCACAAATCCCAGTGGCTGCATCTGTAGTTGTTTATATAACAGAAGGCCTAAATCAGCAATATTTTTGCCCTCTGGACAATGCTTTCTGGTCTTTCTGAATTGGTCTTTTGGAACACAGAGACCTTTGAAGGTATGTAGGTGTTTTGCTCCTGACCCCCTGCCTGTCCCTTAAAGGAATGTTCCAAGGATGAAGACTGCACACTCCAAAATTAAAAAAATAGTTTATTACATTAAGCAAAAAAATACAAATAATATAGGCCCTACGCTGTTAGACCATTAAGGCCTTCATCAGGGGCAAAAACAATAAAAAAGAACAAAAAAGGCAGAAAGATTGCATTGTCTGTATGGTTTTTATACCTGTAACATTATGCTCTAGTGAATCCATCCATGCCTGCAGCTGAGGCGTCTGACATCACTTCCTCCTTACCAAGTGTTTAGGCGGAGGAATTCAATCTCCGACTTTGGAACGCACATGCGGAATACCGGAAATTGCGTCAAACGGAACGCAAGTGCATGTCAAATGGAACGCACATGCATCCAACAACCGGACGATGCATCCAAAAGACCGCAACTGCTATTGAGCAAAATAATGGCAGGGTCTTTATAAGATTAAACAAATTTATGCTAACCTATAATACATTAAAACATGCTCAATTCCACCTAAATGATATATATTAAAGATTATCAAAGATTATTAATCTTTGGTGACTCTATTGGGGAGTCCTGTAAGTACTGCACCTCACCTTTGTTAATATTGGGTGTGCGCTGTCTGATTTAGTTCTTCTTGTCCCTTAAAGGAAAACTATACCCCCCAAACAGTGTAGTTCTCTATTAAACATATTGCATAAAACAACTCATATGTAAAACCCTGCTTCATGTAAATACACCATTTTCATAATATTACACTTTTTTAGTAGCATGTGCCATTGGGTAATCATAAATACAAAATGTCCATTTTAAAAAATAAAGACAGCCTCCTGGGATTGTAGGATTCAACGGTGCACACAAACATACCAAACAAACTACAGAGTTAAGTCACATGAGTCAATTAACACAGAGTTGTGTCTTTTTTGCTTCCACACTTCTTCCTGTTACAATTAGAGTTGAAATATTTCTGGTCAGGTGATCTCTGAGGCAGCACACAGACCATCATGAGATGGTGGTTCAAGGCAAGAGCTGTAAAAGGGCAATATTTACTTAAATATATATTCCAGTTTGGTAAGATTCTTTAAAATATCATCTGTTGCTCAGGTATTCATTTTCAGGGTATAGTTTTCATTTAATTTGAGTAATACACAGGTAAGGCAGCGGCAGAAGGCACAGTAGGGCCTGATCATATGGCAGGCAGTAAGGACAGGGCTGGCCTTTGACTCCTGACACTGCACTCTGCTCCATGAACTGGAGGTGCAAGTGCTTTTTAGATGAGTGCTAAGGGGCATTCTCAGCAGCAGCTAGAAGCCTCAGGCAGCAAATAGGTCAAGATCACCCCTAATTGCCTGACTAAACATCCTAAAATACTGTACCTTGCATCCTACGGCAATTGCTGCAGTAAATTGAGTAATCTTGCAACAACAGTAATGTATCTTCAAATGTTTTATTGCCTGTATGGTAAGTTATTTTGTATGGGTGAGAAAACATACTGTGTCCCAGTACCCTTAAATATAAATCTGGTATACATAGTAAGTAAGTTAGTTAGGTTGAAAAAATGACACTCGTCCATCAAGTTCAACCTTTTAACTCTATTTAACCCTAACTGCAAGTTGATCCAGAGGAAGGCAAAAACCCCATTTGAATCCTCTCCAATTTGCCTCAGAGGGGAAAAAAATCCTTCCTGACTCCAAGATTGGACTAGTCCATGGATCATCTTGTACTATGAGCTATCTTCCATAACCCTGTATTCCCTCACTTGCTAAAAAGCCATCCGACCCCTTCTTAAACTTATCTAATGTATCAGCCCGTACAACTGATTCAGGGAGAGAATTCCACATCTTCACAGCTCTCACTGTAAAAAAAAAAAAAACCCTTGTAGTGTCTTGTATCGCTTTAAATATCATCAATGCAGACCTTCTTATTTAATTTTCTAGAAGTGTACCCAATTGTTCACAAAACCTGCTTACCTTGAAGGGAAGCTCTCCCTTTTTTAAACAGTAAACAGTAGCATCACAACCTTGTTGTGTGTTGCTGACCGATTTCACCTGCTCTAACTATGTTTAATTATGTTTGCAGTCTCAAAAACTGTAAGAAAAATGTAATTAAACCTATACATGAAAAATAATTATGCAGAACCCACTACAGTTTGGGTGCATATCCCCTTTAATTTAAAGCTAATTACCCTATATCTAGAGCTCGTTTGGGTAGGGCCCACTTTACTACTTGAGTTGTTTAGTGCTATTATTTGTATGTAACTCTGTATGTTCAATGTATATACACATTTTTTGTACAGTGCTGATGAACTTATTGATGCTTTATAAATATATAATAATAAAAATAATTAGTAAGTGCATTCTAATTATGACCACCAAAGGACCTTTTGATAATGCCTATTTAAAGTAGGGATGCATTGAATCCAGGATTTGGGCATCCCTACTTTGCATATGCAAATTAGGGGTGGGAGGGAAATTGTGTGACTTTGTCACAAAACAAGGAAGTAAAAAATGATTTCCTCTTTTTCACCCCTAATCTGCATATGCAAATTAGATTAATCTTTCGCAAAGGATTCAGGGGTTCAGCAAATAATTTAAAGGCAAGTAATAGGTGGTACCCATTTGTGTTTATACACAGAAAAACCACAACAAATGTCTGACCATAAAATAACCTTTTCATATTTTCTGATTTAGATATCATTGTGTCCATTTACTATCTCTTATTACTTGTGATGGTAACTGCTACAATAACTTTGTTTTATATTTTACAGAATAACACATTACACTGTAAAGTAAACCCGAGCTCCACCAGTGATAAAATTCAAGACAAGAGCCCTACCAAGACACGGCATCCTCGCAAAATAGATCTGAGGGCACGTTACTGGGCTTTTCTCTTCGATAATCTGAGAAGAGCCGTAGATGAGATTTATGTGACATGTGAATCAGATCAAAGTGTCGTTGAATGCAAGGTAATCTTTTTTTATTGTGTGGTTTTGGAGAAAAATAAATCGAATTCCTACCACTTACACAGAAACTGATGAAAAAAACGCTCCCTAATATAACAGCTGCCTGGTAGATCTAAGAACAGCACTCAATAGTAGAACCCATGTCCCACTGCGTACTATTCAGTTACATTTAGAAGGAAAAACAGCCTGCCAGAAAGCAGTTTAAAGTGCTGGCACAAGTCACATGACCAGGGGCAGCTGGGAAATTGTCAAAATTTCTAGCCCCATGTCAAATTTCAAAACTGAATATAAAAAAATCTGTTGGCTCTTTTGAGAAATGGATTTCAATGCAGAATTCTGCTGGAGCAGCACTATTAACTGATGCTTTAAAAAAAAAAAAAAAAAAACGTTTTCCCATGACAGTTTCCCTTTAACATTTGTTTATAGATTCAAAACATATGAAAGCTCAGATGTCATGTTTTGCCCAAATGCAAATCAAATTGAGTGCAAAGATTTTCATTAATCCAAATCATGATGTACAGCAGCTAATAGAATTAAGTCTAAAGCAACTGGACTTTTTGAAGTTTGTCTTAACGTGGTACAGTTCCAAGTATAGTTCCAACAGCATTCATTTGTATTCTTGCAATCCTAGTGTGTAGCTCTTGGTGGCAGTATTGGAATTTGTCTGATCTTTCTCCCTCTGCGCAGATTGAATAGGAACTCTTTCATGTCTCCCACTTTCTGTCCTGAAGTAAAGTAAATATTAGATTTAACTAAATGTAGCAAGATTTTCAATATTTCCGCTTTTGAGCCAACATTTCCCCTCTTTTTTTTTAGTGTTGGTTTTATGTACTTAAATTTCCTATAACTCCCTCAGCAAGTTTTTTGCTGAACTCCCTGGAAGTTCTAATCTAATTTGCTATATATATAATTCACTTACTGCCTCCTATACCTGTAATCCACACAGACGCCCTTTATATTGCTTCCACTGTACCTACATATGTTCTATCCAGATTAGTAACAAATGTATTGATTTATTGTTCTATGCAATTTTATATTTCGTTCTGGGTGGCACAGTACCCCATTGAAGTTCTGTCAATCAGGTTAGAACAGATCCAAAGACTATGTGTTTGACATGCACATATTGTTAACTGGGGCTTTTTTATGTATAGAAACCTATTTTATCTATGTGAGTAGCAGAAATTTCAGTAGACTTTATACAAATCAATTCAGTAGCTATACTTATTTGGACCTTTAAGGAAACAGACTAAAAAGTCGAAAGGGGGCAATGTCTGTATTATTTTTCATCTTCCATATTATTATGTCTCAGATCAGCAGACACCAAGCTTAGACTGTAAGCTCTTTGTGCAGGCAACATTCTATATACACTAGTGCTTATAATTAGTGGCTTTATATGGTAAAGTGATAATAGCACACTTAACAAATATCTGCATACAGGAAGGTTTATTCAGAGTGACCTTCTATACCAGTGTTTCCTCTTCAACCTTCAACCTTCCTCGAGGGTTATTAGTTTTATATCCCTTTAATACATAAAACGTGGGTAATTTAAAGCAACTTCTGTTTGTTATATTTGTGTTTGCTATTCTGTAAAAGAACGTTTCTCTTCTTCAACATCATGGGGTATATGTGCTGCTAAGGAGGATTGTCGTTAAACAAGAGAACTGTATTGATGTGCTGGGCCCAGGGGTCCTAGAGTCATGGTGTAGAGTGTCACTAGGACAAAGAGATGGCGCCAACAGTCCTACAGTGCGCGCCGGTGGCTAGAATTAATTACAAACCAATCGAATCTGTTGCAGCCAATTGGTAAACTAATTGGTAATTTTAGCTGGGTATCTAGCTGTGGTGATCTAGGATGGGAGGAGGGGAGACCCCTTGAAATACTTTTGTCCAGCCCAGGGTGAGCTGTCCAGAGAATGATGTGCATGAGTGGAGACTGAGCCCCCACTGCTGCCTGTCCTGTTTGTATTCCCTTGTTCAGAAAACATGACTAGTGTTACAGCTCAGATAGCACGCACTGAGATCAACCTGATAAGGTACACTGGGCATTCCTTCCAGCAGGTACCTAGAGGCTAAATAGTAACCCGATTGCAGCTGTATATTGCAAAATGTGCCATATTGCTGATTTGCGTTTCATACTTACAGGAAATATCTATATGGATTCTGATGAAATATATGGGGCATATAGATTATAATGCAGACATTAGTTATACCACATACAAGAACCTGGCAGAATAATATATTACTCAAACTAAGATGGAATTTCCACTCTGGCATAGTGCCTTAGCCATTAAAACAGTTAGTGCCCTAGCAACCCCAGCTGTATAATATTTTGCTACCATGGTTAGAAGAAGCAACTTAGGTCTCATGTACAAAGTAAGGACAACATGCAGGATGGACGTCGGTTGTGTATCGTGGTGCAACCTGGTAAGTGAACCTTTGAATTGCCAGTTTTGCAAGGACATTTTTAAGGTAACGCTGAAATGGATGTTGAAGGAGAAATGTCCTTGTATTTGTTTGATATGCATTGCGAAACAGACAAGCAATTCACGCTGTTATTTGAGAAAAGGGATAGAAGAACACAGGTGGGTCAGCTGAGCAGTGGTCATATCAGTGTGCTCTTCTTTAACAAACAAATCAGTATTTGTGTGATCATGAATACTGGTTATATTTAAGAGGGTGTTGTCACATTGCGCAATATAGACCTCAGTACCTATATCCATCTCATTGCTCTTAGAATTTAAGGTGACTTTTTGAGGTCCCATATGTGATTAAAGGGGTTGTTCACGTTTAAATTAACTTTTAGTATGATGTAGAGAGTGATATTCCGTAAAAATTTGCAGTTGGGTTTCATTTTGTTTTATTTCTGTTTTTATTTTTAGTTATTTAGCTTTTTATTCAGCAGCTTTCCAGTTTTCCTTTTCAGCAATCTGGTTGCTAGCGTCCAAATTTCCCTATCAGCCATGCATTGATATTAATAAGAAACTGGAAAATGAATAGGGGAGGGACTGAATAGAAAGGTGAGTAAAAAAAAAATAGCAATAACAATACATCTGTAGCCTTACAGAGCATTTGTTTTTACATGGGGTCAGTGACCCTTATTATTAAAAAACTATAAAATGAAGGCCGATTGAAAAGGTATTTAGAACCAGCCGTTCTATAACATACTTTAAGTTAACATAAAGGTGAGTCACCCCTTTAAGGGCATTTTTAATGAGTTGCTGTAGATGCAGTTGTTATGTGTTCTTGCGCTCTGTCCAAGTAGATGTCAAGTGATGTGTTCTGGCCTTGTACACGCCAATAGAGACAGTGGAGTGTCTGATTTCCTAGCCTATCAGCTTCAGTGCTCAATATTCTCCCTCAAGAAGTATTTACAATGCTGCATCGTTATTGGCTGTGCCCCACAGTTTGTCATCATATAATGACATATAGGGGCAGATTTACTAAATTCGAGTGAATGATTCAAAATTCGATGGAATTTTTAAGAAAATTCAAATTTTCAAATAGTTTTTTTGGCCACTTCGACCATTGAATTTTAAAAATTCTATCGAATAGAATGATTCGAATAGATCGAATAAAAATCTATTCCATGGTCGAATTACTTGCCCTTTAAATTTTTATTCGATTGCCTAGTTCGCCAGATTAAACCTGCCGAATTGCTGTATATCCCTATGGGAAGATCCCATAGGGTTTTTCCAGCTTTTTTAGATGGAATAAAAAAAATTTGATCGAATGGTTAAAATCGTTCGATTCAAACGATTTTATCGATCGATCAAATTTTTTTAATTCGATCATTTGATTAATCGTATATCATTAAAACCCTTTGAATATCAAATTGGAAGGGTTAAAATTCGATAAAAATGTATTGGTCGAATTCGAGGGTTTTTTAACCCTCAAATTCGACCCTTAGCAAATCTGCCCCATAGTGTCAAGAACAAGTATTTTCTTTTTCATTCTGCGGTGCTCCCTTTTTATTTATTTTTTGGTCTGTGCACAAAAATATATCTATGTGTGTACTACTGTGTGGTCAAGGTGGGCAATATGTTTCCTTCTGTGTGCACAGAAAGGAGGATGACTTAGAATAGATACTAAATGATGTGTTTTAGCACAAAATTCTTTGTTCATACCCTAATATATTGGGTGTGCTAAACTTAAAGCACACACAACGGCGTGTACAGCTTAGAGGGAATATTTTTCTTACAATAGAAGGAATTTCCCTTTGCTTTTATTTACTATTTCAATCAAGATTTCCCCCAAAACTATGCAGCGTTTTAAACAGTAATTATTATTTCCAAAGCAAAGGTCATCTTATATGATGCATTGACAGAGTTTGGAGATGGCCTTCCCGTAGTTCCAAGCTTTCAGGATAACTGGATTACAGATCCCATACTTGTATTATTATATTATATTACTTTTTTAATATGACAGAACAATATGCTGAAATGAAAAAAAGTTTAATTCCTGACATTTCTGTCACATAATAGCTTTGTTTATGCTATCAGTATTGTTTAGTCTGACAGCTACTGATTAATATACACACGTTGACGGTGTAGCATAATTTAGCTAGCCATATAAAGGCTCTTGCCCATAGAATTTTCCTTTTGCTGAACACACCTAATAACATACAAGGTATATATGCCAGTTTTAGTAAACTGAAAAACAATCACTGAGTAATAGACATATGGAAAAACATGAATAAATTCTGGAACTTCAAAGTACAGGCATCAAAAAAAGATCAACCTATAATCTGCAAACCTGTTATCCAGAAAGGATGGAAATACAGAAATGCCATTTTACAAAATATAATGGCTTATATAAAAATTATAAAGCATTCACTAACACCATCTACACTCTGTATTGTCAAAGCATTTGTTTGACATGCACAGGGTACGTCTGGGTCAGTTTTTGCAATTAAATAACAAAATGATTAGTTCCTTAACCAACCATTTTATTTAATCACAATTTTCATAGCACCTCTTGCTTGATATATTCAACCAACCCACTGATTCTCTTATATTTTATGGATGAGCTACAACTGCTTTTAATAAAATATTAAGCAGTCACAAGATACATTCCTCTGAGTCTGTAATAAGTTATCAGGTGGTGTTAGAAGGATGGGCATTTTAAACAAAAGTGTCAAATGCCAGCTCATTTGGTTTTAATGTATTTTTATTATCATCCTTTAATTATATAGTTGTGACATTTGTAATACTTGGCAGAGAAAGCTTTCAAGCATTAGCAATTTAAGGTCCTTCTGCCCCCCTTTTGGAAAACACTTCTTACATTTTGGGTGTACAGATCTGAGATCTGTTATCCAAAATGCTCTGGTCTTGAGCTTTCCAAATTTAGGGATCTTACCATAATTTAGATCTCCATACCTTTTAAGTCTACTAAAAAATTATTTAAACATTAAAGGGGTGGTTCACCTTCAAGTTAAGTTTTAGTATATTGTAGAAGGGCCAATTCTAAGAAACTTTTCAATTGGTCTTCATTATTTATTTTTCATAGTTTTTTAATGATTTGCAATTTTCTTCTGTTTCTTTGCAGCTTTTAAATGGGGGTCACTGACACCATCTAAATACAAATGCTCTGTAAGGCTACAAATGTATTGTTATTGCCACTTTTTATTACTTATCATTCCATTCAGTCCATCTCCTATTCATATTCCAGTCTCTTATTCAAATCAATGCAGGGTTGCTAGGGTAATTTGTACCCTAGAAACCAAATTGCTGACACTGCAAACTAGAGAGCTGCTGAATAAAAAGCTAAAGAACTATAAAACCACAAACAATAAAAAATAAAAACCAATTGCAAATTGTCTCAGAATATCACTCTCTACATTATACTAAAAGTTAACTCAAAGGTGAACAACCCCTTTAAAAAACCATGGGCAGCAAGAGGCCATCAACATACTCTGATAGATGTTCATTAAGGGATCCTATGCCTGAGACTATAGGGCGGCCTTTAACATCCTCAATGCTTTTATGCACCTTGGGTAACCAATGAAATATCGGGATTCGTGGGTTGGTACAATATAAATAAGTAAATTCATGGGAGGTTAGAATGGATTCATTTTTGGCCCATTGTAGTAGATTTAACAAAATATCCTGGATTCTCTTAGTAGGATCATGATCTAAAATCAAATACGTATCAAAATCTTGTAACTGTCTGAGAGCTTCTAATTTATAATAGTCAAAATCCAAAATGACTACAGAGCCCCCCTTATCAGCGTTCTTAATGGTAATGGAGCTATTGGATTGTAACCTACTGATGTTCCTGTCCAAATTGGAATGGCCCCTGTGGTTCCTATTCCTGAATTTAGACAAATCATTATTGACCAATTTGTGAAACAAGTCAATGTACATCCCACGGCTCTGTATGGGATAAAAAGTGGATTTAACTCCCAATTGGGAGTGGGTCACCGAATGTTCCACAGATATAATATGATTCCAACTGAAAGTCTCTGGGTGCAGGTTGAGATTTTCACATCACTAGTGTCAAGTACAAGGTAGTCTTTTATTTTTAAACAGAAAAATATTTTTTAATATTTTAATTATATGATTAAATGGACTCTATGGGAGATGGCCTTCAGAGCATTCTAGATAACAGGTTTATGGAAAGGGGATCCCGCACCTTTACGATAAAAAAGGGAATTGTTTATATGTTACTGAAGCATAAGTGACTTAATAAGTGCAACATGGGACCCACACAATTGCCATTCAGTGCCCTTTTTATTTTTCTGAAAACATTAGCAAGCCTGGGGACTAATAAACGTAATATAATAGCACTGTGATAAGCAAAATAATGGTTTTATTTAAAGGCCAAAATGGAGAAAAACTAATGCCATTATTTAATTACTAGCTGAAAAATCAATACATAGATAAGTTTCAGAATGTCAAGATTGCATTTTCACATTTGGCCTGCCATGACTAGGGACCATAACAGGCCATCGTTGTACGAGCAGCATAACACTGAATTTAACTGGACCCTCATGGTCATATTGATAAGGCTGTGTAAAAAAGGGGAACCAATCATCGTTATTTTTCCAGTATTGACTAAAGGAAAAACAAAAAAAATAAAATAATTTGTTCCTGGTGTAATTTCTTACTTGTGCATCAATAATTAAAGGTATACTATCATGGGGAAAAAAATTATTTTTCAAAACGCTTCAGTTAATAGTGCTGCTCCAGCAGAATTCTGCACAGAAACCTGTTTCTCAGATTTTTTATATTAAATTTTGAAATATGACATGGGGCTAGACATATTGTCATGTGACTTGGGCTCTGCTGTTGGAGTGATATCACCCCCTCCATTTTTCCCCCCCAGCAGCCTAACAACAGAACAATGGGAAGGTAATGAGATAGCAGCTCCCCTGGTGATAGACGCAAAGATCTGATCCTACAAATCGAGAATTCAGCCGATTTTGGATCGTGTGGGGAGTGTCCCGACATTTATCTTGCCATGCAGATCGGTCGCTCAGTCGATCAAAGAGGTTAAAAGATTTGTGGGCTGCCGATCATATTTGTGCATGAGTAGCCGATCGGATGATTTTCAGTGGGAGACTGTCACCAGCTTTGTCGGCAGAAATTTTCACATGATTGTTGTAGGGCAGAACATAGGCTGATCTGTTATTTTAATACTTTATTTGATCTGAAATGTAAGTGGCAGGTCGAGAGATGGGGAAGTCCAATCGTAAGGACTATACTGCTGGTAGATCTGCATGTCTATAACAGCTGCTTGGTAGATGTAAGAACAGCACTCAATAGTAAAAGCCAAATCCATCTGTTACACATTCAGTTACATTGAGTAGGAGAAACAACAACTTGCCAGAAAGCAGTTCCGCACTAAAGTGCTGGCTGTTTGTGAAAGCACATGACCAGGCAAAATGGCCTGAGATGGCTGCCTACACACCAGTATTACAAATTAAAAAAAAATACACTTGCTGGTTCAGGAATTAATTTTATATTGTAGAGTGAATTATTTGGAGTGTTAACAGTGTAATTTAGAAATAAAAAAATACATCATAAAAATCATGACAGAATCCCTTTAAATAACTTTGTTTGGTTATAACATGTTTTCCTTAGGAAGTGCTTATGATGTTGGGAAACTACGTGAGAGACTTCAAAGCCCTTATTGATTGGATACAACTGCAGGAGAAGCTTGAGAAGACTGATGCACATAGCAGGTGACATTTTGTTCTGATTATTTAAAAAGTGTTGCAAAATGTAAATAAATAAAACCCAGCCAATAGCGTATTTAGGTTTGGTGTTGCTCTGCTCTTACATTTCATGGGCTACTGCTAATTAACCAAACACATCAGCAATGAAAGGGTTATATTTAAAGGGGTTGTCAGATTTTTAGTTTTACACACAAAAAGCAGTTCACTTTATCATTGTTCATTTATTGTATTCATTTATCTGCAGGCCAACATCTTTGGCATGGGAAGTGAAAAAGATGTCTCCAGGACGGCATGTTTTGCCGAGTCCTTCATCTGAGAGAGTGAGCTCTACGTCGAATGCCCGGAGGAATCTTAATTTTGGGTATGAAGATAACTGACCACTGAAAAGCGGTGTCATTTTATCATAATTATTATATGTAACCAATTCTAATTATTTATCTTCATACCACCTATGGTTTGTGGTCTTTTGATTATACAAGCAAGTCATAGCTCCAAATGTTTGTGAATGGTTCTAGATCACTTCTCTGTATAGACAGTAAAGATTGCTGAATGTGTCATACTTGCATTGATTTTCTGTGACTGTAGTGGTAAATGTTGCATTATATTGCCTGACATGTTTACATCTCACTTTGTATGTGAACACAACACAGACAAAACATTAAAGGGGTTGTTCACCTTAAAAGCACTTTTTTAAATTTCATTTATGTTACGATTGTTTATCAGCAATAGAGAGAGATTTTTTTTTCAATTGCTTTCCATATTTTTCTAATAAAAACAATTTAAATGTAACAGGTTACAATGTGCAATATTAGTTGATACATTTCTCAGCAGCATCTGTGTAGTTTTGGCAACTATTGTATCAATTATAACAGCTGCCTTTAATGAAACTCTGGTATTCTGCTCAGCAGGGACAAAGATAAGAAATGTAGCAACTAATGTAGCAATTTAGAAGAGTTTACAGAGTTGGTGCCCCCCTCTGCCCCCCCCCCCGACCTGATTTACAAAGACATAAGGTGAAAAAATTAACTTTACACTTTAGTATTAGAAAAACAGTCACAAATAAAGAAATTATAGAAATTATAGAAATAAAAAGTCTTGATTACTGTTGAACGATCTAAAAACTGAACTGAAAAAAGTTTTGGAAGGTGAACAACCCCTTTAATAAAAGGCACAAACGTTACCCAGGTTCAGTAACCTATAGTGACCAATAAGATGTTTCCTTTTAAACAAGTGGCCAGTACTTGCTAATTGGTTGCTATAGGGCAGACTAGTAGCAAAAATACATATATATAAACACTAACAAACTCACACATGCAGGTAAGGGATCCATTATCCAGAAAAACCATTATCCATAAAGCTCTGAAGGCCATTTCTTGTATTTAATGTTTTTATTTTCAATAGCAGGTTTACTCAAAAATAATTCAATGCTTTACAATATTTCTCTATATATTAAATACAGAATATGCATTTAGTGTGGAACAGTTTTTCGCTTGGTATTCTGCTGTAAAATAACTGTATACTAAAGTACGATTATAACTAGTAGTTTAACAGAAATTTAGAGAGATAAACTGAAGGTTAGATTAGCAGTGGTGGGTGGATAGGGGAAGAATGAAGAGAGGAGTACTCCACTTTCCACGCTGTGATTGACTTTATTATACTAGTTTGACTGCTATTCCAACTTCAGTCCAAGGAGTGGAGGAGAGGGGAAAGGGATAAGAGGAAAGAAAAAAAAAAAAAAAAAAGTAATAGATATGGAATGGGGAAGGGGAGTGAGGAAGGTTGAGGTTGGGTATTAGTGGGCAGGGGGTGAGAGTTACCCTGTTTTAATTCAATTTGCTGCTTATTTCAGGAGTGTCATTCGTACACTTACTTCTGGCTGTAAACCTGGCCTTAGCTTATGTTGTTATTGCTCTGTTGTAGTTTCTCCAGATGCTGGTTCCACGGCCACCACTCCAGCTCCCCCTCGTATTTTCTATCCAGTATTGCGTCTCTGATAGATTCCATGGCTCTGATCCAGTTCACTTTTGTGATTAGTGTCTGTTTCCCTGGTATTTGTGTTTTCTTCCAGTTTGCTGCTAGCAGTGTCTTTGCTGCTGTTAGAATGTGTGTGGCAAGTTTGTGTGAGCTTTGGGCGCCTATTGCTCTGATTTTCATGCCTAACAGGAATGTTTGTGGGGGATGCTTGTATGTTACATTGGAGTACTTCAGATAGTAATTTTGCTACCATCTCCCAGTATTCCTGGGCTACTACGCATGTCCACCAAGTGTGTTTAAATGACCCTCTTTCCCCGCAGCCTCTGAAGCAGTTTGCTTGGTCCTGGTTGCCGCTAAATTTGCTAATGCGTGTGGGGGTGTAATACCATCTGAATATGATCTTGTAGGCTCTCTCACTTGAGATTGCGCAGATAGATGTTTTTTTTGCTGTGTCCCATATTTTTGACCATGATTTTTCTGTAATGTTGATGTTCAGGTCTTCTTCCCATTTAGTCATATAGCTTTGGTGTGACTTTGTGGTATCTATTGCTAACTTGTTGTATATGATGGAAATTAAGTACTGAGGGTAGGATTGTTTATGGCAGAGGTTTTCAAAATAGGTCAGCTTTTGGTCTGTTTGGGTTTTAAGTGTGGTTTTCACATAGTGTCTTATTTGTAGGTAGCGGAAGAACTGTGAATGCGGTATGTTATGAGTGTCCTTGCATTGTTGGAATGATAGAATGTTCTGATCTGCTATGAGGTCACTAAGGGTGGTCATATTTCCTTCTATCCATGGGATAAAGTCTGAAGGGGTGCAGCCCGGTGTGAAATCCGTATTATGGAATAGGGTCTTTAGTCTGGATTTAGGAGAGCTCAGTTTCATTTTTATCGCGATTTTGTCCCAGAGATCGAGTGCTTGTTGTGAGGTTGGTAGTAAATCTTTGGGGGTGGATCTGGAGGTTTTGGGTACCCAGAATAGGTGGGTCACCCTTAGTGGGGTTGTAAAGTGATGTTCGATCTCCTTCCACGGTTCGTTGGTTGGAGCGTGCATGTGTAGCATCATTTCCAATTTGCTTGCTATATAGTATCGGTAGATGTGTGGGACTCCCAATCCTCCTATTGATTTGGTTTTGGTCATGATCTGAAGGCCATTTCTTATAGAGTCTATTTAAAATAAAGAATTCAAACTTCCCTTTTCTCTGTGATAATAAAACAATGACATTTACTTGATTATTGGAAGATCCCTAAAAAACCCTGGTCCCAAACATTCTCGATAATAGGTCCCATACCTGTATTATTAAACTTCAATCAACTTGGTACAGGTATGGGATCCTTTATAAGGAAACCCTTTCTCTAGAAAGTTCAGAGTTATGGGAAGGCCATCTCCACATTAATTATGGAAATATAATAATTTGTGTTCTGAATGCCAAGTGTTTGTCATACAAAATTCTGAGAATGTAGTTGTGCTCTAAATGCTGATGTGCTTGCTCCTCACATTTACCTTTATATATATTTTCCTTTAGGGGGCCTGCTCTTAACATGGCGTCAAGTCGCCTAACTCCAACAGGATTGAGCTGGGCTGATAAAGTTAAAGCAAATTACAACAGCTCTGCATGTGGCCAAGATACCGAAAGTCTGCATTCGTGTGTGCCAGCAGTGGGACAAAAGGTGGCCCATGATAATGGTGAGGAGATTCTATATACAGGAACATAATAGTTAAACCAAAAAAAATAATTGATGCAGATTTACTCTGGATGCTACTCTGATCACTTTTGCAATTTATATTAATTTTCTGTTTTCTAGTGTATTCTGAGAATTAGCATTTTTAGAATGCTAATAGCAGTTACGGTGGTTGAGCCGAAGCCTGCCCAGTAGTATAGAGCGATGTAAAACGATGGTGATTTTTCAGAAACCACTTAAAGGAATTGTTCAGTATAAAAGTAAAAACTGGGTAAATAGATAGGCTGTGCAAAATAAAACATGTTTTCAATATAGTTAGTTAGGCAAAAATGTAATGTATAAAGACTGGAGTGACTGTCTAACAGAACAGAACTCTACTTTCTGCTTTTCAGCTCTCTTTTGTTTACACTGACTGGTTACCCTGGTTACCAGGCAGTAATCAATCAGTGAATTGAGGGAGCGCCACATTGGTCATAACTGTTGCTTTTGAATCTGAGCTGAATGCTGAGGATCAATTGCAAACTCACTCACTGAACAGTTATGTCCCATGTGGCTAGGGTTGCCACCTTTAAAAAAAAAAAAAAAATACCGGCTAGTGCTGGGGGGCGAAAAAAAGGGGCGGGGAGCGACATAAAAGGGGCAGAGTCATGGAAATGACACGCAAAAGGGGCAGGATCGTGACGCTTAAGGGGTGGGGCCACTGCAGCATCGGGGAACAAATAAGTTTAAAGTGAAGGGCTGAGGGCTTTTTTTAAGGGTATTACAAATTACCAGCAACTACATTGCCGGTAAATTTGTAATACCGGCCCTTGCAGGTATTTTACCAGCTAGGCAAGTAAAATACCGGCTGGGTGGCAACCCTACATGTGGCCCCCCTTCAAGTCGCTGACTAACTCATATTTAGAGAGCTGAAAAGCAGGATGTTGTGTTGTGTTGTATTCTGTTATGTTAGATATCCAGTCACTCCAGCCTTTATACATTACATTTTTGGCTAACTAACTATATTAGAAACATTTTTTATTTTGCACAGCCTATCTATTTACCCAGTTTCTATTTTTACCCTTAACTGTTCCTTTAAAGCAGAAAAATGTAAAGAGGACCACTCTGAATAAGTTTACATCCATCAATATGATTGGGTTTAGATCCCCTTCAATGTATTTTTCTCATTATCTTTAACTGGTAATGGAATTTGAAGGGATTATGGAGTATGATTAAAGGATATTGGAAAATATGTACTAATGAATAATCTATGATTTCTGTATGTTTATGCTCTAAATGTTTTATCCATAGACTTTCTTAAGATGTTAAATACTCTTGCTCCTTCTGGCTTTGTTTCATCTCTGAATTGGTGTAGTTATCATTGTCTGCACCTTTATAGGGGAATTCAACCTCGCTGGCGCTAAACCCCTTCCCCCGTATGGGGTGTACATGTATTTGACCTCTCTAGACTGTAATTGGAGCTTTTTGTTATGTGATTTTTTTTTTCCAGTCACAATTAATGAACTTGCTTGAAATTGTGTTGCAATTTGTGACTTTTCTCCCAATCTTTTACTGTAACTTTACTAGCTTGTGATTGACAAATTCACAACTAGTCATAATGTTTTGTTCAACAAGTCTACACTAGCAATCCCTCGGAAGACAGAGAAAGCTTATAAAAAGAGCTCAATGGTGACACATTTTTTTTACGAAGAGGTTGGCCAGCCCAGGGAAAAAACCATAGCAATTTTATTGTCAATTAAATTGCTGCATTTATTGTTCTGCCTGCAATTGGCTTAAAATAACCAATCACTAATTGGTTGCTATAAGTAACTGTCCATGGACTAATTTTCCAATTGTTTTTTTTTTTTTTTTTAA